>NIJG01000005.1:1159934-1206108 GCA_002201625.1 Euglossa dilemma
GGCCCCTCTCGCGACCGCCGCCCCCACCCCTCCCCGCGTCCGACTACCCGACATACCCGCTCGATCTCCCCTCGTTCCGCGGTGCCTCTTCTCCTCCCGCGGGAATCCCCTCCCGTGCTCCCCTCACGCGTGCCACAGTTCCGAGACCGGGACGCGCGGGAGTCAATCGCTCGCGGACTTCGATAGGACGAGCACCATAGGTCCTTGCTCTTCCTTCTCTCTTGTACGCCTCTCTTTCCAAGCGCGTTCTTCGCGCCTCGTGTCGCTGCTGCGGTCTCGTCGTGTGCTTTCCATCGCAGTTCTCCGTCTTCTCTCCTCGCTCTGCTCTTCTTTCTCTCGTTTCCATTCCTCCCTTCATTTCGTTTCGTTTCTTTCGTTTCCTCCTCTTCTCTCGTTAGAAAGGAAAAGTTTCTTCTCGCTGGTCGGATCTCCGGGCTCGAGAGATTCCTCGAACACGTACGTCCGGACAATTCCGTCGTCGCCGTTGCCACCGCCGCAGTTGCTGTTGTGTATAGAGTATCGAGAGTGGCTGAGAAAGGGACCGAGATAAAGAGAGAAAGAGATAGATAAAGGGAGAGGGAGAGAGAGAGAGAGCATTTTCGAGAGATAGAGATAGAGAAGAGATTGGTTGGAGAGTCGAGAGAAGAAAGGAGAGGCACGTTGCGTGGCTCGCGACGAAACGACGCGTGGCCGTCGATCGAGAAGCCCGCGAGTACAGACGGAAGCTTGCCGGTCAAAGTTCGCGGTGAATTTTCACGATCGGTTCCGGCGGCGTGATCGCAGAGAGCGAGCATAGAGAGTGCGGCACAGAGCGGAAGAAAAAGGCGAACCGTCCGCGGAGAGCTGCCAGCCGATGTTTGCGTATGAAAAAACCCGGTCGCCCTCCTCCACCTCTTCCTCCTCTTCTTTCCGGCGCTCGCCTACTGGCAGGGGGGCAACGTGCCGGCCGATCTGTGCATTGTAAACAAAAAGAACAAAGGGCCAACGGAAACGCCAACGACGACGACGACGACGACGACGACGAGGAAGGCGACGAAGACGACGAAGACGAGGAAGACGAGGAACGAGGACGGCAAGAACGAGGAGAAGAACGTGGGAAGGGAAGAACGTAAGAAGGAGGAAGGAAAACGAAGGAGAAAAATAAAGAGTGGGGGGCTGACGCGTGCTACTACCGCCGTTACTTCCATCGCAACAAAAATAGTTCAGTCGCCGCGGCGGAGAAGAGACAGACGGCGAATGAAAAGGGACGGGAGATAGTAGAGGCAGAGAAAGAGAAGGAATATCGAGTTATCGTGATACATATACACGCGCACGCATACACGTGCGAGTTCGCGCGTTACAAGCGGCGCGAGGAGATCACGTAGAATACGAGGCGGCGGTAGTTAAGTGCAACTTTCGTGTGCTGGTGACGCATTCGACAGTGCGAACGAGCGAGAGGAGGGTATACTTTCGAGATAAATACGAGACGGGACGATCGAGATTCGTCACGAGCGAAAATAAAGCCGAGATAAATTTGGGGCCCGAATCGGCCGGAGTGCGGCCGAGACAGAGGAGAGAGGAGGGAAAAAAAAAGGAGAAAAGAATTTTATTTCGGAGCAGAGCGAGATCTGGCTTTCTTCCGTTCCTCCTAGTGTCAGCAGAGTGACAGAGAGTGGTGCGCGCGCGATCAGCTGTTCGGAACTCGCGACTCGCATTGTTCTTCTCACCCGTTCGTTCCATCGATCGTCTTTCGTCCTCCGATCGTGACTCGACGAATCGGACTGGATCGTCGCCGACGCCGCCACGTTCCTTCTCCTCGTACGCGTGTTTCGAGTCAACGTTCTCGAACCACCTGTTGACGATTTACGAGGGAAAATCGAGACGGCGCTCTGCCCCGACGTAATTTTACGCTTGCTCAGCGGTCGAGTGTAAAACTCGGACTGGCCCGATTCCTCTTTACACGCTGGACAGTTCGATCCAGAAAAACGGATTCGACGGTGGACGACGTTTCCGTGTAAATTCGTGCTAAACAACGCCGTTTTCTACGTGCGTCGGTCGATGTGTTAGCGAATACAAGAACCGAAAGGCGTGCGAGTTACAGGAATCTTCGTTACCATGTGCGCGATAACATTCCGCGGGAAGATGGTCGAATCGGTCGCAAGGACGCGTGCGATATCGGCCGAGGAACATTAATATAAACGCGCGGAAACTCGCGGAGAGTCGGCCGGAGAGTTGGCGGAGGAATAATCGTGGCTTGGTGGGAATTAAATATGCGACCGGAGAGAGTTTCGGCGGCGGTGCGGTGCGCCGGGTGTTTTTCGGTGTGAATGTTATCGAGTCGTTGTTAGTATATACCGGCGTTATCTGTCGCTCGCATCGGCAGAGTGACAGAGAAAAAGCGCGCGAGGAAAAGTGGGGGAAAGAAAGAAAGAGACTGGACTGGAGTTCGGAGGTCACGGAACCGTTGGACGATATGCGGCACGCAAACTCGTTTCGACGAGCTGAGAATTTCGGCCCGCGGATCCAAGTGGCGCGCGCTCGCTTCGTCCGGACGCCAATAGCCGCGTGAAACAGTGGTGATATGCTGCTCGAGGGACACGGGAGAGTCGATTCTATTCCCGGCGTCTTTTTCTCGCCGGTTGCGTGACGTTCGACTGGCGGCGAGAACAGAGTATTATACACCGTACGCGGCGACGTTCTCGAGCGCGCCAATCCTCCACTTCGCTGCTGCTGCTGCGATAGCTAGTCAAAGTGATCGGAAGGGCATTACGTTTATTATTACGGGCATCGGAGCATCGGTCGCATGGTGTGTACGATTAATGTAACCGTATCAAGAGAAAGAGAGAGAGATGCGAAGTTGTAAAGTGTTAAATTGTACAGTAAGGAAGAAGGAACCGTGGAAGATACGTGGAGTATACGTAGAAGTATGTTTGGAGTAATGCAGGCTTAAAAAATCGAGGCCACGGCGATAGAAGCATTGTCGCTCGATGAGAAACGCTCGTGTCGCGATGATCGGATTCCGTGGTAGCGAACAAACCGTCCGAAGGTAATCGTGCTATCTCGCTTCACGCTTCTGGTCGTGCATGCGTCGTTACGGGACTCGGATCTCCGGTTTGGTTACGCACGAAGGAAAGTTATCGCCGGTGGTGGCGCGCTGGTGGTGCTGCGCTGGTGGTGGTGGTTCGAGCGTCTCTGGAAAAGCGCGGAAGACACGACGAAAGCGAAAGTACGACGGTTGCGTTGGCGCGTTCCAGAAAATGACCTTCAAGTTCCGCTGAGAATCCTCCGCCACGCGGATCGAACAGAGAGGAAAAGCATGGATCTGTAGCCACGACCGCGACACCTGTCAACGCGTCGTCTGATCGTCGTGTAAAAGGAAATCCTCGCGGATCGAGGCAGTGTATTAGTGCGAATATCTAGCGACGAGGAGCCATCGGTGGAGGAGGGGCATGGTGGGCCCCCACCAACCAGGGCCACAGGCCCGGGTGGCCCCCCTGTAACGAGGAAGTCTCTCGCTATCGTGCCGCTCGTGCTCCATTAGATTGCCTGGAATGATGGTATGTCTCTTCAAAAATAGTACTTCTTATCTGTCGCCGCAGCGCGGCGCGCGTGTCTCCACGCTTCTGTTTCCACTAGCGCGAGCAAATCTCCGCCATCCTTCTTTCTCCTTCTCTCCTTTTCTTCTCCGCTACGCGCCATATTTTTCCCGCGATATTTTTTTTTCTGAACAGAGTCGGAAATTAAAAGTAATTCCGTTCGAACTCGTTTACCCTTTATCGCGGTAATGGTAGGCAGGGGAAATATAATATTTATCATTCGAGACGCAATGAAGATAAGTGACTGCACAAATTTGCGATATAACGACACGATAACGTTGTATCGAAAAATTGAAATTGTTTTTCGTTTATTTGAATGAAATTGACGCGTTTGCGAGTATTTTTGTATCCTCGTTTATTATTTAAGAACGCCCCAAGAACGCTCTTGGATGGTAATCTGCGCGCGAAGAAAGAAGCATCCGCTGATCACCTCGTTATCAGTCATTCAAAATCCGCTTTAATTATTCGTCTCTCGGTGAAAAGTAAACGATCGAAAAGTTTCGCCGTGCCTTTCGAGCAACCACGGGCAAGAATAAAATTCCTCGCCGGATTAAAGGATAATTTTCTCGAAATTATGATTATCCTTCGCCGAGCCTTGCTAACGATCGCGAATAATTCGAGACATAGTTTGCAACAATGGATCGAGACTGTAAGTTTCGGGGAGCAAAAAATCGCGGGCAGGTTTTTTGCGCTGGTATTTCAGCGGGCAACGCAGATAAAGGGTATCGATTGGTGAATTTTTTTTTGTTTATCTCCGCCCCTGTCCGCTGGTAACTTGGAGCTCGCACGAAATATCACCAGATAACGGAAGTTCCGGGACGATAAAAATGATTCAATCCCGAAAAATCGACGAGAAGTCGCGTTTGTTTGATCGAAACGACGCTCGCGTTTCCGTGATCGTCCGCTCCTACTCTTTCGTTGGAAACGACACTGGCTGGAATCTATTACGCGTCTTACCCACGCGTTGGTCGCTCTGGAAGATTCAAAGAAACCGGAAACGTCTGACCGCCGTAACTGTATTGCGCCACGTACACCGGTTGTTTGTATTGAAATTGCGGTGCGTGTCTCTTGGAGCATAACACGGACGTATTTATTATACCGTGACTTTGTACACCGGTACTCGTCGATGATCGAATGAAAATGCGATGCACCAAGGTCTTGGGGGAAAAATTCGGGTCGCTTGCTTACTCGGGATTCCGTCTTTGCTATTTCGTTATTACGAAAATCTCGATACTAGTTTGATCTTAATTATATTTCCTTCCTTTTATTTTAAAGCGTCCCCGAAAAAAAACTATAAATTTTTGAACGTTTCAGTTTAGTATTTTATTATTCTATATAACGTAACATAATAACGTATACTGTTACTCTAGTATTAATTAAATTTTAATTTCGATGTTCGCACGATATATAAATTATGTAGGTCACCTGTTAATTATTTCTTTCGAATTATGCCAGTAATAGCTGCTCGAGGCACGTTGATTATTTTATTCCAATGATATACACAGGTTACATGTATCACGATCGTTAAGTAGGCTTTCGAAGACTTAACTAGAACTCGAAGAACCGTACAATCGCTTGGAAAAATTCAAACATCAAAATTAACTTTAAAATTTGAAGAATAATATAATCGCAATGAAAAATGCAAACACGAAGATTAGCTGTGACATTATAGTATCCAGACCGCGCAAAGACAAGCTACACCCAGGACCTAACTAAATTTGCATTTTTACAATTTGCCAAATTGTTACGAACGGCAATAAAATTTGCATAAATTCTAAAATCCTGGATAATTTGATCCTAAATGAATTATTCCCTTCGTACGCAATTTTTGAAAATGAAATCTGTACTCGCAGCAGCGATAAGAAGTTAAATTAGAAACACGAGGAGCGGTACAGTTCGCTATCGATTCAGTGGCAGTTAGGCCGTTGGCTTCGCCCTCCGTCCGAGGAGCGTCAAGATCGCATGCACACACGTAGAACAATAGATTGACTGTCGTCTAACGGCATTCTAGCGGTCGGACGGCCGATAATAGGGGCATCTAGCGCGAGGCTCTGTGGCTCGCGGATATTCCGCGTTTCCCTGTCCCAGGCACACCGGTTCCGTTGCACTAATCACCGGTTCGCGATCCGGGGCGTTAGTCGTGAATCGGGCCCATCGCTGGTGACACGGCTTCTCTCTGCAGACGTGCGCACTACCTTTCGGCCAGCGAATATCGCTTCTACCATTCGCTATGCGCAGAAAACTCGCACGTTTGCAGCACGCGTAGTATATCGGATTCGCTTCATCTTTGACTCAATCTTCGATACTCGCGAAGTCTATATTTGCAACGTTGATAGTAGCATAGTTCGCGCCACCGATCTTTCTACGCCGAACTCTTAGTCAAGTCGTATATATTACGTCTAGGAAAAAGCATTCCATTATTTTTATAATTTCAGATTGATTTCTTTCTCTCCGACAATAAGTTGTACGAGGCTGTGCGTAAATAACGAATTTCTTTTTCCGTACCTAATATATACTGCGAGATTCGTTTAATACACGAGCATAATTCATTTGAATAACAATATTCCATTCTCCACGGTATATTACATTCTGTTTACATTTCGCTATTTATTCGACACGTTTCGCGAATCGAACAAACCACCATTCCGAAAACACACGTAGTATACCAAACTCGGAATAATTATTCCGTTATATTCCATAGCAGGCTTGGTCACTTATAAATCGCCGGGAAGAGAAACGCTGATAAATACTCGGTTCACGCGGAAAACACGCGGTGCATTTGTATGCTAAAGTGTCACCTGTTTCTCTACGGTCGAAATGCGAGGTATTCGAAAAGAAAATAATTTTCATATCAACTTGGAGGCGAATGGCGATTAGCCAATCGGCAAGAAACAGCGGTCGCGTGTTCTCTTTGGCGAAGGGGTTGCACGGTGGGCTGTTGTCGCGCGCGCGGCCAGGCGTCCCGATTCCGGCGTGTCATAACAGGGGAATGAGCTCTCCGCTCGGGTGGCCGGCTCATGGCTGCGCCACGGAATTATTTATACCACTTGATTACACGCGTCGAGCCGAGCCGTGCCGAGCCGAGCCGAGCCGCGCCGAACGGGTGACGGAAACGACCGAAAGAGCGACGCTCGTCGTCCTATCGCACACGCATCGCTCTATCGGGCATCGATGCGAGCAATCCGGCATACTTTGCCCTGCTTCGCGATATCGAGCGGACGATAACGAGGACGGCAACCGAAGAAACAAGGGACGAAGGACAGATTTTTTCCACTCCGCATTTCCTTCCGAGCTTTTCGTCTATAGCTTCGTATCGTGATCCCTAGATAGTCGAGTATGCGTACTACGAGCTAACGCTGTTGCGTTGGCTGCTCATTGTCGAACCTAGATCATCCTTAGATAGTCGAGTCTACTTAGTACGAGTTAACGTTGTTTCGTCGGTTTCTCTTCTTCGTTGAACGCAGAATTCCTTTATAGGAATTAAACATCTTGATATTTATATTAACGCTACAACTACGATAGGAGTCAAAATGACACGTTTTGAACTTTTTTGATTAAATATATATTAATTAATAATATTAATATATTAATATATTATATTTTACTAAAATTATAAATTCTACGCGATGTATTTAGGTATACGTTACTGACTAGTGGTTCTAGCGTTAAGAAACTATTACAAGGAATTTCGAATATTATTATTCGCAAAAATTTTTGGTTCGATTTAATAAAATACTTAGACGGTTATCCCTGCGAATTTCGAAGAAATTTAAGCGCATTTTGGAAAATTAAATTAGACAAAAATTCGGTTATTTAATGGAACGTTAACAGGTAGGAAAGAATCGTTGAGTTTCCGACTTCTGTATTCTGTACGCGCAGCGCGATTCATAACCTAAAATCGATAGTTGCGCTGAAACTAGTTTGCGAACGATTATTGGCCACTTCGTATATCAAGTTTCAGCGCCTCGAAGACAGGGAATTAACCGCTCGTACGTAACTCACGCGCGGCATACGTTTGACATTCCGAAACGAGACAGTTATGTCGAAAGGAAGTTGCAAACAATTCTAGAATCGTCTTAATCGAGAGACGCGACGGCAGATGGCAGTTGGCGCGTGCGCGAGCCTGATTGGCCGTGGCGTTTCGCGTACGAGACACGATCGCCGCGAAAGTGAAACGCGCGCGTTCACGGGGAAACGGTATCGCCTAAATAAAGCTTTAAGGACATTTTAATATTTATGGACACAGGAGGGTCGCGCCTCGGACGCTCCAGTTTGCGAATGCACGACCAGTAATAAACCTGTTTGCCCGGCGCGGCGTAATTTATTTTAGAAACACGTGGGTGGTCATTGGGAGAGAACGAATTTATTCCGTTGGATCGCGGAGGAGTTGATAACGCACGCAAGATCCACTGTGATTCGCGTCATCTTCATTTTCTCCCTTTTGTTTTGCATGGTCCCCATACGATTCGACCTTGAGCGACATATTTTCCTCGCCAGATGTCGTTCGTGACCGACCAGCGTTTTGACTCTTCCGTTGACCAGAGAACGAGGAATCACGAATATTCATCGTGTTTCCTGTAACTAATAGCTTCCGTGTTACACCGAAGATCAAGGTTTTCACTGGTATCTTGGAACTAGGTCAGAAAATTATATTAGAATGGTTATACGTGGAAAAATAACGTGCCAAATTTTCGTCCGCTCGTCGTGCATATTTCGCGTGAATAATATGTCAAAGAATGTTCTCATTCAAGCATAACAGGAGTTACCTAATGAAGTTCAGGTAGCCAGTGCGAGATACCGGTGACTCACGTGGTACAATTCGCGCGAAATCCTGTTTTAGAAACTATAATTGTCCCCGTTTTTTCCATGCACTATAAAAAACGTAATTAATAACAGCATCAGTTATACTTGATATTCTAATAATTGATAGCAAATCGTTTTACTCGTTTCACCGTCGTATAAGTAAATATATCGCATGATACTTCTCGAACAGTTCGATTTCCATTGTTCCGCGAAGAGGACCCTCAAGGCGCGCCGCAATGAATTATCGCCGATAATTTCCAGTTCTCGTAGACCCATTGAAAAGGACGGAATCACGCGTATCGCGTCTGAGGTGTAGTTTATAACGTGTACGGTGAAAAGAATAACCAGAGCGAACCGGCGCAATCCGAGGAACAGAAAACAATCCACCTCCGGGCCAAAGATGATAGCTCTGACAAAGGAAGGACATCGAAAAGCAGGTGCATTAAGAAACAACCTACACGTGATATACAAAATATACCTTGCTCAAACGTTGAAACACTTGGATAATTCTTAACGCTGTTTGCTAAAACAGCTTAGCTATAACCGAGAATAAACGCGCGAGAAGAAAACCATACATCGAAACGTTTTACATTTAACACATCGTGTCGTGTTTGATTTATAAACCTACCATACAGACGAATTGATAATTCAATCCCCATTGTTTTAAAACTTATACGAATTGCGAATTTCGAATTACGAAATCGGAAAGTTAACTCCGAAGAAGGAAAGAAAATGGGTGTCCGTAACACGCGCAATAAGTGCGAGAACGAAGTTACTCAACGTTACGATAGAACGCGTTAAAGTTAAATTAAGGACCAATAAAGAGAGCCGGTCCACTCTGGGCAGCAGGTTTAAAATAAATTTTTTCCACTCACTCGAGGTGTATCATCGAGCAAGAAATGTACGTGTGCTATTAGCGACGAAGTTTGCGACGAGAAGCCTATTTTTCCCCGGCAGTTTCTGCGAATCCGCAGCCTCTGCGAGATCGGTGGCTACTCGAAGACTATTAATTCCCCTGGTACGCGCGGAGTCCCGTAATTCTCGATTCGAAGCACCGAAATACGCCCGGTCGACCTTGCCGCGTTATTAGGCTACGCTTTAAACGAGATTTCAGCGTCTTGCTGTTCTGTCGATAGCCCTCGTGTCTGCGGCGATATATTTAGCCTCGTAGCGGGGTATCGCGGATCGACGATGCAGAGGGGCGAATCCGACTGAAAAGGCGATAGACGAACGGGACGGGTGGCGTTAGGATCGCCGTTTGCGAGTGTACGCCGCACGTCGCGACGACAGCGCACTCTGTGATCTCCAGCGTCCCGCGAGCAACTTCACGCCAGTGTATCTCGCTCGAGAAAAATCGTACGATCGTAAATCAAATTCGACTTTTCAGGGGAATGTTAATACTATGTAACGCTGATAACAAAAAACGAGGGAAAAAATTTATTTCCTTGAGAAATTTTCGTAAATGTACGGAAAATTGTGTAAGAATAAGTGCGTGTAACTTGTGAAATATATGTGACTGAATATTTTCTTCGAATTCTTTTAATACTATAGACGTGGATTTCTGCAAGTTATTGATATTTCATCGTGTCTTTTTTCTGCTTCGACACTGCCATCGGAGATTCATGGAATTTTCCAAGCTGATACATACCATTCATCCGATGATACATTCTTTCGTCCGTTCCGTTCTATAATTACAATTTATCTTCGGATAACGCTTCCTGAGGTCCCTATCTAGCATGTTCCAGAGTAACTTGATGAGATTGCGATGGAACGATCACAAGGCCATAATCGAGTCTTCCTTTTCTTTTTGTTGTTTTCGTTAAAAGAAAACTTTATTTAGCTTGTCCTAAAACTGCTCGGCGACATTGTGATAAGACAACGGGATGATCTGGGTCACCCAGAGATTTCTTTCTTCGGCTTACAATTAAAGAATAAGACAACCTTTTTCTCTTTGCCTTGTTCAGCGTAGATCGTAATTTTTATAAAATGACAATTTCCAGAACTTTTTTGTTTACGGATAGATTAATATATCGAGACAAAGTTTCAAAGGCCCTGAAATTTTTAAAAATTCGGGTGGCGGAGTTAATCGCTTGGACTTTTGAATGCTACTAGAAATATGGGTAGCCTTTGTAGTACCAGAAATTTAGGTTCAATTAGAAAATAATAATTTTTTAGAGAAAATAATTTATCCTTTTATTTTAAAAACTATTACAAAATGAATATTAAATACAATTGAAAATTATATCGAAATTTACAAGCACCACGATTACCCGTTCCATTTTATCCGGAATCATCGATTTAAGAATTACGATAGTCCATAGTCGCTTGTGGTTCAGTAATAACAATGAAAATTCAATTTATCATATTTCCAATTTCTTTGTCATTAATCAAGATATAATTCCATTGTCCACGCGGGCTTTGATGCATAGACAATCATCCGTGTTTTGTGCATAATAATTCGAGAATGAACGTTGAAATGACGGTATGAGAAGTGACTTTAATCGAAGATTCGAATCCGCGTGTATCGCATCGGTAGATACATTCTCCGCGGTACACGCGTCCGGGCCGCGCACTGTAATTCGCTCTGGCGTCATTCAGATTGGTGGTCTCTCCTACTGGTCACTCGATTTCCCCCACCACCGGTCTGTTTTCCGCGGCAACCGTCGTTGTTACCGTCCGGACGCTGCGGCGCTGTTTGCGCGCGCCGTTTCTCGCGACGCGGCTACTCTTTACGACGCGATAAACCAACGTGTTCCTCGGCTAATTTCCACTGTGACGAAAAGTCGTTCCGGCCATGAATCTTCTCTGGCCGCCGCGCCCAGAAATATCGCGCGCTCGGATTCCACTGCTTTCTGTCTCTCCCTCCCCGTCTTTCTCTTTTCCTCTCTTTCTTTCTTTTCACTCTCTCTCTGTTTCGATGTATCTCTTCTCGCGACCGCCCTGAAAAATATTCTCTGCGTCGAACGTATTAGACGATTCGAAGAACGTTACGGATCACGGAGTGTTTCGGGTTTGGTTAGGACAGTCGAAGCCTGAGACAATCGTGCTTCCGCGAAGCGGTTTCAGGTCGATGTCTCTCTTTGTTCCTTCGATTTCTCGAAACTAGGGGTGCTCACGATGCGCCGTGTAATGTGACTTTTACGATTAATAGTTTCTTATTATGCAACGGAATCGAGTCGATGTAAAATGGAAGAGTCGAGACGAGAGGTTATAATGCTTGAAGTTAATGGCTGTGTTGTAAAGGGTGTAGCGTTTAGCGGTTGTAAGATCTACGTTGTTATGACACCCTACCATAATACGGTATACACCGTGTATACAAATGTGCTTAACGAACATTGTATTTGCATATATTATTTGGCGTTTTACGAGTCTTTTTTTAAAGCAGGGGTGATAGTACTTGTCAAATGTTTCTATAACTATGGAATTACCGTTTTCTTTATTCCTGTTAAAAATTTTCCAGTACTAAAGAATTTACTTTTCACTTATCGGTGCAAGTATAACAGTTTCGATATTAATTAACAAATTTTTATTGAAGCGAGGTTAGGATTCGCAATTGTTCGAAAATTTGACGATCCTCTGTATATCGGTTCGATTTTCAGTCGGAAAAAATGAAAAGGGTCGAGGAAATTTCGAAATAGTACGTAATAACCACAGAAACTTTTTTTCATTTGTAAAAAGTGGCTCTCTTCGAGCTTCAGAAATACGAGCTCTACCATTTCACTCACCTCGCGCTGTTCACCCTTAAAAAGACTTACTCTGCACGTGTGCACACACTCGCAGTAGTCACTCAGTCTCTGTGAAGTATCTACGCTCTCTTAGAATCCTAACCTCCAAACGTAACGGTCGCACTTCGGCCTTAAAAACTTTACAGCTGCCTGTAACTCGAAATTTTCTTTCGTTTTCCACGCAGATATCTTTAGTCTTGCTTTCGCTCATTTCTCGATAAAAAATTTTATAAATATTTCTCCTTAAGCGATTTATATATAACATACTATACTATATATACAATAGGCACAACGATTTCTCGTGATAAGTATACATATCTGCGAATGAATTTTCAAAATTACGATTATAAATTTCCACCGAAATAAAAGTAGCATCGATAGAAATTTTATCGAAATAACTGGAACATATAATACTTCCAAATCTCGTTATCTTATTCGTTACAGTCACAATTTGACCTAATGCGATATACACGTAGAGATAGTATAGTCAGCAGAATCCCTGCGAAGATTTCGCGAGCAAATGAACTTTCACTCGTCACCTCGGCTCGCGGATCGTGCCGCAAACTCGCTACCTACTACCCGACTCCCATCGCGGCACCCACCACCCTATAACCACCTTATCACCTCCCTACGACCCTAGTCAGACACACCGGGATCACTTTCACGGCCAGAAACGCGCACCTTCGATCACACCACCGCGCACAACGTCGCGTAGGTGTCTCACGCTCGTAAAGACGCTTTATTGGCTCCTCCGTTTTCTCCCGAAGGGGTGAACGCGGCGGAAAGGTGGGGGAAGGTGGCGACGACTTCGGTGGTGGGGGTAACGTTCGCACGAAACCTTCAGCCGCTTGATTTTCCTTCTCGCGAGGACTCCGGCGTACAGCGAGCAGCAGGGTTGTAGAGAAAGGGTCGACGAGGTTGCGGAGGGTGGCGGAGGACGCGTAAAACCCCCGGCCGCAGATCGATAGGAAGGTCGGAGGTGTGTCGACTCTGTTAGACTTTTGCCCGAACTCGCGATTACGTAGCCAACCTTTGCAACACCGCGACAACGAGAAATCACGCGAGCGAGCTGGAGAATCGCGGTTCGCGCTGCCACTCGATCCTACACCAGGGAAGAACCCTTACGATTTCTCGATTCTCGCCGGCTGCTGCGTGATCGTGGTTGATACACCGCGTTGAAAAGTTGACGTTCCTTGGGTTAGGTTCTGTGGCTACGGGAGGGAGTAGCAGGGTCGTTGAGGAGCGTTGGAGTGGAGGGTCTGTCTCTCTTGGTAGCGTTGCATCGAGATTTATGATCGCGATTCTGGAATGTAGATTTATGACATTTGACTTCGGTTTCTTTTCTTTCATTTATTTCGAGATACGGGGTGTTCGCCCGAATCGCTGTTTCTGTCGGTGTTAATGATTTATCGGCACAAGTATTTGCACGCTTAGGATTTTATTATGCGTTATCATAGAATAGATGGAAACTATCTGTCAAATTATCTGTACGATATGGTCTTAGAGAAATGGTGTTATTTATTACATTCGTATAAATTTCACAGTCTCTACTGAAATACAGTTTTCACCTCATCCAAGTTGTTTTAATTATTATCCCGAGTCATTATTAACCTACGAATCTTCTCTTACGATACTTTGAACGATTTTATCGATCTACCGATTCCTGAAGTACACATAAGCAACCAAGATGGTAGTGAGTTGGAGGAAAATCAAAGAGGAACCGAGGGTTGATTCCTCGCAAGCGGAATGGCGAGTGATCATGGGACTTGGGCCAAAAATGATGCCGATTTTTACTCGCGGCGAGAGTTATCGGCGCGCGCGAGCGCGGGCCAAAGTGATTTTATTGGAACGCCATTATCTCGGGCCGGGGTGACGAGGAGTCAAGCGGCTTATCGGTGACAAAACGTGTTGTGGGAATTCTGGCGCTAGTATCGGTCGAGAACAAGCTCCCGGCGTCGGCCGACGGGTATCTTTAATGTTTTCATTGCCGACGAAATAATCGGCGCGCGGGTTTATCTGGCCTCGCGGCGACGCGCACCGTGTATTTTTAATCGCCGATTGCTCGCGCGACTATCTGCGTTCGTTGGCTCGCGATACACCGTGGCTGATTTATTCCGCGTACAGAAACCTTTCTGACAGCGATCTTCGATCTGGAGATGTCACGTGGGTGCACGATGGCTAGGGAGTTCTAGGAATTTATGGATCATTTTTTTTCAGCCGTTTGTTGTGGGTGTTTATTGTTGAAGATTAAATTTTTCAGACAATTGAACGAAATGTTATTGACATTATTCCTTTTATCTGATAATGGAGATAGTTACAGTTTTTTTCTTTTTTTTTTTTTTTTGTAAAACTGTATAACATTTTGAATATATAATTTCCTACGTAGGAAAGTAAGAATTTATCTGAATATAGCTTTTATTATCGATCGAAGACCATTAATTGAGAAATTGATTTTGTTTTGCTTTTGACAAAGTATCGTTATGAAATTATTTTTGTAATATCATTTTATATTTTTAATGCGACACTGCAGTTTTATATTATGTCGTGTTATAAAAATTTTATGTTTGCCCTGCACAGTGGGAAAGGTAAATATTTTTGCATTGAAATAGGTTTTGTTTATGCCAGTTGACGGGATAAGATAGTATTATGGAATAGTATTTAAATATGGAACTAGCCTGATATGAATTTTTCCGACGTTAAACGTGGACAACCGAGTATAGCGTTTATCGAACGACTTTTATTAAACATATAGATATTTATTTTTTTACATTTATAACAAGTTGTTTTGGTCTGGATTCAAATCACACCGTTTATAATATTTATATTCCACATACAAATAATCGGTTAATTTAATCCTTCGTTTAATAATCGTTTACTGTTCTCTAGAGGTATGATTTTTAGTGCAGCATCTTGCAATAATTATTGATACTTAATATTAACTTAAAAAATTATTTAGTAATAATAGATAAAAAAGAAAAAAAAAAGTGGTACCGGTTTTAAATATCTCGTTTTACGAGTATGATGTGCTCTAACTCATAATTTTAGCATAGACACTTCGTGGGGGGTACAGTGGAAAACTATTGGTGGTACAGTGAAACAGTGGAAAAGTTTCGTAGGTTATCGATAAAACGAGAAGTTGTCTGTTAAATGCTGTTACTCCAGAAGAATAATAATAAAATTTGATAACAGAGTCACCAGAACGTATGTAAGGTGTAATTAATTCGAAATTGTCTCGTAAAACGTACGATAGGGTAAAAATATATTTTGCAAGTCGTACAGTTTTAACAATCAATTTTATGGGTTACAAAACGTCTCCAATTTTTTAGCGAATACAAATTTCCAGTGTATTCTGTTTCTCCATACAGTATCGCAGAATCAACCTACAGAAAGCAAGAATGCAACATTTTCGTGGGCGTAGAACATACAATAAATAGGTGCGCCACACTATGGTACATTCCTATTCCTTCGATTTACGCGTATTCGAATTTCGCGCCGCCGAAAATACCCCCCGAAAAAAATTTCCAACGAAAAAGTGTCGTTATCTGTACTTTTTCACTGCAATTTGTTCAACTACTAGATTCAAACACGTCAATCCTTATTCCGTTCAAAGCAAAGTCCCAGATTACAAAGCAATAAAGAGCATTATCGCTAAATTACCACTAGAACTATCGAACCGCGATATACGCCTTAAATAATACCGATTAAAACACCACAATCGCCATAATTAAGTCTATCAAAATTCCCCCACCAATTTTAGCAAAAGCAGCGAATACACGTAACCTCAAAAACAAAGAAGCTAAAATTAATTTAACTGGTCTGACAGTTCTATTATATCTCGTTATTAACACCGTTTTTTCATCAGCGACAGCTATATTTGTTCCACAACTCACGCTACGGTTCCCTTTTCGCTCCCTCTGGCAGCGATCGCTCCTTTCCCCTTCTAAGGATGCTCTCGACGCGAGAAACAGAGGTTCGAAAAAAGGTCGCTAAGAACCGGGAGCACGTGGCGCTGGGTGTCCGTTCCGGACGCTGCGAACGCGTTATCGATCAAGTATTACGGAAGCCGTATGCGTGCATAGAACACGAGCGGGCCTGTCGGATATATCGCGACGAGTATCTTTAATTAGCGGCGTCGCGCGACCGACAAAATATTGGCTTGCTCCGAGCCGAAGTGGCCTATAACCGTGACGAGCACTGCGCAAGCGCGTACGTCCGCCAATCCGCGTGCGGCTACAAGGGAAACGCGAAGGGATAGCGTTGTATCGGCGAAAAGATAAATATGACGGTGAATGTGTATTTATGAAGGGCTATCTGAAATAAAATGCTGAAACAAACGCGGTTACGCGGTATCGCGTATCTGGTATTTACGTTTTCTTCCTTGTTATTCTCTTTTTATCCGATACTTTCTTGATTAACATGTCGCCCGATTGGAAAGTTTTAATCGGCTCTCTGCGACTGCACCGTCATGTATTTCGTATTGGTGAAATTTGGAATTGCATGAGACTGATTTTTTCCGCTGCGTAGATATTCGGAATTCTTTTTTCGGATTTAAGGATCGTAGAGAATTGGTAGCGTGTCGCGTGCATTTGCATTTCTGCGACGGTATCGCGACTAGGTATCGATTCACATTTTCGCGTGATGGAAAATTCTTGATGCTTATCGATGAAAGACCTCTTATAATAATTTCATTCGGTTTTAATTTAATTCCCGGTGTAATTTAACCCTTTGCACTCGAGGGACGACCCACAGTCGTCATTCAATCAGATTCCAAACATCGGTGATAATTAATATATAAAATTAAAAATTACCCAACGATGCTCGGAGTGTCAAAGGGCTTCGAATTATTATTTCTCTGTAACGAAAAAAATCATCGATTGCGAAGGGTTGAAATACAAGACAAAATTCGATGAAATTCAAAATTTCTAAAATGATTTCGAAAATACGTCTAAAAATTTCGCGATAGAAAGTTGCGAATAAATTAACGGATCAGGTTAGCGGATGTAAAAAGGATCGGGAAAGTGGAAGAGGAGTTATAAAATGCGGAACGTCGAGGCAGTAAAAGTAAAAGTGTCTTCGATCGGTGAACGCTCGAGTTGTTTCGTTGCGGAAACGAAGCGACTCCACAGCGACTGAAGAAAAACTGATACCGTTCGAGCGACGCAGATGCAGTACGAGCAAAGCCGAATATAGCCGACATCTAACGACCGTGAAACAGCCAAGTCCGCGAAACCGTTCGCCGGAAGCAATCGCGCGGATTCAGCGCGAACCGATACAATATTGTAATCCGTGCGCGATACGCAACGGGGCTGATTTTCACGTGAGAGACCCGGCATAATATTATACCTAATTAATCGCTAATTACAGATTAACTAATTGCTAACGTGGAAATCATCGCTGACCAGTGACTCGGATTAATTAATAACGTAACCGGATATCCTATTTGACTCGAACATAACCTCGATTGTTCTTTGTTGTCGTGATCACTGTCGACACGCGTGACTTTGTTGATTAACGAAATTAAAATTTCTGGATAAACTGGATGGAGTAATAATCGAAGATGATACAAACGATCGATTTTTCATTTTTATTATTTCGACGTGTGAACGTTCGTGTATTTAGTCACACTGCACGAGCGTCCTTTATGCGTGGCGTTTGTTTTTTACATGGTTCTCTTGTGTCCAAGATCTGAAAACCTTGTTCGGATTAGTCAAGTTACCCGACTCGAAGTCGCCTGAATTCAATCTGCCGTAGCGTACGTCTAAAATGGCGACGGTGCAGATGGTTTTAGAGGTTAGGTTCTCATCTCTCGAGTTTCGGTCCTTGTATCTATGTTCCTTGCTCCTTTATTTCAATGTTTTTAGTACATACCTTTACCAAGTTTTTAAAAATTTAGGAACGATGAAAAATTTAGCATGATACGCTAAATTAAGGAATAAGTGACAGCAATTTCGACTTAACTCGAAAAGAAACGATAAATTCTCTAGACCAAAGAATTAATCATAAATCAAGTTTGAAAATCCTTATTTGAAACAATAATTTTTTTGATTATTTTAGTTGTAATATATGATATTTGACATGCAATAATTCTTTCGAATCTTCCTGTATATTACACGAACTGTATCAGTGTATATGTATATCCATCAAACAACCCTGAACGGGGAATATTTCAATTATGACAACCATCTTGCTTGGAAAGATAGGTTAATTATTAAAAATGAAATCCCCGCGGTAACTGTCCGTTCTCTGAAAAATTCACCGGACTCGAAATCAATAAACCACGCACCAATCGTAAATCGGCCCCCGACGTGAGCCTAGGAACTCACGGCTTGCGAGATTACAATCAACGATTAACCGTGGATCGCATTAATTAGCACCGTGCCGTTGTAAGCTCGTATAGCATCGATCTTTATACTCCCCCTCAGTCCTCTTCGCCCCGCTTTAATTATTTACCCAGCCTTTTATTGCTTCGTTCCAGGAACCTCTTTAACTCTTTCCGTGCCGTATGAAAATTAAAGATCCTTCCCCTATAAAATGTTTAGAATCTAAATGAGAGGTGTGTTAGGGGTGTTTATCGCGGGGTAGAAACGTCGCGTGAATCCCAATTTCACGGTAACCAATCTTCGATTGAAACGGGAAGTTACGAACTTATTTCTTTACCTATCCGAACATTTCAATCGTTATACGTCCCTAGATCAAACGATATTACATAAATTTTGTAACATATTTATAGTAGTGGAGAATTGCGATTGATCATGGTCTTACTATACAACAATAATTATTGTAAAATAGTACATTAATAAACAAATCGTCGAAATATTCTAACTTTCGGAATAATTGGAGACAGATGGCGCTAGTTTGATAGTAGTCAGACTTTATGAGGCACGAATCTCCTGTAACCAGGATTTCATTCCATTATTAGGGACTATGATCTAATTCGACCATAATACTTCAATTTAACGTGAAATTCAAATAATCGTAATCACCGTAATTAGGCTGCGTGGTGTCGGTATAATAACGAAGTTCCCAAGATAGATGGCTTATTACTTCTAATAAAGTCCCAGTCGTTTCTCGTACATAAAGTTACAACTTTCCAGCTGTATTTATCACGTACCATTAACGCATCGGTGTAATTACCGATTGCACGCGAAACGAGGAAATTTAAGTAGATAAATTACAATGGTATACTTAAGAAATTGCTCGTGTACACGTACCGTTGCTCGAAATTCTCTCGCCTCGCATCGATCTGTCCGGATAAACTCTTCTTTCAATGTATCGCGAAATAAACTCCATTGTCTAGTGCTACACCAGCGACATCTAGATGTGCAGCGCCACCAGCGGCGACGCTACGAAGCGAATAGTGAGAGAGAAAGAGATAGGAAAAACTCGAGGAGAGAGAGAGAGAGAGAGAGAGAGAGAGAAACGCGAGATCTATGCCGGAAACGCGGAAGACCGGGTAGGTTCGATTTATCCTCGCTTTCGATTCGCGTTACGTCTCGCATACATCGAGAACGGTAACGGAGGATTTGTAACGAGCCGTATCGGGAACGACGCCATAACGGAACAGCCGTAAATCATCCGGCGTACTCTTTCGCAATTAAATCGCGCGGGCGCTCGCGAGCTCATTTTGAAGGGAAACATATCAGCCGCGAGGGGCGCTGTAAATCACAAACGGTTAATAAAGCTCGGCGGGCAGCCCCGTGGCCCGTGGTGTCGTGCCTTCCTCGTTCGCCAGCCCTCTGACAGCTAAGAAATTCGAGAGGACGAGCTGGGAACTGCGTTAACGACCGATCGTTATTAAAACCGCTTGATACCGGAGTTTTCTCGCTCGCCTCGCTCCTCGCTTGCTCCCTTTGGCATCCGTTTCCTGTTTCACGAGTTGCGCTGTTTAATAGCAGACCTTGCCTCCCGTGTCATTCCCGTTCGTTGTCATTCCCTCTTCCCGCTCTAACCGCTCTCTTCCAACGAAAATTGTCCCGCATAGGTTATGTTTCGCAAATATAGCACCATAACGTGATGCTTTTCGTTCGCAAGTCCTCTTTATTTTCCTATCACAGTGTCACATAACAAAAATTTCAAGTAGGATTCAATTTGTCGAATTTAATTTCTTTTTCTTTAGTGAAAATTGATATAGTCAGAAAAGTATGGATTTTGAATACGGTATCTTTGAAAAATCTTGTTGAGGAAGATTCGAACCTCGAGGTACGACATACTTCTTGGGACTTTACTTTAGGAATATTTTATTAAAAATAAAATGTCAGGTAAGATTGAAGTATTGAGTAGTAGACAGTTAAATATTAGTTCTGAGTAATATGAATTTTATGAAATATCTAGTATTCAAAGAAAAAAAGAAAAATTGTCAAATATTTGAAGTTTTTACAAGTTGATGTTTAGTCACATACAGGAAAGCGGATATTTCAAATGTTTAATTTCTGCACGCCATGAAACATGACTGACGAAGTAGGATCTTAATCTGAGATAGGCTACCTTGTTGAAAAGAGCTATTAAGCATATTTCTTGGGAATATCTACAAATAAGTAGTCGCAGGAAGGGCAAATTGTTTTAATTGCTCGTTAATTGCATGTTATGGGTAACAATGTCGCAATTTCCTGTTTGGTTCTTGTGAAAAGTTCAGCGTAATTTGATGCTCCATTGGACGATGTAAGAAGTATTCGTTTTTCGACGATACCTGACTGGTTTACACATGCGAGAACCACTTGGCCGACATTTGTGTGCGTTCATAATACTTTAATAGACAAGTGCTTGATAGGCAAATTATCTTAATGCAAACGGTAGAAGTTCGATAAGACTGGATTAACATACATCTTACCGTGTTCCTACGACAGACCAGTTCTTCGAGATCGAGATGTTGACAAAGCGTTGTTTGAGAGTCAACGCCAGGCGTTGACGGGAAACGCGAGATTACGTACAGGCGCTGCGTGTAGATAAAGAAATAAAGGCACGTTCTTTACTAACTTTATTTCTTTAGTTATTTAATGCCACTAACTATCAGAGAATCACCTGTCGTGCGTAATTTTCAGTTCTTAGATAGCGCCGATTTAATCGTTTATTTGCATTGGCAAATTAACTCGCGAAAACTTACAAGCAGATTTTCTAAATAATACGAGTATAGATCACGGAGGAAAAACCTGCATTAAATACATTTTTGATAGTTCTCTGATTTTCACATCACTTAATTGGTAACAGTAACCTGCCATGAACTGCTAAGTGACCGGTAAATGAAAAATTAAAAAAAGATCCCTAAAGAAAAAAGAAAAAAAGGAGAACAGGATAGAAGTATGTGAAAGGGAAAATATTGGAAAATTAATTACACTCGGATAAGTCATGGTAGGTTAAAGGAACATACGTAATACTTACGTAATATCTAATACAGATCAAAGCTCGAAGATCAACATAGAATTATGATACGGTGAATTAATAGTATTAACAATAACATATAAATATTCACATTTTTTACATTCATGTACGTTCAATGAAATACAGAGAAACAAGTATAGCAATATGCAAAAAAAAACTGGCACGAAACACACGTGGATTAACTTTCGATTTCGCGGAAATCCGTGCCAGGATCTTCTGTGACCCCGAGTGTTAAAGGAAAAAGAAAGCATAGCAAAGCTATTCGACTCGCGGAGTCGATGTGCGAGCATGATTGCGATGAGATTGGAGGGTGGGAAAGGTCGAAGAGGAATAGATAGCTGGCGGCACGTTGCGAAAATCGGTCTCCTAGCCTAGTCGTTTAACCCCTCGTTGAGGCGACAAGGTGGTGAAAACCCTGGCTTCCGGTTGTCTCTGTTCTTTCAGTTTACCAGCAGTTTTATGATTTCTCGATCACGCGAATTCCTCTAATTTTCAATATTCGAAGCTATCGATTCTAAGGGGCTCTAGTTCCATTCCTATTTAGCGCTATAACTATTACCATGTAACGAGTAACTAAACACGCTGCACACCAATAACAAGAATCACATCTAGTGGGGTGTGTGTATTCATACTCTTCTCATTTAATTAACATGCTGGGTATCGTTCGTGTAAATTATCTATGTAAATTAATTTACGAAGGCAGGATATTTGTTCGTTTAAACAGCTGGAGGTATCACATATCCTGAGTGAAAATTCCAGACTGGCATTTGTCGAACTTGGAAGATACATAGGTCGGAAGGGATACAGGTGCATAAATTTTCTTAGTGGTCTTTCGACCCCGCGGAATAGACCTGGGTCGAGGCAGACCCGACGTCTTACTCTATTTAGTCTCTATTTAGTTNTAGACCTGGGTCGAGGCAGACCCGACGTCTTACTCTATTTAGTCTCTATTTAGTTTCGTTTCAACCGCGGAAGTTCACGACCAACTTCCCGAAACTTGTTTTTCCCTCCTGCCATAATACTATTTCACTATGTCAGACCTGGCGGAATATTAAGTTCGGATCGTGTAACTTCTCGTTCGGTAGTATCGAATCGGATTCCATGATTGGCGAAATGGGCAACGGAACAACGGAATCTTTCGCAGGAATTTTCAGAATACTTGAAAGAAATTTTTATTCCCGATTCATTTCTGTGCCACGGGAGAATCGTTTATGTTATTAACGTTATTATTAAACAATAATATTTCGATTTTTAATAACCGAATACCATTAATAATGATAATTATGAGTATTAATTTCTTGGTTAACGAACGAAGGGCAGAGGGTATGAAACTTAGTCTAGGGGTCTATCTTATTGTCACTTGGGTCTACTTGAGTCTAAACACGCGCATCTTCCAATAACGTCTTGAAATATGTGAGAATTCTAAAGGAAACGGATTAGTAACAGATTTGTAAGACATAATAAAAGCGAAACAAATATTATCCCCGTTTGCCTTGTTTATCTGCGATGATACTCGGTATCTTTTTTAATTAAACGTCCTGCGCAGCATAATGCACCGCCATCTCGCGACGATGCAGATGAATAAATGATAAGTAGAAGTAATCGTGGCGGCTGTGTTACCCACTCGTCCTGATGAATATTTATTTGACACCGGGTACGTGTCGTTAGGGAAATTAAATGCTTTCTCATGGAATACCGTTGAATTTAGCTTCTTCCTTTTTTTATTATCTCATTTCTATTCCCTTTCTACAGGGGTGGAGAAGGAATTTTGAGCGAATGATCGATGGGATAGCACGTAATCAGTGTTTCAGATTAGGTTTCAGATCGTCGAGATACGTGGTTATTGGTTATTACTATTCGTGGTTACATATTAGGGAGCTGTAAGGGTTAGCGTAATGGCAATGGGATCTACCAATTATGCTGAGTAAAGTTGAACGAAGAATATGTTTTATCACTATAAATTTAGTCAATTTTGTTTGTTATATTGTGATATGGAAATTTATCAAATCGGTTAATTTAGTTAAGTGAAATAAATCGCAAATTTCCTGCTAGTTTCGACGAATTGTTTCTGAAAAAATTGTGTATTTATCCTTTAATTCTCGAATTGAAAACGTAATTTATCTAAGTTACTTTTTATAGGTTGCTTTATGAAAAATTGTTCTTTACTTTTATTATCATTTTACGCCAAACTTATACATAGTCACGAATTTAGTCCAGTCAATACAGAAATATATGTTATAAAATATTTTATCATATTAATATCATGTATTTTAATATTTCAGTTTTATCCTTAGAAAACCGATATTACGATTTGGTTGAAAATAAATTGAAGCTTTACCGTGTAATTTCCATTCCAGGTTTTTACAATAAATCAAGTCTCCTTATCCAAGTCAGATCTTTGACTACCACGCTAAACAATAAAACACATGCTCAATAGTTAGTTATCTACGCCATCTAAATTGTCTGAATATCTCTCTTAACAATGTTTACACATGCATCTTGAATGCTATACAATACCCATTACGAATTCAACAGATCGTAATCTTTTCCTTCTCATTCACGTTTTCGCTTACACGTAAGTGTGCTTTGTGTGTACTGTCGTTCGCATATGTTTGCATGTCCACTATTTTCCATTTTGTTCAAACACGTGACAATCTTTTCAAACGGATATTTCACTTTACAATAATCATTATATAAACACCTTCATTTTACCACTAATTCCTTTTATCGACTGTATGAAGTGTCTTGTTCTTAGATTCGTTAAATTATGAAACGTAGAATATTATATACTGAAATGGAGGTCATATACACTAAACCAAATAATATCTAAAATATTAAACATACTTTATTTGACCCAGAAATACTTCCACTTAATAAAACCTGCTAAAACACATTTACTAAACCGGTCTATAAAATTTAAAGCATCATACTCCCGAGATTAACCATTAATCTGGAATTTCGTTCGGATGAAACTCATTTACTCTGCAACCATCTTTCACATGAAAGCCAAAGGCAAAACCAGAACCGTCAGATCACCTCGACCCGCTGATCTGACAGCTGCACCTTACCCCGTAATAAATCTAGCCGTAAATTGTAAGTTACACGTTGTTGGTCGAGGTGGTTATAAATTTTCCAGTGGACGTTCCGTTCCTTCCGTGTGGCTGGTAGTTCTGCGGAGCGCCGCTAGAGGCGCGGCCGATGTTTTGCCACAAGCATGGACGGAACGGCCGCGGCGACCATGGACGTAAGTCAGGTATCACGCTGTTTGTTCAATAATCAATTCGACGCCCCGACGGGAGTCGTGCCAAGATGCTGAAATATTTTGCTGGAAAGCGCGGTGCTCTCTCTCTCTGTCTCTCTCTCTCCACGGAGAGAGAGAGCTTGCGAGCGAGCGGTCTCTCGCCGGAATTTATCGCCACGAAAAGCGACCCGGCCTGCAGCAGCACGAGCGCCGTTGCAGCGATCGATCTGCTCGCTTTCTCCTGCCTTTTCCTCCTAGACCATCCTCGGGGTTACAGCCGAAAAATTGTCGTGGTCTTTTATCGTCGGAATTCCGTGAAGCAGGCTCTGAGATATCACGCTCTTCCGAGATCTCTACTCTTGGGATGATACGAACGGTTTCGAGCAAGATTGGGTGGCGCGTGGGTTTCTTGCCGATGGTGGTGAGGTTCGAGTGGGGATGCAGATGGAATGGGTGTTTGGATCTGTTTGACTTTATCTCTGTCGATATTCTTGTTGTACGATTCTTTCATTTTTACCGTTTGGTTAGATGTAATTGGTTATTATTATTATTATTATTATTATTTTGGAACGGTTTCGTTACACATTAATTTGGTATTCACTCTTTTGGAATTTCGAAAGATGTATATGAAAACATCAGGCCCGGTTCTTTTAGCCCTTTTTAATAACATTTAGCTCGGAGAATTCGGGCCTAAGCATGCGTCAGAATGGTGGAAAAGGAAGCCAAGTAGCGGAGACTTCAATCTAGGAACTGTCTCTTAGATAGCACATGATCTACATTAGAACAAATGAAGCCATTCCAGATATTAATATTTGGTTTGAAATGTCGGTTACGAGTCAGACTCGTAATATTCAGATTGGGCCCAAAATTCTCATCAAAGTATGGCAAGGTGTTGAAAGTAGAATAGAAATCGAGCTTTTTACCTGAATGATGTTTGGATGTAGAGGTTTTACTTTGTTTCAGGGATTTCAGAGATTAATTACTTAAAAATTATTTCATATAATCGTATAGACTACACGGATATCTTGACAAACCGAATTGATCAGTTTAGCTTCTTTGTGACTAACTTAGCCCTTCTCGTAATAACGAGAATACTAATTCTCGCGATCTGATTTGAAATGTGTAATCACTCGAGTAAAAGGGAGCGCAATGTTATAAAATATTGGAATCTTAAAAATTACGAGAGAGTTGAAGGTTAATCGATCAATTGCATAAGATCACCCGAGGGGATTTCTCAATCCTTTTGAAATCAATTTCGTGTCCTTTGCGGAAACCAAGTTTTCCGCAGAGGCTATTAAGGAATGTAAGATAATAATGATGGGGTATAAGCTAATTCGAAATAGTCTAGCAGGTTTAAGGTTATGCGAGATCATGAAATAAATCGATTTCCTTGGTACCATTTTGCTGTACGATCTATAAGAAAATTACAGACTTTTGTTAAGATACAAAGCTTTCGAATGGTTGACAGTATCCAATCAATTGTTCTTTCATTACTTATGTAGTCACGTCATGCTGAGTCTGTTATTCGGTGAACAAAATGATTCGTCATGATCACATTATTAAGCATGAGTATTTTTCCTCGCACTGCCGCTACCGAACTAGGCGAAGTGATCGGTTCGAAGTATATATTGTTCTTGAAACTATCGAGTATGATTTTTTTATTCTCCCTGTATCATCCAATGTCATTGGATCAGTGTACGTGAAATGTTTCAAAGTTCGAAATTAGCGAATGGCAGTTTCGTTTGATTTGCAGTCGTTAAAAATTCACGACAGGGAGGGAAAAATTTCCTGTAATGCACGTGGAATATTAGGAAGTCGTATAATAAATTTGTTAGAACTTCATTGTTCGGGGTCGTGCACCATCGGGATATTCGCGTAACTTTTTTATGAGTTTAAACTTGGAAAATGCATCGTAAAATCTGCTGAAAGTATAAATTTAGCATTCGAGGTAGCTTATATAAATGTTGGGATAGTTTAACGCTGATTTGGAGAATTCGAGGATGATTACTTCTCATTGGAAAATGAGACAATCAGGAAATTCATAAAGGCGTTTTAGACATGCCACCGGAAATGCTCTACCGCAAGCTGCAAACGATACTCGAAATACTATTAAAATTATTATTCGCTTCGATAAAAATAGAATCATCGAACAGAAGGATGAAAAAAGAAAAAACGTCATAGATACCCAAACTTCATTACGCTAGAAGAATAATTTTAAAAATTCTTTAAATCTTAAATTCTTAAATCGTATATGTGACATTTTAGCCATTTAGAATGAAAGATGGATGGAATACAGTGAAAAATAATTTTAGCGTTGTCATCAATGTCGTACATATTTTTTAATTCGGAGATTTTCCCTCGATTTGTTATTTTTAATTGTTCAGTATACACCGAATGTATCGTCAGCTTTGTCCGTAAAGCGTTAAACAATTTATTACTATCGTATATAGTTCAATATAATTCAACAAATAACCTATGTATAATTTACACGAGAAGCGATAATTCGACGTTAGATGTACAACCATATGGAAACGCGACAATTCGCCAACGCGAGCGTCTTCGAACGACACCGGGTTTATTTTTTGCTCCAGGAAGTCCTCGACTGGTTGCTTCCCCAGACACGCCGCCCTCTATCATCCGGTGTTGCGCTGCGCTTCACCGCGGCGAACATTGTGAAGCGTACGGAACGTCGGCTAGCTAATATCAAAATTTGCATACGCATTGTAACGCGACCGCTAGCCGATGTAGTGCCTCTTTTATTTTCCAATTTTTCCCTGGTTTCCTTCCCCGTTTCTCTTGCCGTTCAGCGTGCCCGAGGTCAAGGCAGCCGGCGATAATGCTCCATTAACTTCGCGGCGAAACGCAGGCAAGCAAAGCGTCGTACGAACCGAACAATTTCGATCGACGCGTAATTTCGCGTAACGCCACGGCACGTACACGACGTTCCACGTGGTTTCACAAGTGTTCCGTATCAACCGTGCCACTTTTAACCCTCTGTCGTGTTGTATGACTCAAGAGTTACACGTTCGATCGTTACACGCGTAAGTTTATCTGCGCCTACTTCTCTCGCGAGAAAGGAGAAATTCGACGTATACATCAGTGTGTCCTACCACGCGCACGATTCCGATGAATTACTCGCGAGTAAAAATGTATTTACGAGCAGTCGCGGAGAGGAATTTTTGCGGTGGTCAATAGTACGTAATCGTTCGCCTGTACCAAATGCACGCGAATGCCGGACGAATAACGAATTTCCTACGGCGGTCGAGGTTGGTCCGAACACGCTCGAACGTTTCCGAACACGCTCGAACGTTCCCGATCATGTCCGATCGTTCACTGCCTGAACTCGGGACGCGTCACGCGTTACAAAGCGAATTCGCATTAGCAAATATTAGTAAACATTATCCGCGACTGCATGGACAGCAAGATTGACATCTAGTATATTATAATATACTATGAAGTAACTTTTTTTTAATTGCTGTAGTGACATCAATGAACGTGCGATCTCGTAATAAATGACATACTCTTTCAGTTTACCTCGTAGTATTCGTCGAAATGGTTTATCGTGGTTTGTCAAAGTCGTATGTAGAATTGTTAAACGATTATGTCGAATAGCGTCGAAATCTGCTTGAATTTATCTTTCGTCTTTATATTATATCTCAACTCGCCTTTAATTAAAAGTATCGAACGTTATGGAAATAACGTATACTATTATCGATATTTTAATTCTTCGTAAATAAAGCATAATTGAAACGAAACGTCAAAAAATAAAGTAAATCTGCTTGTCACTGCATATTAGTACACGTGTAAGTACGTGTTCGACTCGCTCGCGTAAAATATAATCGATCTTCCGATGACGTTGAGGTTAGAGCCATCGATTGATTGAAAATTAGCGAGTAATCTTTTACTTCCAATGAACTTCAAAACGTATTAATTCCTTTATGCTGTATGCATCTTCGTCCTATTCTCTCAATAGGGAAAAAATAATGTGAATATGAGAATATATATTATTTACATCATGGCGTCTTTCCGAAATTCACCGCAAGATGGCCAGATCATTTCTTTTAAATACATTTTCTAACCAATTATACCCTACGATACATTATCAAGTTGATAATGATTATGCGTGTCTTTTTTATCATCTCAAAAATAACAAAAAATAGAGATTGCTGGAAAACAGAAAAGAATGGCATGCGATTGGAAAAATGAGAACGGTCTATCAAAAATTATAATACTCCTAAAACACGAATTTGACAGTTATATTTCAGAGAGGAAAAAGAAGTTGTCAATAAGCGACATATCGTATCGAAAGAAAAAAGAGGGTCTCTCATATTCTATCTTTCTCTTATGAGTAATAAATAACAGCGTTGCGCTAATAAGCCGAATAAAATCGATTGGAAATAAGCACGTGGAGAGGTAGATAATTTTGAAGAAGCAGGTCTACGCATAACCGAGGTCGCGTCGTTCAACTGTATATTATGTTGTCGATGCATCGTGTTGCAAAGGGTTGGAAGTTGTCGCGTGTGTGTGTGTACCTCCGCCTGGCAAATGGAATCTCCCACGCTTATAGTGAATAATTTCACGGGTATCACGTCGTGAATTATGCGGGAACATCGGCGTGTTGTACGCCGGACGCTGTGCGATAGCGATTGGACGACGCGAAATTAATGCGCGAGTATTATCGAGTGTTGACGTCGCGCGCTCTGGATAAACACCCGATTCGTTCGTTTTTCTTCGCGGCCGATCGCAGCTTCGGTTTTTCCCGTCAATCGTCCAATGGATCGATCTGTGGCCGCTGATTTTCCATAGGAACACGCTCCGTATGATTTTATCGTGGTTAATGCAGGTTTCCACGGGGTGAAGGATTTTTGGATCGAGAGTTAGAGAGAGAAGGAAATAGAGTGAGTCGAGGTGTTGGAACGTTTAGGTTAGATTATATGAAGCGATGGGCATTAGGCACCAGGGATGCTTAAACATATGTATGGACTCGATAACCTTATTTTGTGAAAATAGTGTTCATATTTGTTATTTATAATTTGATTTCTACTTGTAAAATCTTGTAGAATTACTCATGTGGTCGCTCCGATTATAACATTACAAATTATAGATGATGATTAATATAATTTCCACTATTTTATTAATTTTTTAACGTTTTCTATATTGGATCTACATTCCCATTAATTCTAGTACCAAATTTCTAGAATGAGTTTCAAATATTTAATTATCTCTGATTTTCTAAATAAATTTAATTATTAAGCCCAAATCACATGAACGAATATCGAAATACTGTAGAAACCGATATTTTCCTATTATCAAACCCAATAAAACGCGGTTGAATCCCTTTCGAGCATCGATGTCTAGTAAACGAACCGAATTCGATGAAAATGGCGGCTTCTCGGTAATGTAGGTTTGCAAAAGTCAGTGCAGAGCATAATGGCGCGATAAATAAGTAATTGCCGGCAAGTGCGACGACGAGATTGCATAACGTCTCTTTCGTTCTCTCTTGCTCTCTTTCACGTGTGAATATCTTTGTCCCTCGTCCCGTCGAAGGTGACACGTGCGCATTAACTATGAAGAGAAGGTTAGGACGCGAATGTGTAATTCCTCGCGGTGGATAACGAGCTGGTTACCTTCTCGTGTTCCATTGTTTTCGCGCCAGAAACCAGGGAAATAGAAGGAGACCGAGATTCTTTGTCTTTCTCCCTCGTTTTACTTTCGGCATTTGAGTTTTAGGGAAAAGCGTTGAAAATTTAAGCGAAGAAGTTCGCGATATTTCTGGTTACGAGCAGATACTTGGCAACCGAATAGCGATACAGCTTAAAATAATTTTTAATTATTTATAGGTAGATAGGACGGTGAATAAAGTTATCAGTCGGAGAGAAATTTGTAGAATTCTTGAAATAAACATTCGACGAATTTTTAAAATTAGTGGCCTACGTTCCTTCCTAATTTAATAAGAACTTTTGTCACCGACAGGGATTAACGGAGGAAACTTATTTGCGAATTAACTTTTTAAGAATACTTCCTGTAAGTATGTAGAATTTAAACGAGAATGTGTTCAGTTTATAATCTAGACGACGCAATTTGTTAGAATACAGCCACGTTTTAGAAATGCACATAGAAATTAATAGGCACTTGATAAAGTTCGCGAATAATCACGTCGCACAATTAAATCTCATCCTGATATGCTACTCTTTACAACAGTTACATTGGAGTCACCTAGAAACAAGCATTTTAATCGTTCTTTACAATCATTTTGCCTATATTAACATTAATATCGTACATTTACCATTCAACTTACGTCCAATCTTTTCTAACATTTCCAAAATAACTATCAACAATTCCGCAGTCGTAGTTATCAGTCTCTTAATATTACAAAAAAAGGTACTTTGGTATAATTATATCTTCTATGTAATGTTTAAAATTTCACCTCAAACCCATATACGTACACCAAAGGTAACCTCGTTTTCTTCCATGCAAAACCATAGATTTTTCATAATTCTAAGGAAAATTATAATAGCTTCGGGCTCCGAAGAAATGATTTTTCGAAACTTTTTGTCGGGAGGCATCGACTTTTCGCTCGGCGCGAGAGAGAGAAAAATAGAAAGAGAAAGAGAGAGGGAGAGAGAGAATATCGGCGCGCTGGTTGGTTCGCGTATCGCGTATGTGCCGGTTACGCACGTTACAATCACGTGATTCCATTATGTCTGCCTGCGCGCGATTTGTTATTGTAATTACTGGAATCTGCATATCAAGCGACGAAAGTCTACGGCCGCGCTTGTGCTTTGTATCGTGACACGCGGATCTATCGTGCGCCGTAATAGTTGACGCGCGATATCATCAAACGGTGCTGCACGAAACCGATCTCGTGCCCGGAATCGACCGGGAAAAGATATTAACCGTTCCTTACCGTGTATAAGTCTACGAGGACCCGATGGTATTGTATTCTCCTGCTATTTCTTCTGCTTCCATTTCCCTCTTTGAACAGGGAGTAAAGGAAGACCATGTAAATACCATAATTACTTTCGGCAATCCTGGTTTTCGTTTCGACAACTACAGTCGAATTTGAAAGTCGTATTATATCGTATTATATATCGTGTTTCGTTCGTGAAGAATTAATTTTACTATTTATTCCTGTAAAAGTACGGCTTCGTATGCGAAGATTTGTTTCCAAAATATTTTTGAGGGATCAGGAGATGCTCTATGACAATTATAAGAAAGGATCGTTATAGGGATTAGCTTCTCGAGTGGTCTCCACTCCGTGTTTAAGAGCTTATCGTAGAAAATACTCGAGCGATAAGAAAATCTTGGCTTGTTTGTGATTTGATATAGACCTCTGTGAGTCTATTCTGTACATGTATACATACATTTATCAGCAGGTCTTTGGAATATCGTAACGAGTCGCGCACAAAGCAGTGTGCTGTCTAAAACGTCACGGAATGACATGCAATGGCATGCAGCTCGAACACCCGACACTTCCTTCTCTTCTCATCACCATAAGAAAGAACATGCTTTCTCTTCGAGCCTCGATACATATTTTTCAATTCCGCTGCTCGCGCCCGATTATCTGTCATCTTGGGTAAAATTCGAAGACGTGCACGAGCCAAACGAGTTTCCCCCTCGCAAAAAGTTAGCCGTTGAATTAGATTGCCGAATCGGTGGGACGTTCGTTGAAAAAAAAGGAAATCGACGCTACTTGTCCGCCGGTTCTGGTGTTTGTCCAAGAAATGTCCCGGACTTTTTGCCGACCAGCCTAGGGAGAAACGAATGGTCGTCCGCTGGCACAACGAGCCTCGCTAGGGAACGGAGATTTTCGATGGCTAACGCCTACACCGAGCAGCATCCACTGGTCTAAAAGTAACCGGCCCGATATCCAGTCTAAATATGGATTTGCGTGCACGTTGGCCTTTGTTTGATCGCGCTCGAGGCCTGCCCCGTGTCTGTTAGACCCTTCCAAATTCGCGGCCTCTTATCTGCGCCAGAGACGATTTACTTCCAGAAGGATCCAATAAAATCAACCCGAGGCTCGAGCGAGATCGCGATTACACGCAACGGATTTTTGATCCCCGCGTTTGCATCTCCTCGATGTCCAAACTTCGCCGGCTGGAACGCGTTGTGGAACGCAATTTCGAGATTATCGCGTTTCGGTGGTTCAGGGTTAGGCAGTTGGAAATTAATTTCGCGTTTAGATACGCAACTTCTGCGTTATCTAGATGTCTGTAAATTACGCGCAACCGTAGACTATGTTCGTTTGATCATGGAAGCTGCCCCGTACGACTGAAAAGGCGGAGGACGAAAAAAGGTTTTCTCAGGCAAAATTACACGATCCGAGTAATTTCACGCTCGGATACACAACTTCTGCGGTGTCTGAATGTCCGTGAATTATACCTAACTGCGAATCGCATGTTTGGTCGTGGAAGATTTTACACATGAGTAAGATTGTAACTCTAAATGAGTAGCAGATATAAAGGATTTCGAACGACTCCAGCTATCCGGTCAATGTCATAATCGATTCCATGGTTTCAAATGATCGATGAAAATACAAAATGGAAGATAAAACGTTGCAACGTGTAACACGCGAAATATGGATTCTAGGAATATTGGAAGATTTTACAAATGGGTAAGATTGTAATTCTAAGTAGGCAGAAGATAAAATAGTTTTCGAACGGCTTTAGAGTCCCAGTTAATTTTAAGATCGATTTCGTCCTGTCGAACGATCGTGGAAAATACGAAATGGAAGATAAAACATTGCAACATGTAAGAATACGGATCTAAGTACACTCCTGCGATCCATGCGTCCATTTTTCTAGACAGTTGTTTTGGAATATCTTCGGCAAAGCACACCGATGCGGCATCGTCCTGGAAAATACAATTCTCCTTAGTCTCTCGCGACCTATTTCCTAATAATTCCTACAATTTATCACCCCCCGAGAACCTGTGTACTCGATAAAAGCTCGGTATCGATTCCCTGGAAAATGTAGCCCCGCGAGAAAAAAGCCTCACTCTACATTTTCAATTTACCTTTTCACCTAAATTTATCGTTCCCGGAGTTATACCATTAGTCCTCGCAGAGAGGCACTCTGCGAAACGTACTTACAGTCGCCTCTCGCCTTAGCCAGCTTGTCGCGTTCGCACAGTTTACAAGATCATCTCCCCGACCCTGTCGCTCGCGAACAGAGAAATCCCGTTCAGCGTCGCCGAGTCGGTAATTCAGGGGTGGAAAAAATTGGGTCAGAAAGTTGGAGGCCCAGTTTCATCTTCCCATCGGAAGACGCGTTCGCTGCCAATCCGACGAGACTCGCCACCCTACTTTCTCGCGCCACCCCTCGTAGAATGGTTGGCCATGGTTCGTTGGCCGCGTAGAATCCGGATGCGGGCGGCGGGAACGTTGATCCCGGGGGCAAGACCTAAGTCCGCGAAATCTTCGATTATGGAACTAGAACAGGGCACTTTGATCGAGGTAACGTAGGATTTTTCAAAGTCACCGTTAAAAAGCTCGCGAGATGCTCGCGAGACAATGTGGAAGAGCGCGGACTGAGCGCGGCTCAGCCGACGAAATTTGATGGCAAAGATAAGATGACGTTAGGAAATTTCGATTATCGATCACGCTGCACGATGTTTTATTCTTTGAGATTCTTCATTCACCATCGGATATTTCGAAAATGTTTCACGTAGATATGATTCGTTCGTTGTCGTTTAAATATATGGAAATTATTAACACTGGAACTACTGATCTGTAATGTATAAATACAATTGGCATTAATTAATACGATAATTAATAATCGTCGCTTTATTTCGATAAAACGTCGATATACGTTCAACTATCGCGAAAGTAAAATGTCTGAAACGAGTCATTTTGACTCTCATCGTATTTCTACTCTTAATTACCGTAGAACATCGATATCGTCTGAAAACTTTGAAGAAGAATATCCTTACTATTTTAAGTAACATTCGCCTGAACATTGCGGAGGGTAAAAACTGGTGGTAAGTTCCTCAGAATCAACGACCACAGTACCATATGATAGAAACCATGGACTGCATCACGACGGTGGCGAAGGTTCGAGGTGTTCGCAGGTGATCGAAAAGTTTGGATGCCGTAGGAAGGGCGATCGTCTCGAAAACAGCAACCTCGACGCGACGTGTCCTATCCGAACTCTCCAAGGACTTTCGTAATGGAGTTGTATCAATAATATAGGGGATGTAATAACTTCGGAAGCCGGGGCTGCCACACCCTATTAACCGCATCGCTTCTACCGCAATTACAGTACGCCTCCGTACACTCGTGGCTTGACACGATATTACTAGGCACTGATAATAAACCTACATAGATAGTCGATGCTACACACCCTGCTCTTTCGCCCTGTTGTTCGCTTCCTTGGCCAGGCTAGACGAAGAAACAGCCTCGACACGGCCCTTTTGTTAATTATCTCGTCGAAGATCCAGGATATTTCTGACTTCGTCGAACCTTGGTTCTTGGAATAGGTGGCAGGCTCTCATCGATTAGTATGGCCATCATTTACGCGTTACACGTACGCGTGTACGATGTTACCTCGTCGCTGTAACGTTATCGGGATATTCGCGCCGACGTTGAGCTCTTGATTCCGGAAATTAATCGAGTTTACATCATTAATCGTTTTAACGATGACTCGTTAATCGGCTACGCGAAGATCATTAATTATTCTGTTCTTCTAGAATCGAAGGATATTCACCGAATTTCTGTTAATCGTTAATCGTTGCTGCGATTCTCCGATAGTCACCGAAACAGAGGTCATTAACGATTCTATAATGATTACGGGACCAATTCAAACGTCCGATTAGTTCGTTTTATTTATACAGCCTTGTCGCTGTTCCGACGTTCAATGAAATACGGCTTTCGGATTTTGTAAAAGCACCGGTCTTGAGTATTGATTCTATGTAAATCTGATTTCCACGGGACCTTGCTGATAAAAATTGATCGAGATACGCGTAACATTCTGTTGGCCGGATATTTTTGCGTAGCTGCCGCTATTTCAATCCGGGATGTTCAGTTTGGAATGTACCGAGTGTTTATCGGCGAATGATGCAACGTGTACGTCGAATTTGAATAACATGACCCGCCATGCGAATAACGAATACACTTGAGAATTTCGTTGTCCGTTCCTTACGTATTGGAAATCTATTTTGTTAAACATGGCTCGCCGGTGAATACCCTATCGCGCGTTCCCTTGTATCCCCTGCGAGCATCCGTGAAAATTCCGCTAAACTCGTTCACGGGGCAGGTCATTGTTTTCATTCCGGTTGTTCCGTGCTATATCGAAAACACGAACTTCATCAATAAATCTTCCACCGTTTCGCGTTTTACATTAGATATAACGAACGCGCATAGCATGATCCGGCGCTGGAGTATTTAAATAAACCGGAAATAAAAATGTTGCCCTCGGTCGATACAATTTTGCATTGTATAAATAGAGATGCGAAACATAAATATCTGGTGAAGATAAATATCTGGCCGGAGTTCTGCTCCAAAATTTGCACAACTACGTTGGATATTCATTTTTGTAATTCACGGGTAAAATGTATTTCCAAAATAGGGGCGAATAGCCTTGATATACCGTAATATCGATTTCTGATTAACCTGACGTTTGATGTATACGATAAGTGAAAAGAACCGATAATTACGCCGAATCGAAAAATGATAGTCGATCATTAAGACGTCATTTGGTATTTGAAAATTTTTCCCGCCTTAAAATTACTCGAGGAAATCGATAATACGCAATGATAATTAACAAGCTGTATTTGAATTCGATGTTAATGAAAATAAATCGGTCGGTTTGGTTAAAAGTGCTGTAACGGTTAATTGTAACGTAATCGCATGCATCGACCACGCTAAATTGATATTTATACGTTTGCGACCGAATTAGAATGGCTTATAAATATCCGGGCCGCAAATAGCGTGGCATCGCGACACGTGCGACCACATCAGATGCACTTCATACGCTGTTTATTATTTACTGTTTACCCTTCGAAACGACGACCTTTCCGTTCTACCAGAACCCCTGCGTGCCGCTGGTTTCCCGTGTTAAAACGTGTTTCTACCATACGTGCGTTTTTAACTAATGCTCGTAAATGTTTCGCAACGTTAACGTTCAAACGCTTGCCGAGTATCAGCTGGAAACGAACGAGAATAAAATTGTACGTACAAGCATTTGTCGTTTAAACGTTGTAAAATAATGCAAGCATAATTCGAGCATTAGCGATACGTGTGTATAATGATACGCAGTCGTTCGTCTTGATCAAACGCGAGAGAACAATGAACTGGCTCCGATGCCACGAGCCTGTGCCGAACATCCCCGAATGCTCGCGACTCCTCACGAGTGTATCCGAACGTAGCCGATCGTTCCCGATCACTGGCACGTACGCGCGAAACGTCGCGGCTATGACGGTCACGTGTCGAATATCGGTAAACGTTTATACTTATTTCGTGTCCTCGGTTTACACTCGGCTCTACGTGTTAAAGTGTCGCGATTTTGCCTGGTTTGATCGATACGAACATTGTGCATTGATATGAAGAAGTACAGCGAGCTGCCAGAAGCAAAGAGAGGAATAAATCGACGGCGTGAATTCCCATTGTTTGTAAACGCGTTCTTGCACACGCAGCGGCCACGGTTGAGAGAGGTTACCGTCTCCTCCTGTTATGTTCTTCACAGAGAACCCAGCGATCTTCAAACGAATATGCCGCGACGTTGAGTTTAGTGAACAAAAAGAAGTGTTACGTTAATATCGAGAGGGGATCCGATTTGTAAACCTGGGACCTTCCTCGAACACGTGTTCGCGCCGGAAGAATACGAACGTTGTCAGTTTCGTTTGACACCGTTTGAGGTTAGAGGAAATATAACACGGTAAATGGATAGATTATCGTCGAAGACAACGTTTTCAGGTATGCTTTAGAAACAAATGTTTATTTCAGCCTCGTATATGACTCCGTTTGCGAGATTGTAATTGGAACTTTCTAGATGAAAAATGTCTTATTGTCGATGTTTGTTACAAATTGCTTTCGTAAGGACGCATGCTCTTGTAAAGATTAGAAAGTGCATAGTTAAGTATTTCTGGCTTCGTTACTATTGTGAATGACGATGACGGTCATTATCCGAAGAATGCATGCTTTATTCGCGTCTGTGACATCAGGTGCAGTAGTTACTCTTAATGTACACAATTTCGTCTAATTGGGCATTCAATTCGGTTGCCTTTGTGACTGAAATTACCGAAATTAGTCGATATTACGGAAGTTCGAATTACAATAACGAAGTGAAATTTTTTTTCTAGGTAGGAAATAATTATTAACGATCATTGTTTATTATCAATTAATTATTAATAATTCAACACTTTTAAATAATAAAAGATATTGTTTATTTTACCTAGAGTCGTTTGTATAAAATAATCGTTTGTTTGATACGGATTCATTAACAAATAGTTTCTCGTGGCTGCTGAAAATTGACGAGTCACGACGGTTTGACGGGCAACAAGACCGAGAGCACTTTCTCGAATCACAGACACGCTCTTTATCGAAGACAAGCTAATATTCCAACACTAGTCCACTCGAAGTAGATCCTCTAGTACTGTCTGAGTACTATTATAGTTTATACTAATCTTCCAATACCATTATCCCATTACTTATCTTGCGTATTGTCCAAAGTATGAAGTTGTAAATTCATTCAACACTATTGGGATTGGATAAGATAGTTTCCACACTTCATCTTTGTTGTACTGTAACATTACAACTGTAATATTACAGTTGTGCTTTAGATGAAGTTGAAGTAATTCGAATTATTGAATAAGAAGCTTATGATCTTACCTAAATTTTGAATGTTCCAAAATTTATTCATCTCAATTCTCCAGTATTAAATAATTGAATTTTAAACAATAGAATCNTCATTCAACACTATTGGGATTGGATAAGATAGTTTCCACACTTCATCTTTGTTGTACTGTAACATTACAACTGTAATATTACAGTTGTGCTTTAGGTGAAGTTGAAGTAATTCGAATTATTGAATAATCCATATTTCAATCTATACTTAAATTAAAACTCTGCTTCGAGTTCATATCTGTAACTATAAAAATGTTATCGGGATACGAATTTGACTAGTCTTTGTATGAGTGTTATTATTAATAGACATAGATTGTACTCAAACGAAAATCAACAAATTTTAATATCCTAAAAAGCTTATAATTTTACCTAAATTTTGGTTGTTCCAAAATTTATTCATCTCAATTCTCCAGTATTAAATAATTGAATTTTAAACAATAGAATCCCAGTGTCACTAAAACAGGTGAATAGGACTCTAGTAATAGTATAACTTATCTCTCTGATAATGAGCCAATACCAACCCCTTATCCACTGCTACTATCTTATCCGTACTATACAAAATTCAACGGTAAAGCAAATTTTGTTACAATATTATTTTCGCGAATATTCGTGAAGGAATAGGGAAATTGGACACATCGGATGCCAATGCGCAATTCGAACCAAAGTTTCCTAGATAGCTACTCGATCCCCGAACAATCTCCATATTTCGAACGATCAGACTACGCACGAGAGACAGTCGGCTTGTTAGATGATATTTAGGTCGTGTTAACAGTTCGCCAGCCGAGTGCCTGCGTCATTAACGAAACGTGTAACGCTCAATAGATGCGGTGTATCCTCCCACGCAGGAGGGAGCTCTCTCATGCGCGCGCGCCTCAAGGTTACTGACTGACACGCTTCTTATCTTTTCGTATCGCCGGAACACGCTGTCGAGATTCAACAGATTGCTCGATTTCGCGCCTTCGAACGGTTATTTGTATCACTGACATGCCAATGGCGGGAAATATCGGGCCGAAATATGTTCGCTTTAACCCTCGAACATTCGAATCCCTGTCGTACACGGATAACAATTCGTATCCCCTTATCAACATATTTTTTATTCCAATTGATGAAACAAACCATGTATCTTGGTACCTAAAACTAGGAGATTTTTATCTTGCACTGACCTTTTCGTTATACGTATAAAATAATATTTTATTTTATATTATTAAATTAATCATTACAAAATTCAGTATTATGTTTCTCATTTCAGAAATGAGAGTTAGGTTGATTAAAAAATAGTTTTGGTATTAGAACAGTAATCATTTCCTTTAAAGTGGAAAGGAATAACTGCAAAATTCTCCTTAATATATTATTAATTATTCTAATATCTAATGCACCAAGTACGCTGCCTTACACTGAAAAAAGGGAAAAATCCGAATCGCTTATCACCCAATTTAATATTCTCGTTCTGTTCATCCCGAAGTGGCATCTCGCGAGATTTGCCGTCTTGGTAAACATTAAATATTAACCGAAACCTATTAAAGAATATAGTCACAGTCCAGTGCACAAGCTCGGCGTTTGGTGAACTGTTACTTCCGGTTGAAGTAGCATAACGTCGTACTCAAGTTGGGCAAACTCGTTGAGAGCAGTCGTTAACCGATTTCGGGGATTAAATCACCTCTTTGGGCGGACTAGCAGCGTTCATACGTATACATAACGGGCGTCTATTAATTCGTGATCGCGACGCAGCCGAATTAATCGTTCGCGCGAATTCTTCGAGCGTGATAAACAGCGAGCGTTGCGGCGCGGCGCTAGCGTCGCGTACAGAGGGCGATGCCGTCGTCGCGGTGGGAGAAAAGGTTGACGGAAGCGAATGGGCGCAAATGAAAGTCGGCAAAGATTTATGTCCGCGTTAATAACTTATGTTTGCGGCATCGTTCTCCACTCGATTGTGCTCCTCCGAGGAAGATCGGCGCGCCCTTCGACGCGCGTTCGCTTTCTTTTGCTTTCTCGCGTTGTAACGCGTTGAAAGTGTATGCAAAGATGTTTTTAGAACAGGCAAATGGTCTTTTCACGAGATGAACACGAGAAAGTGGGTAATTTTTGCGTTTTGCGCATAGGTCGATTGTTGCGTGCGGTTTTGAATGAGTTTGGCGCGTCAACGAGAAGTTTGCGGTGGTCGAAAGTGCACTTTCTTGCAAAATATTTTGTTTCCAGGGATCTGCTTGTGGAGATGTTCACAGAGAGATTTACGAATTAATTTCCTGGCTTGTCTGTATTAGACGGGGTTTCATGGAAGAATGTTGGAGCGAATGTGAAAAGGATCGTGTGTTAATTCTTTTTTTCTTTCGGTAGTTTTCTAATTGTTGCATTTTTAAAATTGTGTAATTGCTTTGCGGAAGGTTATGCACATGTTTTCTAAGACACGGTATTACTTTGCATTTTTACCAACTTACTTACCGTAATTAATTACAAGAGTCTTGTAAATAATTACAAGAGTCTTGTAAATAATCACACGCGACGTTTTCCTAGAGATACAATGCTTCTAATTTTCATTAAATCCACGTTATTAGGGAGATTCGTATAATTCGGTACAGGTCATTGGTAAAATTTATAGAATAGCGGAGAAAAAGAAGAGGAATTAAATTTATTAATGAATTCGAAAATCCAGGATATTTCAACGAAATTTTTCCAATATGTTGAATCAGTGAGCCGTGCCTTGTTAAGAACGTACGAGCAATTAGAAACAGACGGTGCAAGTTCGGGGAAGCAGCACACGCAGTAAGATCGATTGCTTCGTGCAGAGATTCTACGAATTCTTCGTACGCGGCTTAAAGAATCGTTTTCTTCGAAGTTCGAAACGACGGTTGAAACTTCCTAGTCTATTTCCACCTCTAGTCGCTCCCAACAACTTCGTGCCCAACGGTATATCTAATATGCCGGGAACGATAATGGACTTCTAGATTCTTCTAATCCATCTATGTTACCGTTGTTGTGTGTGCCCATCGTGTGTACACAGATGATTTGTGAGGGTCGAGATTTCGAAAGGGTAATTCGAACGTAACACGATTGAGGAAGCAGTAGAAGGGAAAGAAATCAAACCCAAAAGATTATTTCTTTCCAGAAATTTGATTTGCTTTTGCACAAATTTTTGCAGAGACTAATAACTAATTAAAACAGAATTCTTCCAATATATTTTACACAATACGTAGAACACTCCCTGTACTTCAAACTTCAATTTCCACCTCGAACCAAATAACCCCCATTATCGCTACCTGCAATTTCAATTTTTCAATTTCAATTTTCACCTCGAACCAAATAACCCCCATTACGGCTACCTCCAATTTCAATTTTTCAATTTTCACCTCAAACCAAATAGCCCCTATTATCGCTACCTCCATCCGGCTAATCATTTTCTATATTTCCGCAGCAGTAATAGCGTAAACTTGAAATGAACATTATACCCTTTTCAACCATTTCAATTGCATTGCAAAAATTCACCGCAACGGCACGTCTCCTGTACATACACATTTAGCCACACGCCTGATCCAAGTACAAACAGAAGAACAGAAAGATACATATCCAAAGAAGTTCTCCTCGGGTTTACTGTACAAACAGCAAGCTGAAGGTGGACGAAAGAAAGAAAAGGAAAGGCGGGAGGGAAGAGAAGCACACGGAGGAATATCGACGCGAGGTCGGCCCGTTATCAGACGAGGGCCAAGCGTACTTTTCGCCCCGCGAAATTGCCCCGGCGAAACTGCTCCCCGGGATCCCTTCTGGCGCGTCTATTACAGGGCCGTGCGGCGTCGTGCACACAATCCGGCCCGGCTTTCACGTTTTTCCCCGGCGAAAAATACAGGCGTTCCGGTTCCGCCGCTGGGCGACGGAAATGTCTGCATTACCGCGCGCTTTCTCCGTAATTTCCTCGCGGCCCGCTAGAGACGCTGGGGGCCACCGCCGGTGCAGACTGCGTTACACCCGAGATTTATCGCGCTCTCCCCTCTTCTATCGCAATACACCTCCAAACCGAGCTTTCGTCAACCGCTTTTACTCCCTCCGAATCCGCTTCCGAGGGCGCCACGGTCGAATCCTTTTAAAGATGGCGATACGAAATTAGCGTTTCGATTTTGCAATGCGAGAGAGGTTTCGAATTTCTTGTTAGAGAATAGATAGAATTGATGACTATCCTGTTGACTGAGACAGAAATTGAGTTGCAATTAACTTTTGGTTGGGGATATATATTTCAATAATCGAAGAATTGAATTTCACTACGTTGAAATTATATTATTTATTTCCCTGAAAACTTAGCATTCGCATATGGAGGGTGTAAACTAACCTTGGAGTAACCATGGGAAAATGAAGCCAAACATTTTCTCGTCGAAGCAACATTCTACTTTTACCTTTACATTTTTCCTTATCAACTAGCGTTTAGTCATTCTCTGTATATTGATAGTAATTTTCACGAGAGATTTATTATTAAATCCGATTTTGCACCCTAACAGCGACAATAAAAATTGTAGCGATATAAAAAACCCACACTCGCCTTTTCCGATTTCCTACGATCGTTTCCCATCTAACATCGCGACTCTAGAAAGCGCAGACCCAGAACAGAAAGTCTCGTTGCCTTTGCTAGAGACGTGGTTTCGTTCGAGTCGAGCCATCGAAAAGAGGAACGTATAGGGGGGATATTCGTGGAAACGTAGGACGAGCGACTCCCTATTAGAGGGTAATACGTATTATCGATTTTGGAACGGGGCGCAGGTTATCCCGGTTCAAATCATGACAAATGTACACTACCGTGTGCGGCTTGCTTGTCTGCGGGCTCGTACGTGCGTGTGTGTAAGCGGCTCGGCCGCACCCTGGAAAAACTTTTTCCAACCTTTTCTCTTCGTATCGACGGCACGTATTTCGCGCCATCTGAAGACTGACTCTTGATTTGGAATATACTTTCGTAAGAGAATACCAGTGCCGATCGCTTCAGCATTCGTGCGTGTCTCTATCTGTTCCTAACGTATATTTTCCATACGATTCCTAATTGCTGATGAATTTTTTATTTCGTAATTGTTTTATATAGGATGATGGGTATATAGGTTGATCGAGGACTTTATGGATTAAAATACATATATGGAATAAAATACATACCTCATAACATGAGGTTCACTAGAAACTTAGAATGACTCTCACCTTTCATACCCTAATCTCAAGTACTAAGTTTCTCTCGTGCACCTCTGGCACTTTAGATTCAATTACATCTTATCAATATTGATACCATAGTCTTCACTTGTGCGTAGAGAAGTTTGTTTTGTATTAGATGACATTTTCTATGATTGCATAGATCTATTTTTGTTTAAACGCGTGAGATTTCCTTGTTTTGATGAAACACGGTTATAAAAATTGCAGTTGACTTTAATAGATGCTTTATCATCATTTCACGAAGCTGCAAAGTTCGAAAAAGATATTTCTTTCAAAGGAGCTTAGTAACCCCGGTTCTATCTTCTGTTATTCCACGGTTTCATTTCGACGTTTTAATTTTAAAACGATATCGAGGTGGGAATTGTCACGAGGTTCGCGGAACTTTCGGAATCCTCCATGCTGTAAAGGAAATCCACGAGACCATGGGTCACAATGTGCGTGTCGCCTAAGAAGGTCACTTCGAACATTTTCTGCGGTATGCAATTAAGAACGTTTATATCTCGGAAATGAAATATTTCCTTAATTATCACGTTGGATGGAACTGCCATCTTCTAGTGTGACCAACTTTGCATTGCAAACCAAGCATGGCATTCTTCCATCCGCACAAAGCGATACCAATTTTAACATTGCAATTCACCGAATCAGAATTCATATTCCCCTACCTCCTTTTCCTAAACACAATATAAAAGCAGATTCCAAAGAAATTAATTCTCGATTCTAAGAACTAAATATTTGCGCATACTGCTGACAAATCGCGAATATTTAAATTCACCGGATCTCGCTCATGAATCGCAAGGTATTAGAAATAGATTTCGTCTCTAAAACTCGCGACATCTCTCGCTTTTTAAAAAATCAAACGCGTCTCTTCATATGCAAATAACACGATCAGACGTCAACATACTCCTCCATCCTCTATTCGATCGTTCTCCACACTCGACTACCGCGTTCTAACCTTCCCCCTCGAGCAAGTTTCAATAGAGTCGATAGAGAGGGCCCACCACGTCGAGAGACACAGGACTGACGAGTCATTAGCTCAGTGGCGACTGCGGGTATCGAGATTTATACTGGAGGTAGGTCACAGCGACGTGGACGCGCGATGAAACAGGCTGGCCAACGCGACGGTGCATCGCTTGTGGCCCGTCGCGGGCAGAGCGGCGTTTCGCACAAAGACGAAAGGGGAAAAAGCGACGGCAGTATTGACAGGCACGGTGAGAAATTGCCGGGTTAATTGCGAAAGAAACGGGCGAGCAGAACGAGGCATCCAGGCGCGTGAGTTAAATATCCTGCGGTACCGGTTGTCGGGGAGCCGAGATCGGAGAAAAAGCAGCGAGTTTGGAGCACTCGTCGCGCGTTTTGCCTTGACCCACGAACAGAACGCTTCTGGCAGCTTCTCTTTACCTGTGTTCCTTTTTTCCCTCCTTCCTTTTCTCCTTTTTCTCCCTTTCGAATCGTTTCTTCGCCGGGCCAGCTGGCAGGCTTTAATGGGAAACGCGAGCCACTGCGAGGATTTAGAAGTCGTCAGGTTTCTTCGGACTTCTTTCTCTCAATTAGTGTGATTTTCTGACCCGTTGCCTACGTGGGTGGCGCCCTTCGGAGAATACCAAATTTTACACATTTTTTCTCTCTCTCTCTCTCTCTCTCTCCCTCTCTGCCTCGAAATATCTCCAAAGTTCGCACACCGAAATAACGTCCTATACATTTGACATTTAGTTCGACGAAGAGAATCGCCAATCATTCCCATTTGTAACTACCGATGTACTCGAAGTAGGTGTGTCCTTAAAATCCAATTCCCATATCATTAAAACACGACCCGAGTCCCGCTTCTATAACTAGAAATTTAATAATGCATCGAAGGCACACGTGTAATTAACGCGATTACATCAATTATCGTATTCTGCACCGTAATCGGGGCGTGACTCCGAGGAAACCGAGCTTTGCTTAAAAATTCAACGCACAGATAACACGAGTGGCTTTAAAAAGGTCTGAACCGTGGTTTAAATTTAGACCGGAATGAACTGCCATGTCTGTAGTCCATGCGTAGATCTGTAAAAATGCTTGGACGATTAGCCACAGATACTCATCTGGATCGGTAAAAATACTTAAATTGCTGACTCGTGCTGGCAAAGAACGAAAGAATAGCAAGCGTTGCACGGTTATATATTATATACGTAAGAAAGGAGGATGAACACGCACTAGCAGCCGTAATAACCAGACTAATCGACACTTTCACTTTCTCGTTTCAGCAGCAAAAATTCGTGAAGAGGACGGCCGAGGAGTTGGAGCCTGCCGGCGGTGGTAGCGGAGACGGTGGCTTCGGCGAGCCCCCCGTGAAGCTGCAATGCACGCAGGCACAGCATCAGCACCAGCAGGGCCCCGGTGGTGGCGGCGGAGGTGGGCCCCATCACGGCCACGGGCAGCATCCTCCTGGGAACGGGGCGAA
>NIJG01000005.1:1206178-1286178 GCA_002201625.1 Euglossa dilemma
GGTGGCGGCGGCGGCAACGAGGGCCTGACCAAGTTCTCCGTGGAGATCGTGCAACAGCTGGAATTCACCACGTCCGCGGCGAACTCTCAGGCCCAGCAGATATCCACGAACGTGACCGTGAAAGCGTTGACGAACGCGTCGGTGAAGAGCGATCTGCTGAACGCGTCGTCGTCCCCGAAATCGGGCCCGGACACCCCCGCGTCAGCCGGGTCCAGGCCGCAGACAGGGAACGGGGCCGGAGGCGGGCCAGGTGCTGGTAGCGGCGGCGCCGGTGGGCCCACTGCTCCCGGTGGCATCGGTTGCGTCGATATCGGTAACCTGGTCGAGTGCAAGCAGGAACCTGACAACGAGTTCGTCGACCTGGAACAGTGCGCCGCGGCGCTGGAGAAGGACGCGGCGGCGAATGGCGCTGGGTTCCCTGGCTTCTCTGACTTCATGGGCGACGACACGGGCGACGAGATCATCACCTCCGACGCGTTCAAGGACCTCATCTCCGAGATATCGGACTTCCATCCGGAGTTCATGAAGGACTTCGATTTCGAGGAGAAGATCCCCGTGGAGGCGTTGGCAAATAACGCGGCGGTCGCCGCGGCAGCTGCCGCTGCCAGAGGGCCCACTGCTCGTTCCCCTTACGCCGAGTTTCCCCAATTCGGTGGCACCTCGGACTACCTCGGCAGCCCTGGCAGCGCTGGCCCACCCGGTGGACAGTCCCAGGCGAATACCGGCACTGGCTCCTATCACAAGAACAACGGCACGTCCGGCTTCCAGAGCCAGCAGACCAACGATATGTTTGTCGGCTCGCAAACCCAATTTGNAAGTCCGAGATGAGTCCTGCCGCTCAGACGTTGAAACAGATGGCCGAGCAGCATCAGCACAAGAGTCAGCAGCTAGGACTTGGTGGGTTCAATCCTGGTGCCGCGGCTGCTGCCGCTGCCAGAGGGCCCACTGCTCGTTCCCCTTACGCCGAGTTTCCCCAATTCGGTGGCACCTCGGACTACCTCGGCAGCCCTGGCAGCGCTGGCCCACCCGGTGGACAGTCCCAGGCGAATACCGGCACTGGCTCCTATCACAAGAACAACGGCACGTCCGGCTTCCAGAGCCAGCAGACCAACGATATGTTTGTCGGCTCGCAAACCCAATTTGCTGCCGGCCTGGCGGACATGAAGAGACCGCAACCAGCCACCGGTGGCAAACCGACGATGCTTGGGCCAAGCGGAGGATATAAGCAACAGTATTCGCCGTACGGTAGCCCGGGATCGATGCCGAATCACGGCAGCCCCGGTTATCCGCTTCCACCGAGGGGCTCCCAGGGCGCTGGACCCAATCAAACCGGATCCCAGGGACCCTTCACTAGCTCCACGCCGCCCAGGCCTCCCTCAGGACCCGGCACCTCCACTCTGCAAATTAACCAGGCACAGCAGCTACACATCAACAATCCCGGCCATCAGATTCAGGTTAGTGGATTTTTTTCTTTTTCTTTGTCGTTTATTATATTCTGTTTTCCTCCTTTCCTTCTTTCACCGAGATTTGAAGCTTGTACAATCTGGAGTACGATGGTTGTCTGATTAGGTTGACGTTGGATTTTGTGGAATCATATGATTCATGTTGGATTCATCAGACTTCTAAAATAATACTACACGTAGGCGGTAAATCCGAGTCTATAGAGATATTTGAAAATGTGGATCAATTGATATTTAGATGGATTATTTTTTATTTTTTTGAATTGGATAAATTCGTCCATATTTGATATTTTGCAAACGTTTTATAAATCTTACAAATATTTGATCTCTAGTATATTATTTTCAAAATTTCGATTTCAACGACATCGGTAAATTTATTTATTAACCCTCTGCGCTCGTTGAGTTTTTCGCTATAGAAAAGTAGAAATTTGAAGATTTTCTGTTGATAATATCCTTTATCAAATTTGTTTAATTTCAATATATCACACGCTGTTACGTTGTTTTAAATTTAATATATTATTTGATATCGATCTTCGGAATGCTATTAACCTCTCGAGTGCAGAGGGTTAACAGTTTCGAATCGATACGTTGGAACATAAACGACGAAGTTAATTTATCGTCATTTGATGCCACCCAATCGTATTTTGGGATGCAGCGTATTCAACGATTGTAACCCAGTTTGTACAGGGCTTTGACTCCTGAAGTTACTTGCTACTTAGTTCTAGAGCTTCGTGAGGAATATTTCAGATTCGACAGTATAGAGCAAACGTGATTTGTGGATGATGCGTATTTTAATTTTATTTTTAAACAATCGTCGGTTAATAAATCGGCGATTTTAATGGCAATGAATCTTTTACACGTGATATTATACGGATTATTGATATCCACTATGGCTATTGTCAGGTAAACGCTCGTGGCAGACTGTGTTATTGTTACGGTGATATTAAATGAAATTCATAGACAATTGCAATTAATGTTCTTTATATTGATACAATAATAATTTAGCTACGGTATCCAATTCGGGTCGTATTAGCGCATCAGTGCATTTATATATCGTTATATCGCGTGTTATCGTACTTGCTACCATTTATTTGATATATCCTTTGATATACCAGTGCAGTCTGATTTTTTACATTATAAAAATATTTATCGCAAAATTAAATTTTTTGCACAGTCCATTTCGGTGTGTATTATAGATAGCAATATATTCTTATTCCGCCACAACGCTTAACCATCGGATAAGGAATAACTCAGTATCGACTAGGCGAGGGTTAATCGACATTCTACTCGGGAAGAATTGAAAGAAATTATAGCCTGTGAAAGTATTAATTCGTTAGTTCAACACGGAATTAAACATTTCTTATCGATACTCCTTTAGCTCTCATTTCGTCCACTATATCATTATACTATGTTACATATAATAATATGCAAGGAGAGTTACGTAACTTGTCCACGACGATTTTTTTGAATGTATGGAGTGTGTTGAGGAAAAATTCAGGGTCACCGTAATATCTCGCAAATGTATTGATGAAGAGAAGAAGATATTAAAGAGATGCGGAGGGAGAAAAGAAAAGAAACAATAGCGAAAGAAAAGGACAGAGAGGGAAGGAATGAATTTTTAAATAAACATAATTTCAATTTCGAAATATACAGTGATCCAGAATATATTTTTATGCAACACATACATCACACGTTACTCGTTGACAAGTTATCTACTTCACCCTGTATATCTAATGCTTCATACTAATTACATTTTCTTCTTTTCTTACTTTCTCTTCTTCGTTATCTCATAATTCCCATACTAATCCTCCATCAAGTACCGCAGAAACTAAACGTTTCGAACTCGAGCCTAAGCCACCACGAAACAGCGAAGAAAAATCGCCCGCTCGGAAAGAGAGAATTAAAAAAACGAAAAAAAAGAGAGATAAGAACACGAAAAGGAAGAAAATTGAAGAAAGGTAGAGAAAGAAAGCGGGATGATAAAAGACGAACGAGGAAAATATCGCGCGCGAGTGAGCCGAGGCCGAATGATATCTGTTGCGTCGCGACGACACGTCTATTTTTGTCGACGGCATCACGAGTCGACGTCGTCGGACGCTCGTGGTGGTAGCGACGCCGTCGTCGGTGGTGTCGTCTACGTATGGACGTACTAGGTGCACCGGTGGCACCACGTAGCAGTAGTAGTAGTACTAGTAGTAGTAGTAGTACACGTAGCGGTAGTAGTGGAGGAAACGAAGGGGTATGTTGGCGTCACGAGGGCGCCGCGGCGCGCAACAAGTAGTCTACCCCCACCGGTTCTCTCTTTATAAATTTTCCCCCACGACGTTTGTCCCCACCCCCAGACTAGACCGCGCGGTGGTAGGGAATCGAGAGGGTTGCATGGCTGTGCTCAGCCGGCGTCGCGACGCCGCCACCGTTTGCTCGATTTAACCTGCGCCTGCAATCCGCGTCAATACGCTCCGACTGGTAGTCGCGAGACTGCACTCGCGACAACCTGCACGCGACGAGCACGACGCTCGTCTTGCGTGTATTATAAATGGTTCTTGGGACGTCGTTCAGAGATGGTCTCTCAGTGTTGGAGACTTGGCTGATGTTTGATATATCTTGCCACTTCGGGGTGTCTTTTGGGTTTGATCCTGTGCATCTCGAGATGTTAATTGGATGGGAAGAACCTCGTGGTTCGATGATTCCGAGTTTAGCTTGGCTCCCTGTTCGGTTTGCTTTGGGTACCTTCTACGATAGCGAAGTAATATGTCAGTTTGTTTAGGCGCGAGGAAACGGGTAGTTTGACGTCTCTGAGATCAGGTTCAATTCCTATGTGTATTCCTTTGAATACTTCAATTAACTCTTTGAATATCGATCGCATAGATCAATTGAAACCAACAAGAAGTATAAACAGTAAAATTTATTTTTCGAATTTATTCAAATTTATTCAAATCTTGTTTTGAGTTAATATATTTATCTTTATCTACAATTTACCTACGATCGGAACACGTCAGATTTATAACAGTCGGAAACATATGGAAACGAAGAAGTTATATTGCAATAGGTATCAACTTGGCTTTAACTTTCATTCCACGGATTCAAAGTAAATGAGAAAAGGAAGATTAATTCCATCCTAGATTTTACCAAATATTCTCCAATCTTTTGGAAAAAACTGTTTGAAAGAAGAAACAAATATGAAAAAACGTCGATGATACTCCTAACATGAAACTCAGGCTTTATTTACATTTACGTTCGGTATTTTAATAATTTTCATCCGCCTTGGTCGGCAAACGATGAATAAATATGGAAATCAATGAAAGAGCCGTAAAGCAAGTATCGCGAATCACTGAAATCAACGCATGGAATGGCCTAATGTAGTTGGAGAATATTTGTGGCGATGTAAAATCTTCGTTACTCTGCTTTACTACCGCAATACGGAAAAGAGTTGCGATACTGCCTGTATAAATCTTCTTCGACAATCCTGTTCTCCTTCGACCGAGCCAGACCATTCGCATTTCTGTTGCCGTTCTTGCTAGTCCAACCACTGCAGGTGGTCTTAGATACCTTTTTACTCGCTAATAGATTTATTTTATCGATCCACTCCGCAGACACTTCGAGTGGCGATCGAGGCTGTTCTCGAGCGTTAGAAATCGCGAGGGGATCTCAGAAAATTAAACTCCTGTCGTTCCTTTTAAGTAAACTCAGCGAATGCACGGTGTTCTGCAAACTTCGAAGAAAAATTCGCGTCAAAATTTTAGATCGAGATAATAAATAATAATGAATATTTTCTCTATCAAATAAGGTTATACAAAATGCAATGAAGTATAATCTAAAATAAAATATTTATTTATCGTTTATTAATGGAAATAGTATTTTACTTAAATCTGGGTTACTGGGTTTTTTTCAGTATCATTCTGTTATATTTATATTTGTATTTATATATTTATGTATTTATTAAGTGTTCTCGTACCTTTAATTACCCAGTTCTCAAACACTGAGATTGTTAAGTTAAAAATCTAAAATTTTTCGAGGAAGGCTGGAGGAAGTTGATGACGATTCAATTATGTTAATGGTCGTTAATGGTTTGACGGTACACATTAAATTCTATTATGAGGAGGACAAAATTCGAGAGGAATCAGATTACAGCGATTCTCAAAAATGCCTACCAGAATGTATTTAGTGTGAATAATGAAAGGTGATTTTTCATGAAAGTAATATTTATATCAGAAGATAAGAATGACAGGAAAGAATAAAATTTCTTTTAATCAAAAAAGGTGACACGGTATCTCATATACAAAGTGAAATGGCAAGTAAAAGACGAGTGATTAAAAGATGCAATTCACACTGCTTTGTCATTCCCTCACTTGTGAGCTGAGTAGTAGACACGTTAGCTCTGAAGGTACAGGCGGAAGCCTGGGTACTCATGTACTCCACTAATTGATGTTGGCAGAGTGGCACGAACCACACTGTCATATGGTTTGAACTACTTCAAAAACAACTCTAATTCCTTCGACTGACATAATGGCATGCAATTTTTACAAAAATGAGTGTTGCGTTCGCAATAAACGAAGGCTAGACGTGCCTCGCCGTCTGTTCTGTGGATTATACCATATATTATTAATACGATATACACAAATAATAACAATTAAAGTGACATGAAATGCAACAAAGTAATATTTATCACAAAAAACAAGTATATAGAATAACAAGTAGATACTAAATATGAACGAAAAAGAAAATAAGAAATGAATAAAAATGTAAAATAAGAGAAGTGAATAACTGAGGAAGTCAGTACGACTTACCCATTTGATAATTCTAGTGCTAAAGGTTGACAAGGAATACAACGATTACTCACCAAGAACTACGCAGATTAAATCGACATTTTCAGAAAAAGTCCAGAATTTTTCAGTCTCATATTTCATTACATTATTTGGTTAAAAATTTTAGATTTCAGATTACACTATCTTATGGTAGTATAGTAAGTATAGTAAAATAAGAACATTTACATATAATGCGATTCTATACATTTATATCTGTAACATAATCCATCATAATATCACCGTCATTTTATTCATATTCGTTACAGTAAAGCCATCTCTATCATCATCACATCCGTCACAATACTAACATCATTTTATTCATATTCATCATAGTAGAACTATCTCTAACATCATCATATTGTCATAATGTAGATAGTTCCATTATCATATGCGTCATAATGTCGTCACCATTTTACTCATATTCGTCATAATGTAAATATTTCCATTATCATATGCGTCATAATGTCGTCATGATTTTACTCATATTCGTCATAATCTAAATATTTCCATCATCATCATATTCGTCATAATAATAATAAGTCAAAAGCGTACCCTTGATTCTCGTATAAGGTAAGTTCGCGATGGTGTTACTGAGTTAAGAGGATCGAAAAATTCTCTGATAAGTGTCGTAAGTAAAAATAGACAAATCAGCATAATATAATTATATTTTTTTCATAAATGCCGCTTTTGCATAATATTATATGTTGCACGCTTATATTAAATATACATATCGTTGAATTAGTTTCTATTCTTATTTTAAGTTCTGGAGACTTTTCTCTCAGTATTTACATCGTTATATTATTTGAACTAGTGGAATTTATCCTCATTTATTCTCACTCCAACATAGGATTTCTCAATGAGATTCTGACAGCAAATTTTTTAGGACTGCATGAAAATTTGAAGGAATCAAGAAGGCTCGTATTCACATAAATTTTGTACAATATCTACGCAGATATATATTTCTTATAAATCCAACTTCTTAAAAGTTGAAAACAAATAAAAAAGAAAAACAAAAAAAAAAAATAGATGAACAGAGCCACGAGCTGAATAGGATCGAGGANATTTGAAGGAATCAAGAAGGCTCGTATTCACATAAATTTTGTACAATATCTACGCAGGTATATATTTCTTATAAATCCAACTTCTTAAAAGTTGAAAACAAATAAAAAAGAAAAACAAAAAAAAAAAAATAGATGAACAGAGCCACGAGCTGAATAGGATCGAGGAACCACGGAAACCTTGCCCTAGAGTATTAGTAGAGATAACTGGCATCGATTTAACATCGGTCGAATACAAAATCAGCCGAAGCATCGGAAGACTCGTGAAAGATCGGAGGGAATCGGGGAAAATCGTGTAGTTCCACGAAACGATCGGTGGATCGCGCGAGATCCCTCACACATCGCGGCCGTTTCGGACAGATCTTATCCGTTTGTCCCTCGAAAAGCCTTCGAACGTCTCCGTGAGGCGGTCTTTTCGTCCGCGATCGCGTATGGGCACGTCTGTCCCTCGTAAATCACGCCAGCTACCGCGCGTATTTGCATCTCAATGCGTCCAGCAAACGACGCCCCCTCCTCCTGCCCTCAGAGTGACGCTTCTTTATTCCTGCCTTCCGCGTTTTTCTCTCCCACGGCTCGATTTCGCTCCACCCTCTCCTCGAGCTTCTTCTTCTCCTCTTTCCACCTTCGCCTTTTTATTGTTATTGCGATGCACTTTCGTCTCTTCACTGCGTCGCGGTTTTGTTCCGACGTTTTCGCGTCGCTGTCGAACAGGTTTCAGCGTTTCGCGGAACGGCGGTTATTACCTGACGGTTTTACGTGTCGTTGGATAGAGGGGTTGTGAAACCGAGCGGCCGCGTTGGGGATGATTTTGCGCACCATTTCGTATTGTAGCTTTATCAGTTTGAAGTAGTGAGAAATTAGATACGATGCGTAATTACGGTTCTTATGCAGATTCGAAGCTTAGAATAAGCTCGCTGCTTCTAGATTGTTATATATAATCGATGAAATTAGTCCTTTAGGTTCTATTAGCGCCGCTGTGGCGACAGTACTAATCGGCAATTTGTTATTTGAACCGAATCGAAAAAGGTAAGTTCTAAAAACTTTTGAAATAAAATAAATCGAAGCAGTGAAATACTGGGTAAGAAATTCGGTTATAATAAACTATTGGTAATATACTTGCGATATAATTTGACACGAAGTAGGATTTACAAGAGAAAAACATACCGCATCGAGAAATGTGTTCTTTAATTCCTTCTGTATTTGAATCGAAACATTCGAAAAGTCGAAAGATTCGGTCAAATATTAACTCTTATAGAATTTAGAAAGAGAAGGAAATTTCACTCTATCTAAACAATTTTCACAATTCCCAGGGACAACCCCACGTGCATAAAACCCAGCAAAAGCAACGGTAACTCAAATGACGGATCGGAGAAGAGAACAAAAAAGTGAAAATCGGCCGTTAAATATTTGAAGTAGAAGTATTTAAAGAAACTTTCCTTCCACTCCTGTGATTTCGTATCGGAATCACGAGGAAAGAAATTTGCATGCGCGCTAGTTACAGCACCCGCACGTGTTCGCACTGCAGGACGCGCTGAAAATTTCAAAACAACGGTATCGCTGCTCGAAGAATGTTATCTGGCGGCTGCTTTGCATATCGTTTCCCTCGACACCGAAAACTCGCTGTTTTTCCCACCGTTTCGCCCCTTTTTTTGTCCCCGGTATATCAAACCGGGCCACTTTCGCGTTGGTCAATCGACAACGCCACCTATCGCGACAGGAAGTCAAGGAAAGCTGCCGAAACGTGCCGCGTTATCGCGGGACCCTCGTGAAATTACAATGATCGCGCATTTTTATCCAACTAACGAACACGAGGGAACGTTATCGAACTCGTGCAGTAGCGCGCGGAATTTGAATCAGTTAATTTGGGTTACCGTTGGTGGCACAGATGGCGCTCGCGTTTGCTGCACGTGAGAATCAGTTGGGTTTCGGGAAGTGAAAAGCGTCGAATTATGTTGTACAACTTGACTTCCTTGATAAAGTCACGGTTCGACTCAAATCCGACTGTCGGCGCGCCAGAAAGTAAACAGTGAGATAAGCGGGAATAGCAACGAGAAAAGCATCAAGTGGCGTTGGAAATTAGCCCCTTACATTTACTTTTGGGCACAACGATAGTAAATTCTCATATCGTGTACCAGTGAGCAACACATAAAAGAAATAATGAACTTTTCGTTACCGAATGGCTGCTCTCGGAAAATACTATACCTGACCATTCTGAAAACATAGCAAAAAAAGTGTCACATCATTTGGAGATTCGTAAGAGTCAGCAGGTCAAGCCTATAATAAGGACGTGCGTCTTGTGTTACCAGAAGAATAGTGAAAGTGTTGAACCCAATGATGCGAGGAAAAGTGTCAAGAAAAGTGTCTAATTCTCCAAACTCATCCTAAATGTGCTTTAAATACCACGCAACATAGCATAATGTAACATTTTCAAACAAATAGGAGACCGTCATCCATATTTGCATGACGTGGTGGATAGCGTGTTATATGTTTGAATATTTTAAGTTACATTGTTTCTACCGTAGCAGATTAGACGTTTATCTATAATTATGTTATCCGTTAATGAAATTATAGGTAATATAGTCTATTTAAAATTACGTTACAGGTGTTATTATTACTACTGCACAGAATTTATCTTGTCATGCATAATTGATACAAATTCAGATCACAGTACCAGTAGCTTCAACCTGTGTATCTTACATAAATTCCATTAAATATTAATATGTATATTCGTTAGATATCTTCTACTTGATTACTATGTATTTGCAGCACACGCTCGCAGCATACGTGTTTTCATTCACGACAAGGAAAACCTATTCCCGGAATTCACTAGATAGTCGTAAAGCCTTATTCATGTGCTAAACAAGTTATTATGTATTACATAATACATACACATTCTCTCCGTCTTTCGATAAGGTATCGATAACAGGAATAACAGTTCTGAAACTGTTTCTAGTTAAAATATTGACCTTTAAATGAAACTAATCTCTTCCACCGATCCTAACATTGGCAAAAATAGTTTTCCTCGATTATATAGGTATAGATATACATATAACCTCTTAAATTTCTTAAAAAATTCCTTCAAAATATGTTCATTCAAAAAATAGGTAATTCAGCGTGAATATACAAATGGCAAATAATCGCATGTCGTTTTTCTCGCGTAATAAGCATTAGTATTTTCTGCTGGAACGTCTCCGGGAGAGTTACGAAACAAGGGGAGTCCTCGTTGGGCGATTTCCTTATTCACGGATTGCCTGTCTTTTGGAGCGTTTCCAACGGAACGCCGCGTCGGAGTATTCCGAATCCGAGGGTTTTCCTCGCGTTAACGGGCGGACACGCGTACGCTACCGGAAGTCGAGCGTGAGCGCAGGCGCCTCCCGCATGACGGGTTCAAAGGTTACGTAAACCTTCGATTGTGCGCGTTTCCAATGCGCGCGAACGCGTGCGGTGTCATTGGTGCTATATTTAGAGCCGCCGTATCTTTCTTTTCGACTATTTTTTGTTTCATTTCATTCCTATCCCCAACGCACACTGTTTACGCATCTCGTAATTCATCGGGAGAAGATTTTTTTCCGCGGTAAATATCGTTTATTTATTGCATCCAAACGTATGGCCGCACTGGAGTTTAGAATTTGCAAGTCCGGCAGGTGGCGACAGTGTAGCATCATAAATCAGCCACTTCAAGTATGCCGAAGTATCGGCTGTCTATAGTTTAGTACTTATGAAGCGATAGTTTACCTGCTGTACGTAGCTCCTTTAGATTTTTCTTCCTCTCGTGTCTAACGAAATATTAAATGTTATATATTAGTATTAGTAATAGAGAAATATTATGTGTTGATATCGACGTAATGGCAATTTTAATTGATTTAATTCTATTTGATAGTGTACAATAGTTAAACTAATTTATGGAAATATTATCCGGAAGGTTGATCAGGTGTGTGCGAAGAAATTTTTAGCACCGTCTGTATTATAATTTCTATTAATTTTACTGCAATTTGTCAGGCAGGCAATTAACATTTGAAATTTTCTCATTTCGAATGGAAATACCGTTAGTCATAAATCGTAATTTTTCTTCCCGTGCGATACAGCCTTAAGACACCAGTCTGTACCGCTACTCGATGGCTTAATTTACGACCTCGCTATATCACGGCTCATAATATAACGACTTCAATCTTGAATTTGTCTCGATTAAATCACGATTCTGATTTGTTAGTCAATCTCGAGCTCGTGAACAAATCTCGTCTCGAAGGAATTCGCGTAAATCGTCTTTAAGATCAATTAATTTCAACGAGCTTTCGTTGCATATAGTTCCGACGGAGACGGAAACAGCTGGCGAGAAGAAATTATTGAAAATAAGCAGTTTTTCAGTGAATGGGAAATAACCAGTAACTCGAATGGAAATCGGTAAATCAAATACTTCGGGGTGATTCATCACGGATCTACTTGATCTAATCGTGCAATCGCGTGCATTCCTAAAATGAATAGAATACTTGCACATCCGGTAACCGAACGTTAATTTATCTCGAATCACGAATATCGAATATTAAACGTCGATTGAAGTGATAAATGCTTTTCACCAACGGCGGCTTTCACGCCACATCTCTGTCATGCGTTAACATAGCAACGTTACTATAGGGTATAATACTTTACTCGAATCGGATGTTATGATTTCATAAACAGATTAAGTCATCGAATAATTCACCGCTGAGATATGATACTAAACAAGAGCAAAGAAATATTGCCAGGAGGAAAAACAGGCGTCGGTGATAAATAATTGTTCTCCAAGAAGCTTCGCCAAAGAATATTATTGACATTCGAACGGTCAAATCGATAATTATAAAATTAGAAACTTAAAAAATTGAAAACGACTAAACTACAGTTTAAATGGCATCTATGGTTCCCAGTGAGCATGGTATGGATAAAAACAAACGAGTATCATAGTGCTCGTTGATCACGAAAAGGTTATACAATTGAACAATGTCCCACGAACTATGTTCATAACAAAATGGCCACAGTGTCAATTCTAGTTGCACGAAATTCGAGACATCGACGATGTAATTGCGATATTAGTCGTACCTGCCTCTAAATACAACGATTTACCACCTCTTTAAATCCCTAGCCGAAAACCGCGACTATACCCAGAAGCTCGGTAGAAGCTCATGGACCCCGTTGGAATTTTATCCGTGTCACTGGGTACGCGGAGAATCTCAGCCTGAGGGAATGCTTTTTCCTCCCTCTCGAACCTACCGGCGGGTTCTCCCTTTTTCTTTTCGGCCTGGAAGCAATTTCCGCGGTCGAAAAATCGAGGTTAACGGAAAAGGGAAAAGCGGCGAGGGGTTGAGAGGCAGAGGGGGATGAACGGGGATGGCTCCTATCCAGATAGCTATCTCTGCTGGCTGGCAGAGAAATCGGTATCGATCGGTCGCCGGAGTTTCACGCATGGAAAATAAATCGGCTGTGTCGGTTGGCGACCCTGTCTCACCTATGCAAATCGGGCCACCGCTTAATTGATGAAATATTCAAATCGTCGGAAGCTTCGAGCGCGTATTCAAATGATAATGACCGCGCTGACTTGGAGAAGCTTCTTCGTCCTTTTTCAATCCAGGATATTTCCTTGCCTTCTTCTTTCCCGGCTTGTTCCCGACCAGTCGGGCGATTTCGAGAAACGTTTTTCAGATTCGTGGTAGATATGCAACGGGGATTGTTTGTGAGCTACGCAGCGCTGTAGGGTTATCGATCGACCCCAACTGTCGATCTACATATTCGTAATGCGGGGCAACAAGGACGCGTTTCCTTTTCCAGTGACCTTCATCTTGACCCCTTCGCGTAGATCTGCTTTGACAGCCGGTCCCGTGTTAAATATAAATTGCTCGGAATTATTATTGCGATGCGCTGAGCGAACAGGAAGCGAGATCTTTCGAGCCTGACCTTTCAACGACGACGTATTCTTTGCCGGCTATGTAGAGGAGTTTTGCTGTTTTATTGGATCGGTTTTTCTTTTTTTTTTTTTAATTTCGGGTCGTTGTTTCGTGGTAATTAATTGATAATTGGAGAACGTGTCAGTAGACTTGGTTTTATTCGATATTTTTTTTAAATTAGACATTGGTTTAATTCGTGGATTCCTAATTTTGTCGGTGTTGTGTAATAAATTCATCCATTCTTAATGTTTTATCGGTGAGTCAATTGCGATCCGTATTGTACCCTTTTTCTGATCCGACATTGAGTCGAAATCTCATAGAATATTTTTATTTTAGAAATGATATAATTTCAACAATTTCTTGTAATTCTGCGTAGCAAAAAATTCAATGCAACATCAACAGCGACACTTGTCGCATTTAACTACCAAAATTTAAGTTTGTAAATAAAACGAGAATTTATACCTCCGATAACTTTCTCCTTATCTTTTGCGAATCTTTCCGATCTTTAAGTTAGATTTCCAAGTGTCCGTGACGTGGATACTGACCAAAAACGTGTCATGAATGTTTTGACCGGGATCGGGAAAGTAACCGTTGGGTTTTGTACCGCGTGAAAAAGAAGAGCTTCATCTCGCGGATATTATATTTGTCTTCTGCACGTGTGATTCGTGACTCCGCGTTTAACGCTCTGTACTTGGTTGCTGCGTTGGTGGTGCACGCCACTCGAAGCACGATTTGATAATGGAACAGCACTCGTGCTGACTTTCGAGCGGCAGAGAACTGTTTCATGTTGTACGAACGTCGCGGTGTGTGGTCCAGATATTAACGCGCGTCCGCGACAGCCTCTCGTTGCGCGCGAGAAGCGAGCAGTGTTTTCGATTAATTACTGACTTCGTTGCACGGTATGTTTGCAAGAAATTGGTCGATCACGATGATTAAGTGCCGCGTTATTTCTCGGGTTAACGGATGAAAGGACGTAATGATGAAGCGGAGGAAAGTGAATCGCTGGTTTTTGTTATTCCAGTGATCCACACTATCGGAACGTATAGAAAACGATTTTGTTGAACGAGAGTTTGTTACAACCTTTTTATCCTAGAAATCACGGTATTTTGGATATGAAGATGTAGTTATTATTCATTTAATTTGTTACCTCGTTAAGATCTTATAGCAAATTCTATTTGGTATATTTCTTCGAGAAGCGTAAGTAACAAGATTAAAAAGTTAAATTTAAGTTCGAGGGCTTAAGTGCATGAATTTTTCTGCAGCAGGAAGATCAGTTATTCTTCCAGTTTTTAACTTGATCTAACAACAATTTATTAATTTGTTTTATCAGCCTCACGTAACAACGAGAAAGCTCAACTTTCACTCTACGCGTGCTATACTCCGTGTCGTTATGTAACATTATGAAACTCGTCCACTAGACTTCAAAGCTTTACCAATTTCATCCAGCTAAAGTTGTTTCAATTGTTCAATCACTTGAAATGAGCCAACACGTCAACTCACCCTTTATTCGCCCCCAACGCATCCTCGAACACCCTGAACTTCCAGGTTTAGGGATTATGTATTTACTAACGAGGTCGTCAAATCGGATGTAAATAAACCTAATGTTCCAAATATCGAAATAGAAACTGCAGGTATTTGTCTGAAATAAGAAACTCAAACAAGAGGTAGACCTAACATTGTCTATTTAGAACTATTAGTCAATGCCTAACAATGTCTATTTTGGACATTGCGGTATATCACTGTCATCGGTTTGCAAACACTAAAAACTCCTCTAAACGAATAGAAAATAAAATCACTTAATAATTAGAAATTTCCCTGCATTTATATACATCGAAAACGACATAATAAATAAAATTTTATTATGACTGTGGCATCTGTCATCTTTTCATCGGCATACATTGCTTTGACTTGCATATTACTCTAAGTACCATTAGTATCAACGTTGTCATCGTGTCGTAAATCAGTATTGTTTCTTGATACAATAATTTACAACCACCCCACGTCATCGCAAATGCCTACACCTAATCACCCACTTAAGTAGGCCCGTTATATCTCTCCTACCCAACCAAGAGAACAACCATCCCTTCAATTGTTCATTCGATACCTTCGCAAGCCTATTGCATCGCTCTGACTTCACAAAGTACCTAACCGTACCTTATCTTCGGTTTCGCTGATCTTACTCAAATCACGACCTCGTCTCTCACTTCCTCTCGATCAGAAAAAGCAAGAAAACGTTAAAGGACTGTTTCGTCGGATGACCAATTACCATTACCGATACCAACAGACCAAACATGTCACCTCGAGCCTCTCGAAATCGCGTCAGCTGATTTCTTCAGCATCTACCGCATTCGTAGCTCTTGGACGAGACGAAAGCTAGACAGGGCCACTGGACTCTCCTTAAAATCCATCTGACGGCGTGTTCGATCAGTCCCTGAACGGAACTCGATGGACCATCCACGAGGCGTACACCCCAGAGACGTGGTCGCGGTTTCAGCACGCAGGCCGCGACGCAACGTTAGAAGGTGTGCATTCCACAACGGTGCCGCATACCGCGCTGAAATCGATACCCGCGTCTCTCCGTTCGTAACCTACATCGTGTGTCGAGGCTTGTACAGTCGCTGGCAAAACGCATTGTCTCGCGGCCAGTCCATTTCTCCGAATCGGCCGCTCGCTGCCGGCCAGAGCACACAGGATTCGATTTTTCCTCGCGCCTCTATTCCGGTGGCCGTTGCATCGCGACCGCGATACTGCCATTTCGAACTGCCATGTTGGAATCTGCGATTCTGGAATTGTGGTTCTTACTCTGTTTTTGTTTTCTTTTTTTTACGGGATTTTTTGGGGTGGGAGGGCCTTTTGTCCTTTTTCCACGGCCGGATAGGGGATTCTGTTTTCCTTTTCCTTCATTTTTTTTTTGCCATCGCTGTTCGTTGTTTAGCGGATGGACCACGTCTGATAGTGCTTTTGCGGGTTTCACAGTCTCGCTGAATTGCCATGTTCAATGCCGAGAGGAATTTCGGGATTCAACAATGGGCTTTAGATGTACGTGGAGCCCTGTATGATGGAGGGCATAGCGTTGTACGAGTATGGGTTCTGGTTGCGGATACGTCGATTGGTATCGCTGATTAGCGTTTTAATTTATGATCTCGTTACATAGATCCCATCGAGAATGTTTCTTGCGTATCACTGCAGCGGCGTGGTTACGCTGTGAAAATGTCAACTGACTGTGCTGTACGAACACTGACAAAATTTTTGCTTACCGTTATGTGAAACCGTGTTATATGGAAGTATATTGTTATTGGAAGGAATCGCACTTTTTTATAGATTTAGAAATCCATGGGTTATGCATGTATCATATACTTAATTATATTATGGTTAGTTTACTATATGTTATCCCATTTAAATTGACCAATAGTTCAAGATATCTTCCAAACTTATTGGAATATCAGTAAATTACACTGAAATTATTGGGTCTGTCAAAACGAATGTTCCTAGATTTTTTATTTTCATTATATTCGTTATATTCTATATTATGGCACATCACGATAAAATAGTTCCAGTTTTAGCTATTTAATTCCCCCACTACTCTTTTCTTTCAAAGTATCTCCAGTTGCTTAGCCTTCCTCTCCTTTAAATAAAACAGTCGGTCGGTAGCGATTGTTTAAAAATTTTCAACGAAATCGAGCGGCTTTCGACTAAAAATAAATAGTCACTTCGTTCCGTAAGGGAGTGGAACTAATAATTTTCGATAGTTTCCAGAGTTCGGTTTACGGGGAGGAAAGTAGCGCAGTGGTTATACTTCAACAATGAATCGTTGAAACTGATTTTATTTGCACGCGGTCGTCGACGCGGGGCGTTCGAACTCAAAGCTCGTATCGATTACGCGAGTTTCCGCGCGCGTTGCGCGTACTCGCGCGTCCCAACCCTCCATTCATTACCCGTTTTATGCGTTACGATATAAATCACGCATGGGCCGCTTTAATTTTTTCGCGGCGCGCAATGACACCAGTTTTTTTTCGCCTCCTCCACCTCCGCGCCTTCCGTCAGTGTATTTGCATGTAAAACGCCATGGTGCGTACAGTGAAACGCATAAATATTAACCGCCGACGACACATGCGCGTTCGCCGCATCCCATGGATAGCGCGCCACCGAATATTTCGTGTTTTAAGCGCTATTCTAAGAATTACCACTTTTTAGATTGTCATTTTATTTTTATCACATGATTAATTGACACATCGAAATCGTTCGATGTACGCAAAACCAATCTTTTACTCGATAGCATTGCGAAGCGACCATTTAATTATTTTGTCGCATTCTTAATTTCCTGTTGCACACACGCCCTACCGAGTTGTTTGCTTCGAAAGGAGAAAAAACAGACACCCGTCCGGTCTTAAATAGTCCCGTTAACATGCTTTCCACGATTCCTTACATCCTTTCCACGGTGTAAATATCGGGTAGATGTTGCTGTGTTTGCACAATTGTTGTTGTCTCGCAGACCGACTCATTAATAGTCTGTTACAAATGTATAAAGTTGCGAGATTCTCTTCGGCGAGGTGCAGTGTGAATTCTGATATTTGTAGTCTCTTTGTCCTCACAGTCTTTATGTCTCAGTTAATACATGGATTGCTTGAAATAGAAATCGTAAGAAACAAAATTTCCATTATTTAATCATACGACGATCAATCGATTTAATCAATCGACGACGGTTATTATTAGCTTAGATTTTGAAACAGTTTGAAAATTGGTAAAGAGGAAAGATAATCCACGAGTTCACGAATTTTCATTCAAGGAACCGGAGAGCGTTAAAAATGCATCTGCTCAACATGGATTTTTTAGTAAACGCTGTTATCTTATCGTTCGTTCATGCCGTTCTTTGACTTGAAACGACTGAGTCGAAAATAGCGAAGGTTTACTGATCTCCTCACAAATTTATCCATTATTTGTTAGAACTAAAAATAATATATCATTCGTAACGTGATTCACAGTTACAATACTCTTACCTATACCGCTACATTTTGCTGTCAGCAACTTAGTCACGTTAGGTTATTTTGATCTCAACTTCAAGAACTAATCATACTACCATACTACAATTCTCTGAGCTCTGATCTCTCTCTTAAAATTTCATCGAAGTCAAGAAAGAATTTTACCTTATGCAGTTTTGACGAATGACAAAGAACTTTTTTCTTTCGTAATTCAGTCTATAATTTTGGTTTTGGTTTCTGTTCAACCATTTCATTTAAAGGAAATTTTATAGATTTGATACTTTATAAAATATACTATCATTGAGAATTAGAGAAAATACTCTTCCCAAAGAGAGGGCCTAGCTTCTTGTACCTTGTGGACTTTCCCAGAGAACCAAAGATCACTAGGACATCGTCGACGTCGCTAATAAACCACGACCACCTGACCATCAACCCTTTATCGAGCACCCGATCAGAAACTCCCTATGAAGAAGCTCACCCAGTTCCTCTCGGTTTTCGTCCCATCGATATCCAAGAGAAACAATGGTCGTGGAACTAGGCGACGCTGATAGTTTCGTCGTTGAATTCGCTACGGTTGCACACTCTGGTGCCGCCAGAATTCGGTTGACTTGCTAATTTTAACTCGACCGTGACATCGCGCGAACGCGAGCGCGCGCGATTTTCTCGTACGATTGTCCGTAACGGCGGTCGTTGAAGGTGTCAAACCGTTGTGATAGGGAAGAAAATTCAGAGACCCGGACTAATTAAACCCGTGAGTTAATTATCGCGACGCGTCACGAACGATGTTAATGCGAGGAGGCGTGAGCTTTGGCGCGCGTCCGCTAGGAGCGCTGCAGGACGATACGTGATTGGAAATGAGAGCATCGAGGATCGTAATTAATCGAGGCGATACAAACAACGTCACCGTCCACCGGAATATTGTTTGGCCGGCACATGCGACAAATGTCAGCCCTTTAACCGGTTCATTTTTCTGCATCATGGTTTCCATGGCACTCGCACGAAGTCTCGCAGCGCCCCCTCTGCTGCGAAGGTTCCATACCGTCTGAGCTTTCATCACAAGCGATTTTCGAGGCGCGTGGCTATTATGGAGCTGCGAGGATCTTGGGTGATTTGATATTTTTGGTTCGTCGTGGTTTTTCTTTTTTTATTCGCTCTCTCCATTTTTTTCTTTTTTTTTATTAGTAGGGCTTGAAAAATTATTCTGTTAGGAATCAGGTGGAGAACGGATTCTAATAGCAGTTTATTCAATGCACATATATTTCTCTACAGTCAGGAATAGATTTGAATGATTACCTATTTTGTATATGTTGTGAAAATTTTTCCTTCTTTTTTCTTTTGAGAAAGAGAGATACATTTTATGAGAAAATTAGTTAAATCTGATATCATTAGGGTGTTGATAAAGAATTTGAATTATTATTCAAATTGATACTGGAGACTGTTGAAAATGTAAGTTATTGCTTTAAAAAATAGCTAAGTGACACGCATCCATGCCACTTACTCGTTAATTCGTAACACTTACTCATAACACTTACGCATTAAACACATGTTACGCATTACTCAGGAAATCTGTCTATCTCTTCCAACGATCGTTGTTCTGGAATGTTGGCAGGGAAAAAACGTGTTTTTGAATTAATTTGATTACCTCTGTTCTCTACGCTCGGTATTAGCTAAGCGAGTCGGTTACATAGTAGCATTTATGATAATCTTTGAACTCCCGTTTATGACCAGTAAATACATCCTTTCGAATGCAAAGCGATTTATCTTTTCAGTTGCTTCATACGTAATACCTTTGCTTTACTGACGTTCGACCGGAGCAAAAGGGGGAAAAATATGCATTGACAAATGTGAAACGCAAGTCCGCCACGTAATTTTCTCTTAAAATTTTTTGCCGCTCATATTTACGAGCGTACAATTCCTGTCGACCGCTTTCAATTCTATTTTTATTTCTTTTTTATACTTGAACTTCGAAACTAGATTCGTAAATTGAATACATTTTTAAATTGTAAATTGATCACATTTGCTTAAACGATGTTACTTATTTCCTGACAAGATTTAGGAATATTTAAAAATATTCGAAAATAAGTAGAAATATTTGCAAATTTAAAAAAGAAGGGATTCTATATCGGATGAAGTCGTTAACAAAGATTAAATTAACAAAATTCTCTTTAACATGAAGATGATAGTATTTATATGACACAAATACAGAGATTCCAATTCAACTATAAATTTATAAATAACGGATACTCTTAAAATACCAAAAATGTGATAGAGGACAGTGTAGACCAAGGAGGGTACACGATTATCCCGAGTTCTAACCACAGAATTGCTCTAAAGTACCAATCAGTAGTGTCTGCTTCTTGAAAGAAATATGGAAACGGAAAACGGGAGAAACGTACAAGTGCAAGCACACACATACCATCATGTGAATAAAAATAGTGATCGAGACAGGAAAAAATTAGTTTCACAAGCGTTACTTGTCTATATATCCTTATTACGCCGACTGCTCTCTTCACGTGTTAAGGACCTAATTCCTTTAAAGGCAACCCGTATCCTTCGTTCCTCCAAACTATTAAATTTTGGCCAACTGTCCCGCCTAATCGTCGCGTCTTGACGAGCCTACCTATAAGTGGAGTCTAAAAGTACTCCTCGCCAATCTAGGCACTCGTACAAATAGCTTACAAATTAAAGATTAGCAAGAGAGTCTACGAAGCGAATAATCCCAATTCAAGCACATACATTCGATCGAAAGAATACACGTTCTCACTTGCCCTGTACTGAAACAATTCCCGCGTGACTAACATCCACATCGTGAGTGCATCCTGACAAGTTCTACCGCGGATCCGCGCGAAACTCTGGCGTATCGTGGAAGCTAAGAAATGGTTGGAAGACAAGAGAGCGGGCCGTGCGACCAGGCGTATTTTTGGTCGGTCCTCCGCGTAAGCCCTGCTAATAATGACCGGTTCGAGGAACTATCGACCGCCTTCTGGAACTCATAACTATATACTTGATCCGGGCCAGATAAACATTGCTCTCGAAAATAGTAACCGCGTGCCTGTGCCGCGTTCACCAGCCCGATACATCTTTCTGAGAGCTCCGTCGCGTCGTTTTTTCCGCTTTACGACGGGGCTACCCGTGGCAGGGCGGTCGTCGAGAACGCGCAGCGTGTTATGGTGGGGGAAGCCATGGTAGAAAGAGTAGGGAGGGCGAGGACTCGCGAAATGACTTTCAACGCATTGTATCGCGTTCCCTAACGGTTATTCGAAGTCGACGACGCGTCGATATCTGTTCCACACTGTTTATAGCACGCAACGAAAGTATTCGAACGGGCTGTACGACTCGAGCCTCGGTGGATAAAGCGGAGGATTACTCTGTTCGTTGAAAACGACTATGTACGTAGCGGCGAAGGTACTTATTGAATTACCGTGATTAAACGACGGAAAAATTTAAATGCTACAAATAGGCACTGTGTGTCGTGTCAACTTCAATGGTATATTCGCGTGCAATAACGTGGACGTTCGCACGCATTGGTCCAAAGTCTGTCGATAGTCACTCGATGTGTAAGAAGCTGAATTGCGAAATGAATGGACTTCAATATGTTTCAATATCTAATAGTACGCGGAGGATACCGATTTTTATTATGCAAATACGCGTATTTTCTATCTATCTTGCGTGTATCGTAGAAATTGTTTACGACAGAAGGAGACTAAAGTCCAAAGAACTCTGAGAATGGCATAAATAATAGGCAGTAGTAGTATAAATCGTGATAGAATTTTTATTTTAGGGCTAGAATTTACCGAGCAAGTATCGTCGTCTAGTTTATAGAAATTCCTCGTTGAAGTTGTTCCATTCGTCAACTCTGTTTCCTCGGTCACATAGTAGAGCAAACCTGGCGTCAAAAAGCGCCATGTGTGTTCTTAGCTCGGCGTTGCTCGCTCATGCGCTCGAGATCTCTCATCTGCTCGTTCGATCTCTCGCGCGTTTCTTTCCGCAGGCCGAGATGGCTCGCCTCTAAAGATAGAGACGGTTGTTCTACACGCGTTTCGTATTATGCCGCCATTATCGATAAACCGACCGGCCGCCGAGTATTTTTGGCCTTTAAAAGGCTCTTCTTCGGGGCGTTTCGTATCCTTCGCGCTTCTAGTCAGGATAGGAAAAATTTCGCCGATGGGAATGATGAGCGGTGATGTTCATAAGCTTCTCGAAAGGGGAGAAAGTGCTTCAGGGCTGGCTAGAATTTATTGTGGTTATTTTTATAGGTTGGATTTAGCGCTCTTCGGGAGCGATGATCGATTACTTCGAGTTATTTGTTGCTGTTTAGGATAGACTACTGTTAGAGGTGATTTTTAGAGTTTAGCGAATTGAAATTTACGAATTCTTTTTCCGTGTGATTATTTGTTAAGTGTAATTGTTAATTAGGGAAGCAAAAAGTTTAATTTGCAAGGAAATAGAAATAGGTGCAGATGACCGGGTTGATTTTTCAAATTTTGAATTGAAATCTCTTGGTACGGAGTTTAAGAAACTTTCGAAATCAGTAGTGGAGTTATTTAAATGCATCTTCAGCAAAGATGATGGTAACATCTCGGTAAGAGACGAGTATTACGAGGAATGTCTCAGCAATAGTGCTCATCGCGATGTTTGCACGCATAATTATAAAATACGACGTAAAGTATGCGATAATCTGGCCCTCGACGCGCTGTTTAACCGCGCTCCAAGTCTCTCACTCTCTTTATCCTCTCGTTCTCTCCACTGTTTGGCGCAAAAACAGACCGTGATCCGGGTGCAATCGCGCAACTACAAATAACTCGGCTTCTGGCCGACGTGGGATGCAGAAAGTTGTAAACACGCTCCTCGAATCGAACGGAAGCTTCTCTCGATTCGTGTTGGCCTGCAGAAATCCCGCCATTCGATCGTGGGGGATGGAAGAACGTTGACACTTTCGATGTCTGGATATTCTTCGAAGCAGACAGAACACGACAAATTTACAAAAATTCCCCCTCGAAGAAGTTTTCTTTATTCTTTAAGTGCAACACGAATTTATAACATCTTCAAGTTCTGAAACATGCTGGAAGAGTTTAAAAACCCTATCAATACTCTGTTCGCTCTGTCAACAAAATTAGAAAGATTCCTTTCTGCGTTAAAAGTATTTATAAAGTACTCGAATGTGTCCCAACCATTTTTATGCACCCCTTAGGAAACATACGTACGAAATTTAAAAATTCAGAAAAGCTCTAAGACACCTTTACCATTCTTGCATTATACATCTAGTTAAAGAAATCCTTTTTGTAAAATTAGAAAAAATTCATTAAAAATGTTTAAAATTATTGAAAATTTTTCTAATATCCAATATTTGAGAAAAATGAATATTCCTCTTGACTGTACATTTTGAACATGACGATTGTTGAAAAAATGATGTTCCTTTAGATTGGTCCATAATTAACAGCTACTCTATTATACGCAAATACTTCGCAGAGACTTTACAACTTTCTGAAATCGTAAGAGGATCGAGGTTCGTTGTTACTCGGGGCTATCGACGATACGCAGCTCCGCCACCGCCACGCACCGCTCTATTTTCCGTGGAGCCAGCCTCTGGCTACTTGTTTGCGCAACCACGCGACAATAAAATTCGTTTACGAGTGCATTAGGTCCGCGTGCACGGCTTTGTGCGATAGCCACTTCCGTTCCACTTGTAAATCACGAATTTAGCACAGTGTCATTTTCTCCGCGACGAGAACTCTTGCCTCTTCCAGCATTTTCGCGTTGCTGGATTCTATTGTTCCTTTATCGATGAACTTGAAGTATCAAGACGATTCGAGTACGAATGTAACGCTACATATGATACTAGAACCACCGACTCGTAGTGAACAGTTAAATATACGTACTACGGACAGATTTATCAATAATCGATAAACTGACGCGATGACAATAAATTTGGTTGTTGCATCTCGTACTCGAACAGTTAAATACGTCTTTTTGTTCGCATTGAAATGACAATCGCTGTTTTAATGCGCGAGAAACTCGATTTAGATTTCTTTGTAGCACTACTGTCTGGTAATATGATTTTCTATAATAAATTTTACGTGAAACATTGAAGTTAGAAATTGAAAAGATTCTTAAGTTACACAGTTGAACGTCTTCCTAAAGTATACTATCGTTTTATTACGAATCGTTTTATTCGTTTATTATTACGAATTTGCAACTTAGGTAACTTCGAAAAGACTTTGTTGAGAAACAGGCGAGGATGGAATGAAAAAATAACAAAGTATTTATATTCGAAGAGAAAATCGGTATTACCAAGTTCCTGGATACGCAGTGTAGGCTAACTTGGTGGATGATAATTAAGCATAGCGAATGACGACGAGATGCCCTCAGTGGTACAGACTACCAGGAATGACGTAAGCGTGGAACAGAGTTTTCACTTTTTTGAATTCGATCACGATGTCTTATAAATTTCGACATAAATTTCAATATCTTCCACAAATGTCAGCATTTACATTTGCTATTTTTAACAGCTAAATTCAAAATTATGTCATTGAAATTGTAATATAGTTGAATAATATACGATGCATAGAATATAATTTGCATATTTGCAATATTTAAATAAAATATTCAAAAATATCTGAGTTATATAAACTTAATTATTAATTGCAGTTTTACAATATGGACACTTGAATAATTTGGAAGTGTAATAATTTATTAATACAGATACTTCATTATTCCATATTATTTGTCCCTTTTAATAAATAAAATGAACTGTATAATAAATATAATAACTATAAGGCTATAACGAGATATTACGATTTTTGGATCACGTTACAATTATAACTAAAAAATCTTTCATAATTTACTGCAAATATTTTTCAATCGCCCAAACTGTAACAGTTTTTTGGACATGCTGTATCAAAAATTTTTAAGCTTCAAAGCTCATTGCGTTTGCACGTTTGCTGTCGCTTTTTCGAGTGTTACACGTAAATGGAGTAGTTATTTTGTTTCACATAGAACTGTAAGTGAAACACGACTGCAGTGAATTGCCGGGGCTGATAAGCGAGTAGTGGCATTTCACGTGAAAGAGAATGACTGTTCGTGTATTTGGCTTGACTGACAAGTGTTTAGGGATAGTCCAAAAACTTCCTGTTCGAATGGATGTAACAGATACACGCAGAACTTCGAATAGTGTATAATAAATCGACGCAAGAACAAACGAAAAGAAAATGAATTTACATTTACATTTTATAACCAAGGGATCCTTAGTTGCAACAAAATAGAAAATATCAGTATCATTGACTCAAAATTAAATAGGAAAAAGAAAAAATAAATGACTGCAAAATTAGTTTGCGAAATTTTTAATAGTTGTTAATAGTTTATATTCATTTTAATATATTTCACATAGCTTAATTTTGAAATTTTTAACAATTTGGATTAACTCACGTAACACGAGTGGTACGTGTACTATATTGAATTTTCTGTGCGATGTTGTCCATCTTTAAAAATTTGTGTTATTTCATCGTTCAACCAATTTTCAGCGTGGACGAAACAAATCTCTAGAAATACGAGTATGAGTCCAATTCGGAGAATCGTTAAACGTCATGATTCTTATTCTATGCTAATTTCTATCGCGTGGATTTGCATAAAAATTGTATGCGTGATAAGCGCATGATCGTGACGTCAGAAGTATGTGCAATTCAGGACGAAGGAAAAGCTTTTCGTGATAATGATGACACGTTCGTTAAGAAAAATTAGAATTTCAAAGTGTCGCTGTTCTCTTCGACTCTTCTGTCCGCCATTTTTCTTGCGCGACGAAAGCGGAGATACGGGGTGGGGATGCTAGGGAAACTGATATGCAGATCGAGTGCCTGAAAAAATTTCTTTCGCGTCGTGGTACGATCATTCCAAAATATTCACGTTAAAATCTAATTTTATAGATTCGCTATTCTTTTTTTTTGGCTTCTCATTATTATTAAACGTTACGTGTGGTTCGAGGTAACTAAAATAACTTACAATCGTCAAAAAATTATAAATAATTCGATTTAGTCATATTGCATGTAAAAATGAGATAAATACACGCTTTAAATTAACAATTATAATATAATTTAGTATATTGCTCGTGAATGTTGTAATTACTTTTTGCACGACCGAAAATTAATTGTACATTCTCGTTTAATTATTATCATTATTATTTATTATAATTATTACCACTATAGGCTTGCCCAAGTTCATCGAATAACACGAAACGCACCGTAAGCAAACACACGTTACATCCTCCCGACGCCATAACGCCACTCATAATTGCGCTCTTCCTTGTTCGAGCCGCGAGAAATTAATCCACGTCCGCGGCACCGGCCAAATTAGTCCACTTCTTGAATAATTAGGTTACTCGTCTAGCAGCCTAACGCTCGTCTAGAAACCTGACACGCTGTTTGTCGACGGTCTCTGAATCGCAGTGTGCAAGGTCGATCGCGTGTTATCACGACACGGTTCTTTCGATATTACATAATATACCATTCGTTTTCCGGTCGTGATCGTCTACCTTATCGCCGCCATATTTTTCACGTTCGACCACCATTAATCGGATATCGGACTCGCTGAAGGAAAATCCGTAAGATAGTCGTTGCAACGCAGTCGTTCGAACGATTTCGATGATTTTCCCATACCCTGATGGCAGCTCGAGAAATTTTGTCTGGGTTAATTTAAAATAGTTTAAATCGATTCGTCTAGACGGAATTTCGGTCGTTATAAAGTCGATAAAGTGGAGGGAATGTCTACGCGATAAGAAGATCAAGTTAGATTTTTAAATATAGTTGTTAATACAACAAAGTATCCATGGCTACGATTCTGGTTAGCTCAATCAGAACTTGAGACGAGCAGTTGGAAAAAAATGGTACACTGGATCCTAGTAGAACAAACACGTAATAAACGTTTCCTATTAACTTACATCCTCTAAAGGAAAACGGAAGACGACTGTCCGCTGAATTATCGTATTCCACGATTCGAGTATCGTGTTTGCCATCGATCCGCAAGAATTGTCTTGGCTTCGCAAAAACAGCCGTAGGAGGAAAAACACTTGTTCACCTGCTATGCAGAATTATTACATACCCGTATATAGGAAGAAATTCGATCAACTCGAATATAGAAGCAAACCGTGATTACGGAGATAGAGACAGATATTGAGTAAAACATCCGCTCAAGATTACACATTACTTACCTATATCCGAGGAAACGAATTCGATTAGTTCGAAAATAGAAATAAAATTCAATCCACTCTCTCCAAGCTCCAATAATTAGCGCGCTGTATATCCGTAACAAAGACAGAAACATCGAACGGAAGGAGCTATCATAAAACCACTTGAATCGCGTTTAAACATAGCCACAAGAGCAGCAGACTGTAATAGCAATATTACACTGTGAATCGCTACAATCGTTCCGTCCCTTTAATTGACCAGTAGTCACGCTAACCCCTATCGCTGAAGATTAAAAGAAGCAAGAAAAAAGAGAAAGGAAAGAAGACAGGAAAGGGGAACAAAGTAGAAAACGAAAGAAAGGCAAACTCATAGATTCGGGAAATTTTTAATTGTTAATTAACGTCTCGCTTTCGATGATCCGCAAAACGAAGGCTCGCGCCGCTTATCGTGCCTCGCGATGGAAAGGGGTTATTAAACCGAAAGCGTAAGGGAGAAGGAGGGAGAAAAAATGACAGAAAGAATGAAAAAGTTCGAGAGGGAAGGTTAGAGGGAGAGAGAAAGGGAGAGAGAGCAGGCGGGAAAAGAGCTGGTAGACATCTGCGTGCAGTCGGAGGGTGGCTGGCAGGGGGGGTGGCCACCCCGAGAGCAGTGCCGTATCAAACAGAGCGGTGGCCCGGCCGAGATCGATGCGTCGCGCGGCTCATCACTTATTTACGCCTTCATTACTGTAAACAATGCGTCTCCCTTTGCGTCCGGCCTCTCTCTCTCTTTCTCTCTCTCTCTCTCTCCCTCACTCTCTTCGTTTCACCCCGCTTGTCAGTCCGTCGACGCCATTCCATCTCGTCTGCCCGATCCAACGAGCTCGGTTACCATTCGCCACCGAGTATATACGTCCATTTCCGAAAGCAACCTCCGTTCAAGAGACTTTGAAGCGAGGGATTCCAGAGTTACTCCAGGCGTCGCCTCTTGCGAATGATCGAGTAGACGGGGGAATTTTGGTCGGCGGAATTTTTCCGAGGCCCGTTGCAATTTATACCGAGATTAAACTGGACTCGGTTTCCTGTCGATGTAACAAACTTTCTAACTAATCTCCTCGAAGACAACTTCGTTTCGTCCCTTAAGCCTGAACCGTACGCGCTCGAAAAAGCTAGTCCAAACCGACGTATAACCAGTTCAAACGTTATCCTAGAAATCTAACGGTGACCAATGATCGTGGTCCATCGTGTGCAGTGGTCACTGGAGGGCTACTCAGATATCTTGGACATTCAAAGGAAAAGTACCACTCGTTTAACCGACACGATCAACATAATCCCTCCTTCAAGCACTCGTTCATACCCCTCCCTAGGTAGGTCCTTGAAACACCAGCCAGTCGTCGTGTTAGCCGATCTATCCAAACACGAAACCGACTCTCTACCCTGGTCCAACGTCAACTTCCGGTTCGTTGGCCCTAGGTGGAAATCCGGTAGGTGGTGGGACAGCAAACAAGAAGAATCCGCGAGGTGGACCCGTGACAGTGGCAGAAGCAGTAACAGCGTCCACGGTGAATAATTTAGGGACGCAATTAAAAGGAACGAGCCGCGCACCTACGACATTAACGTTCATTAATAAACCACGAATGGATGAGCGAAGAAGCGAGAAGTGGTTGGTTGGCAGCTAGAGAGAAGAGGCTGCCTGGGTGCCGGTATCGCGAGTGAGCGAGCCGGCGTTTTCAATTAAAATGCCGACATCGCCGCATTGCAGCAGTCGGCGTCGGTGTCGGGCATCGGCGTCGGCGTCGGCCTCGGCGTCGGGCTCGGCGTCGGCGTCGCGGCCGGCGTTACGTGCACAACGTGCCGTCCCACGCGAACCCCGACATCGCCGCGTTTATCCGCTTTCCCCGTCTTCATCGCCAGCGTCCTTTTTAGCCAACGCCATCCACCGGAGTCCACCCACCCCTTCCCACATACTAGCCCCATATCCAACGTCAGCCACTGTTGCTCCGCGTTTTTTATTACCGCCCTCTCGAATATTGCCCACGCTTTCCCTACCGTCTGTCTCTCTTGCTGGACTCTACCAGAGTCTCTGATTCGACGTTTCGTACTTGATAGCACGATAGTGCCTTTGTCCTTTGGATTTTGTTTCGTGGAGTCATGCAGGATGTTATTTGGATAAGGGAGGAGATTTTTTGGGGTAGATAACGCAGATTTCGAGAGAACTTTGGGGTTTTAACGAGGGACGAGTGGGAATATGTTGGGTTGAGAATTTTTGTTAGTGAAATTACGACATAAATAGTACTTCGGAGGAATTACTCATTCGACGTTTCGTACTTGATACCACGATAATGCCATTGTCCTTTGAATTTTGTTTAGCGGATTCGTGTAGGGCGTTTTGTGGAAGAGAGAGATCTTTTGAGTAGATAACGCGGATTTCGAGAGAATTTTGGGGTTTTAATGAGGGAACTCATTATTTTCTGAGTTCAGAATTTTTGTCGGTAAAATTATGAAATAAGTAATACTCTAGAAGAATTACTATTGTTACTGTAAGCATGAGAATGCGATCATAGAAACGATTTGGATTTTCAGAGATTCGAATTTTTTTGGTATGGATACAGATCGTTTTTATGATTGGCTATGGAAATAAACATTGTATCCAATTATCGCGACCGTTGTAAAACTGGATGACAGGTATATTGCATGTCAATTGGCATTGTCATTGACAAACACTTGTTTAAGCATCGATACCATTTTTTCCATGCGATTTCATGAATATAAAATACACGGTTCTATCCGATGCGAAAAATAACGCTCGCGGGAATTTCAGTTTTCCGCATGAGAGTCGAAATCCACGCGTTTCCCCCCTCCCCTATTTCATTTGCTATTGTTACCTTCTTTTATCGCAAATTAATCGTTGCCGGTGTGCTATAAATTTTACCTTCGATTCAATATACCAGGCGAAAACACATATGGCCAAGAGCGTAGAAAAGAAGCAACGTAAGCCCGTACTTGTTGATTTTCCTGTTTTGCGATTCGAATTCGGAAACGCTCTTCACAGAAGCCATTTTTCTTTCTTTATTATTTCTCGTAATTTCTCTCCATACCAATTATAACCAGAAACGAAATTTCCCGATATTTAAACGACATATTGAAAATTTCAAAGTTCCTAAAGTTTTATATTTCACGAGTTCGAATGTTGAAGTTTGTAAAACTCCGAGAATTTAAAAATTCAAAATTTCAGAATTCCGGGATTTCCTCGGCTTAGTATACAAAAGTTCAAACGATTTGTGATTTCCACAGTTGGAAAATAATAATTTTATAATCACCACGAGCCTTACGAAGATGTAAATTGCACAAATTTCAAGTGTTGTAAGTTATCGCGAATAATCCCAATTTTTATATTTTCAAACAAACCTACCCTCTGTGCCACGGTATTCTTGAATCTCGAAAGTAAACAGTACGCGATATTCCGCGATCGGGGGAAGTCCCTGTGAAACTGGGCGAAGGACGGCTGTGTTATTCAGGAACCGCTTAACTTGAACGTGATCCGCGTTGTAGACTGGGGTCCGGTCCCGCGGGACAATCGTGAATCTATCAAAAGGTAATTCTCACGATCTCGGGAGCATTAGCTAAATGAAGACTCTCTGTCGAGTTCGGGCTTCCGCGATCGGAAATTCTCGCGTGGCTCTCGTCCTCGTTGATAAAAGTTTAATCGAGTCGAGGCATCGTCGTCGCGAATATCGAGTCGCTGCAGATCCCACTTTATATTTCGCTGATCACATCGCTCCTTCCAATTCCGCCCGACAACTTTAACGAGTCCACCTTGCCGCGGAGACGTCGTCTTACGACGATGTGCCTAAAACTTGAAAGGACACGATGGCGTCTAAATATTTTGGCTACGGTGTTGCGTTTAATAGGCAGACCGAAACCACTGACAAATTGTGCTTGTCACGAATTCCTTGAGACAGATTTTTCGGCATTACTGGCTTTAACAATTAAACTCTATCCTATTACAGATTAATGCGTTTACGAGTTTGAATCGTAGATAAACGAAAACACGATATTTTAATTATCGTGTGTTATAAAATACAGAATGATCTCGGAAAGAATCATTTTCGTGTTCCTATACTTCTCTTCTCGGAAATTATGCTCAGAATTGAGCCTATAACAGGTTAGTTGCTCAAGGTGCTATGTAATGGACAGAGTAACTTAATTAATTATTCTTAAGTAAAGTGGAAACACGTATTATATGTGGACTTGAATTCGAAAGGAAAGAAAACAGATGACAGGCACTTGTGTCTTCGACAGAGCTACGCGTCTATCATCGAGTTTGCGACGCGACGAGTTTCGAATGTCAGTTCGCAACTGACGTCGTTGAGTTTTTTTTCGACCACCAAACAGGGGTCCTGGTTTGATCGAGGGGAACGTATATACGCTACTCTGCGCCCGTCGTTACGAGATTTTACACCGAAACTTTCATGTTTTCACGAGAACGCTAGCACGGGATATCCGAATTTATTCTGGGGTAACGGGGCAAGTTGGCGTCGATGAGGGACGTTCTCGTGGACGGAGGATCGGGTGTGAAATTAGACTGAGTCTTGGACTAGAACTTTCGACAAAACATTCCCGAGATGGAGCGAATTGTGAGAAGTAAATAAGATCGTGGTTTTAATGAAGAATATCGGGGACGATGATGCCACTGAAGGTTCATTTAGGGGGTCGTGAGCGTGTGGTAATGAGGTGCTTTGGCTGTTGGAATTGTCATCGCTGTTTCTTCAAGTCTTCTTAGCTGAATACGTAGAAAATACAGTACTTTCGAGAGAATTGCACACACATTAATATGAAAAATAAGAAATCCGAACGTGCTATAAATGTGCGGAAAAGTATGATTCGGTATAATTGAGACTATAATTTGGTTTCATACTTTTCATTCTCTAAAAGTGCTATACATTTTCCATCTTTTAACTCCATCCATCGAAATTAATTAAAACTGCCCAGCTTCATTTTTCGACCCCGTATTACGAACCATCTATAAAAATATTTACTGCATCGGCTATGATACTAATTTCAGCCCGACGTAATTAAACATCTATAGAAATATATAGCTGGGAGAAATTTTTTTTCAACCCAGCTAAGAGATAACTTGGTGAAAAACAACTAGTCTCGAAAATAAAATCCGCGCGCGTTTGTCGAAATTTCCCATTTTTTCCCTCATTTCGTCTCGTAAGTAGAGCTGCCTTTGCTTTCATGGAATTTTCCATTACTTTCGCGAGGGCTGTGTACAAAACGCGAGCCCGGGGTTCCGGGCGTCTAATAGAAACACGCTTTTAAACACACCACACCGCCACCGTGTGTTTCGCGTGCTGCTCGTCAAAAAATTTGCCATCCATTTTCATCGTCCACCCCACTTCGTACCCCCGACCAACCCCTTGACGCACCGGCGCCCATTCTTCCTCCATTGTTTCAGCGTTTGCCGTAGTGCGAGAGCTTTTCTCCCTTCGCTTACGATTCCTGTGTTTTTTGGCTGAAAATAGAACGGTTCTGTTCGCGCATCGACGAAACGTTTTGATCAAACGTCGGGCGACGTTTACCCGGCTGCATTTCCCAGTATCACGATCGCGATAGCCTGCTTAATTTACGCGTCGATCCCTTTTTGCTAATTAGACAGCCTTGATCTAGCCGTGATCTTGGATAAGGGTCCGGGGTATATCGGAGAATATTGATGAAGGTTTGAAAGAACTGGTGTAATAATGAATAATAGACATTGATTAATAATAATAATAATAATTTTCCGTTGTTATTCGCAAAGGATTAATATCCTTTGTTACAAAGAAAGAAGATCGAGTGGTTAAGGAACTGCTAAAAATAAAATTAAGATTAATTAATACAATGCAAATGAGTAATTCTTCTTTAACGTAATAAGGGTAGCGTGCCGTTCATTCTCTGATAAAACAATGAAAACGTAGGACTTGCGCGTTATAGGTATTTTCAGATGGTTCGTGTCAAGGAATCTTTGTTCACTCATAAGCTGACGTTCTTCAAGGCTGACGATTTAAAAGGTTCAAAGATTAGGGCAAGCGCAGCCCGTAAATATTTGTCCCGGTACTTGACACCGATCCTGAAGCAGTCTTTGAGTAGCGCAGACTGTACAGGCAATAGCTTTTCAACTTTGGTTTCTAGTTTACCTTCCGCGACGTTCCTAGTGATCCTGGCTTCCATTGTTTTGCCACAGCTACTTTAGACCAAGCTACGTGCTTTTTCAGTGAATAAAAATCATCGTAGATTTCTTCCGATTTTTTCACCTCACTTCTTGGACACTAAAATCGCAAGGAAATCTTCCAGACTCGTTTAGAAGTTAGTAAAGTCGTTGAAAGTCGTTCGAACAGTCAAATCCATTTTCCACAAATCCGAACAAAGAATGGGACATAAAACGCTTTGTCATCCTGATTGGAAACGATATTCGAGCGAGAATAAAAATTCCCGAAAACCAAAGGTTAGAATGAAACAAGAGAAAACAGGTAAAATATCCCAAGGAGATTTCTCAGGGAATGACGAAAAAGAAACCGTTCAAACGCTCTGAGAGTTCGCTCGAAGCGGTCGAGCAATGTATTCAAAGGGGTAGCGGCCATTAACAGGTTCCAAGGCGGAAGAGAGGGAGAGAGAGGGAGAGAGAGAGAAAGAGAGTACTTCGCGACGGCTGGCTTGCATCTACGGTTCCACCATAAACCACCCCCGCGACTTGACACTCCAGGCACGTAGTATAATTCTTTGCTCTTCCGTTCCCCGCTTCGCTCCTGCCCAGCAGGATGCACGATCTCTCCTCTATCCGGGTCCGCAATATAACCAGCGGCACAGCCAGCAACACCGCCATCCCCGTGATCACCGACACCCTCCAGACCCCGGCGCTAAGGTTGTCGGTTTATCCTCTCGCGAAGCCTCTCTCCATCCCTCGGATCCTCTTCTTGCGCGTGGAACGCGATACCGCTCGAGAGAGCTTCCACCGTGAAACGGTGCGTTTATCGCGTGTGATTTAAAGTTGACGGCTGGTTTCGAGGATTTTTGGGATTGGTTACCGGAAGGAGGGGGTGTAATGGAGTTAGCGCTGGGGTGGTGGGTAATGAATTGCTTTTAGAAATAGGGGAGTGATAAGGCAGCAATGTACGGTTTCGTAAGAGATTTGGCGAGATTTGTGGAGGTCCTTGATGGTGAAGATTTTCCATGGGTTTCCTTACTGTAACGCGATGTCGGGTTTAAGTTCCGATTTTAAATCCTGAAATTTATTCCAAGGTTGTTTCCATTTTTTTGATTTATAAAATAGTTTTATCGTTTATTTGATAGCAGAAAAATATTTATTTCACGCGTTATTTATTAGGAAATATTACAATTTACTTTTCCCATCTCGGTTAATGCGAAGTAACGCCATTACTTCGTAAGTATACCGGGAATAAGAGCACATTCGCGCTTATGGAACATCGTGATATCTGTTGCTGCAGAAGATCTGTTCCAAAAGATGCAATCTCGTTCCGCCATATCGCATGAAACGACTACAAAAACATAATAACAATCGTGACATTAAAATCCGACAGCCATCATTACGAGATAAACCGTGTCTCAACTCTGAATATACCACGACCAATAAGAAAAGACATTAAGAAAAGCAAAAGAATCTCGCGTAAAATAACCAAGGCGATAATGTTGGATGCGAAATTTCAGATTGAAAACAATAATTAAACCACGATACCTTTAGCTTTGAAACGTTCAACGATACTGCAGTTTCAAAAATCTCGGGACCAATCTCGGAGAACGAGGATTGACCTTCCCATGAAATCTCCGAGTTAATCGACCCTGATAATTCCACCCTGGACCACCCTAAAAAGTCGATCGGACGCGCTGGAACGGAAAGGAAATGAGAGGAATGAAGAAAGAAAGATGGACAAATATCAGCGGGACGAAATCCGAGAATAAACGCGGTAGAAAATCGATCGGGCCGGAAATACCAAACGGACGGTTTAAGGATGAAAAGAAGAGAGGGGGTTGGTCGCGTGGGGGTGGCGCGAGGGGTTGGTCCGCGCGCTACGAGGCCTTCGAGCGAACCAGAGCGAAACGCGGTTACAGAAGTAGAACGAAGGACATGCATATCGAGTCAGGGACGGCTGGTGGGGGTCGGAGACGGATGAAGGAAGCGGCAGAGAGAAAGGGAGGGCGTAAGGGTGAGTGAGAGCAGAAAGACGGCGATTCGAAGGCTGACGTAGTAGTAGGGTTGGAAACGGGTCGTCGAGGGACGCCAGGACGTGAAATGGAAGAAGCCCCGAGGACGACGGCATGCCACAACGTCGCCTCTCTAATGCAACATGACGCGATACGAGCGGACTTATGGCTCAGCCGGGGGCTGAAAAACGAGGGAAAAAGAACGGCTCGTCGGCTCGCTCGTACCCTGCCCCCCTAGTCAACGTCACTGTCCCCGAGAACGTTCCACCGATCGGCAAGTAACGCGAGCCGAGTCGTTGACAAACGCATAATTCAGAACATAGCTGCGGTTTTGCACAAGCACGAAGCAACCGCGAGTTTGCCAAAGTTCTTTCTCTTCGGACTGGGTCAGAGGTGACTCTCGCGACGAGAGGGATATCGAGAGAGATGAAGCGGAGTGGGTCTGCTGGAAGCTGCGAAAGGCTCGTTGATTCGGGGTGTTGTTTTGGGGGATGAGATCGAGCGACGGTAAAATACGGAGGTTTGAAAAGGTTGTTGAGTTTGGGATCGTTGGCCGAGCCATAGAATATAGGTCGAATTTTTTCTACTGGAGTTGCTATTGACTTCGAACGGTGTGTTTCGATAATTGCGATATTAATTGTGGGGTTGTGTTGTGATAGGTGATTGCGAAATAGGCAGTTACATCTTTTACAGGATTTTATCAACTTTCGTTAGTAAAGCGAGATACAGGTCAGAGGGTTTGCTTATGAGGTTTAATTTCTGCTTGATGCGGTTAGAGATTCATTGACGTTGACACAGGATGACATTTTGAATTGTAAGGAAAATATGTCTGTCCCTTTTTTTGTGACTGTTTAAGGAAGGTGAAAGTCCTTTAGTCGATGTATTATCAGAGTCAACAATGAACTCTCCATGGGCATGGATGCATGCTGCTTATAAAGACTTCGAAAATAGATTTTACTTTTATTAAGCTCCTGGAGAATTTTAATTTTTACGCAGTAATGTATGAATATATAAGCCGAGTAATTTTGACTTTTATGTAGTGGAAACGCGGCTTAAGTCGAAATCGGCATGAATGCAAACTAAACGCAGCTTATAACGAAGAATACTGACCCTTGTGTAACATAATATACTCGCTATAAAGCGACCAGTTCTGACCAATGTAAACGCGGCATAAGGCAAGTTAGGGATCTGGGTGCAGCTGCATCAATCGGTATTACCGCTTAATGTCTTGATTTACGACATTACTATATCGTATCCAGCAACTATATTTGCATAGCTAAGGTACGATTTGTCAGATAATGTCTATCGCGATTGTATACAATAGCGAGACGATTTTATCAGTTGTATGTTGTTTGCAATGCAGATAGCGAAAGTCCCGTTGAATTAGTCAAAACATCGTTTGCATGTTTAAACATAAAAATAGTCAAAGTATTAGCTCAAGTAACCGAGTGAAATTATCTGAAGGGGCGTTTCTAGTAAGATAAACAATTACACTTCGGTATGTTTTCAAAATTCTCTTTGCACTACCTTACTCTGACAAAAGAAAGCAAAAGATATCGCAACTTATTTATATACTGTATTATCAACCCTGCGAAGGAAGAAAGGAAAGGGAATACTATTTTACTCACAATACAGCGCAATATGCAACAGTTTCACTTATCCAAATAATAGGATACCAACGTGTAATAACAATCTTGCAACATTCCATGGGGTACATGTTATCGACGCCATGTAATCTACTTCCAAGACTCACAGAATCTTCGGAATTATTCGAAATATTTAAAATCATTTGATCCCAGCAATTTCAGCCATTTCAGCCCTAATTATACGATACTCCAAGGCAGAGTACTAGACTTAACGATCAACCAGAGAATCGAAAGTACAGTCGATGATGGACACAGGCACAGGGCAGACCGATTTAATTTAGCGGTGTTGCGTTAAATCGTGATATTCTTCGGCACAGCGATATCGAGCGTGTCGATATTGCCGAGCTCTAATTTCTAATCTCGTTATCTTGTAATGTTATTACTGAGGCTAGATGCGTCCGTGTCTCCTCAAATATTGAACCTGGGGGACACGGCGTTCCAACTTGTATTTCGATATCGCGATACAGGGATTCGAGCTACTTGTTAGCGTGAAACGTTACGAGTTGCTTCTTGCGTGCACTGAGATTTTGAAAGGAGCGGGATAATTAAGGAATACAAGAATGGGAAACGTGTGATCGCAAGTTAACTATAGTTGAGATGAATCGAAGCGGAAACAAATATTTATTGCGATTCCGATTCTTGTTCTTGCATTGGAGACTTAAATCAGCTGAGACAATTTATCTAGTCTAATGAGTGCCATCCGAAAATTAATCGCCTCCTTTCGTTCTATACCATGGTTACAGAACTCACTAAAAACCACAACCGAAGTTCCCTCGAACCAGTTGTACGTCTCAAAATCAGACCTCTAATTTGACTAATTACTCTAGTAGTCACCAATCCATTCACTTACATCTTCGCTAATCGTAGAATGGAACAAGGCAAGAAAGCCTTAAATGTCATCAATTACAAATAAAGCATAACGTCAAAGATTTTAACGATCAATCATATATGCCATCAAGATCACGTTGATCTATAAGCTTGATCCTAGAACTCTAAATAAAATCCTAAAATCTATAGGATTCTCCATATGTTTTCTCGCATATTTATCACAATTAAGCTGATATTTTGGTAAAAGCTTTCACGAAATACATTCTTTCACGAGCCATCCCGAAAATCAAATCTCGAGTTCGATTAATCACGCTCTAACCCCGGTCCAACCAATTCCCTTACATCTTCGCTAACCATGTGTTTAAACAGATCGAAGTGGAGAGACGTTTAACGTCGCCAGACGCGTGAATAAAACATGCGTGAGCCGTTAAACAACGAGACCCGTTTCAGAGGTTAGAACAGGACCACCGGACCAGAATTCCTCTCCTCTGCTTAGGGAGCGCCTAGGTTGATAGAACGAATGTGTCAGGCCGACCGGAGAAGGCGGATGGAAAAACGAAGTAGTGGACCGTGCAGAGAAAGGTGCGATCTAGCCTGGAGGCTATTGACTTTCCTTAGGGTCGGTGGTAGCTGCCGCCACTCTCGGTGGTAGCACGAGGTCTCTACCCGTGAGAAAGGACTCTGCCTGCTCTCTCGTACACAGCCTCGCCTCCGAACAGAGAGTGGTAGGTGGTTTCGAACGTGTGCAGGATCTCGGAACGCAGATACGGCTGGGGAGTGTTTCACGTGTAGGTGGATAAGATGTGGGTATCGGGGTGGGTGGTTCCAAGCCCCAGATACCGGCGTGGAAGCTCGCTACTGGCTGCCGGCTGACACAAATCTCCGCGGGGGAAAAAAAAGAAGAAAGAAAGAAAAAAAGCGATTCTCCTGGTCGGCCCGACCTATTCTAGACGCGGCCTTCTCGCCTGTAATTTCGAGGGGCTCGAAGGACTAATATCTCACCCTCTTTCCCGCGGAGGATGCTCTCTGGTTGACCTTAGCACACTCCGCTATCGCCGAGATGAGGTCCTCGGAAGAGGTGTTGGCAAGACGAAGGTGATACTCTCTTCTGGTTTCTAGATGCCGTTAAATGCTCTTGGGAGGGTTGAAAATATTTTTCGCAGGATCTATATCATTTTTCGATTTTGAAATCTAATCAAAGTTAATCCGAGTTGTCGCGAATCTTGAATCGGGTCTGAAACTTTTCATAGGTTATGTTTAGGGTGGAGGGGACTGAGAAAGATTAGTCGTGTATATTTAAAAAATTAATCAAAGATCGTTTTCAGTTTGGGAGGTTTTACAGTTCGTTTTACATATCACGTGAGAAGCCACTTACCGAAACTCATCGACCGTTATCATAATATCATTCTTAGTCACTTAACCCATAGAGACCGTTGCAAGTCTCAGGAAGATACTGATCAGGTTATCCAGTTGCAGAGTCGTTTGTGCAGGAAATCCGCCAATTATTTCGTTCGTGCGACGTATTTAGATTCTAACCTAACAGAGCGCTTGGAACTTCGATACCGTTCGACGGTCACAGAATCCATCGATGCCGCCCCGTAGCTGTAGAATCGATAAGTTACTTACGTCCTCGTTCGTTATGCACCTTCGAGATTATCGGTGTATTCCTTTTGCCATTAGCGTAGCGAGAGAGAGAAAGAGAGAGAGAGAGAGAGGGAGAGGGAGATGGAGAGAGTGCGAGAGAGAAGGAGAGAGAGAGAGAGGATGAGAGGAGGGAGGATCGATCGTCTCCGAGGTTTCTGGATGACCTGGGATCCGTAGTTGCGATAGCGTCGCTTATCGATTACCGTTAAGGGTGGTCGTTAAACAAGTTACCTACCTACTTCTCGAAGGTAACAGTGCTCCACGTTCAATCCTCCAAACAGGTACACTTCTTCATAAATCGATGACGTGCGTTCACGCGAATAGCAAATGATGACATTTGCATGGGAAAATTTTGAGTAATTCTCGGGTTAAGCCTCGATAAACGAGGAAAATCGTCGAGTCGACGATTATAACGAGAGCGGTAAAGAAAATATGTAACGAAAGTTAAAAAAATCGGAAACATCGAAATTCTTTTACCGTGTCAAGCTAACCTATATTCACTAGATAGGTTTTATCGTTACATTTTAGTTATTCAACTCGTGTCGTATAGGTCTGTAAACTTGATGCGTCTAACAGGATTATTAAACGAGGCAACTTGTACCGTTTCGATGAACCCGTACGAAGCACTTATAGCTGCCGAATCGAAAAGCCAATCCACGTTGCATTTTTCCCATGGATGATCGATAACCTCTGAAATATTTAACAAAACCGTCCCGCTCGAACAAAACCAAAGACACCCGTAACTTGATAGTCCCCCTAAATTAAGACTTACCATTGGAATCAGAACAATCCGTCCGTCGACTGTTCCCCAAATCTGGAATAATTAATCGAACCTAACCTCAAACCACGTGACCCTTCCTGCAGCTTCTCAATGCGACGTTTTTCCGTGAAACACCGGAAACTCACGCTGTCCCTGCGCGAGCAATTGAATTCTCCCTGTTTTTAACAAGCTCTCGTTTACCAAAATCCGCAAAGTTTTCCGTTCTAGACGTCGGGTATAACAACCACGTGTACTCGGACCATTTTCGTCGATACGAGCGACGCGGTGTGCGCAGCGAGAAACACGTCAAGAGAGAAAGAGTGAGAGAGATGGATGGAGTGAGAGAGGGGGGAAAGGAGAAAGCAGAGTCCTCCAAGACGAGTGGTTTTGCGACGAGGACTCGGGTAGTGCCGAGTAGAACATAGCCTGCCATTACCGCGCTGCCTCTCGGGTAATGAAGGCGGCACTGGTGTCGACGACGAGGACGATGCTGCCGGCGTCGGCGTAGGGCGCACCGGTGCAAAGTAACGGCGTGATCAATGCCGCAACGCTAATTAATTAACATTCCCTCGCGGAAGAGGTCTCTGGTAGACACACCTATACGCGAGAGAGGAAAGCGCTCTTTCTCTTCGCCCTGCCACGGCTACCGCTCTCTCTCTCTCTCTCTCTCCCTCTCCCCACCACACCGTCCTTCTGCTCTCGTATGCCGTTTCTCTTGGACCGTGTATATAGCCGGCTCTCTCGCTCGAACGCGATCAGCCTACACCGGCGTTCTCTCGACTCGCTGGCTGTCCCACTTGCTTTCTCTATCCCGCTTGTCGCTCTCCCTGTCTAGCCCTCTCGTTCTAGCAACTTTAACGCCAACGATCGTTACCGTACCGCGATAACGACGACGCCGACTACGGCTACCAGCCGGTAGAAATATTCCTCAGAGGATTATTTCGCGGCGAACCGAGAGACGAGGTCTCTCGCTGCGCGGCGAGTCTATGAAACAGGCTCTGGTGGGGGCAAACGAGTCGAGATTCGGAAGAAGAGTTCGCCAGTTGGCCGGAGCGGCGTTGTTGCCGGTGTACAAGTGCGTGTGTTTTCGAACTACGCGATTTTAAGCCTTTCGGAGTATTTTAGAGAGCGTTTCTAAGGATATTTCGAGAATTTTTAGCACCTGCGAGAGGAAATTTTCGAGAATTTGGATTACTCGAAGTATTCGGTGTTCATTAGAACGTAATTCGAAGATAGGAACAAAATTATTGGGGCACTGTGGGTTGTTGGGTTTTGGAAAGATGATCGATTTTGAACTGTCTATAGCGACGGGGAAGGTTCGACATCTTCGAAATTAAATAAAATGGCAATCGATAAGTATTCTCCGAAAATCGTTAATAAGGCGATATTTTCTAAAAAATACCATCTTTGGATCCGTTCTAAAGCACGGAATAATTATTCGTGAATTTTAATAGATATTTATGGAATACGCTGGTATTTCACGCTAGAGTAATTCAAAGTTTATTTTAGTCAACATTTTAATTAGGATATTACAAATCGAAAAAGTAAGGGTTATACCAATCTACCTTTATTCTCGTGTCCTTTCATTAAAAATAAAACAGTCAACAAAGTTAAACTGGCTGTAACCCCGATGCAACTTCCCTAAAAAAAAAAAAAAAAAAAGTGAGATTGACAAAAATTTATAATTAACAGTAAAGGGAGTAATAAAAATTCCGTGAACGTGTTTCACCTCGAACAATAAGGCATAAGATGGTAGACCGCGCAGTCGGTAATCACTGTCACAAATCCCCGATCACGGCCTGAAACGATGAGCCATCAAGAAAAACCAAGAATCAACCGGAGAATTCTTTGCTTTCCCAACGAAAACACGGTCCCACGAAAAGGCGGGCGAAAGGGTGCAGCGGTGGGGGGTTACGGAGAAAAGAGAGGGTGCAGGGGCGCGCTCCGTTGATCGTGCCTCTTCAAAAATGAATCCGTCTATTTGCTTAAAAGCGAGTCGGGCTCTGCCGGCTTTTTCATCCGTCGCCTGACTATTTCACGAGGCAATCCGCTTTCGCGCGAACCGATAGCGGCCGTTCGCTTAGACAGGCTTGCTTTCGCCCCGTCTCCCCCCTGCCCGCGCTGCCGAGCCCGCTCTTCTCCCGTAGGATTAAATCGCGTCTCATCCTCCGGGCACCCGGTCGATATCCAACTCTCTCGCCGATGGAAGAACGTTGACCAAGAGACGATGAAACTTTACAAGGATATACTTTCCGCGTGTATTCCGCGAGGTGCGCGCGCATTCGCGCGCGACTTATGCTACTTCGTGTATACTTGCCCACCTATGGTCGCGTTTCTACGCACGTGAACGTTTCTCAACCCATTTTCACGCGTATGGACGTGTTTCAATATGTTCGAACGTGTCTGTGTATGTTTAAAATCGTTCGTACGGGTATACGTATGTTGGAATATATTTGAATATATTTTTACTCGTACGTGTGTTTCTGTGTTGGCGAGTGTTTGTATCTGTATGTATGGATAGGTGTAATGGGGTGTGTTGGCCAAAGTAGGACAGCAGAGAAGGATACTCGCCGCGAGCGGGACGGGCCAGAGGGAAGATGCAGCAGATTTTTCCACGTCAGTGGCACATCGGGCCAAAAATTCCCCATCGTTTCTCGTTTCCGATGAAATCTCGCAGTGCCGTGGCTCTTGTATGTTTAACTGGTGAATTAAATCGTGTCGATGTTTGATCGCGTTGCTGTTCCTATCGTTTCGAATGAACCGGGCTGCAGGTAGTCTCCCTCGCGATGTAACGCGGTTAATTAATTCGCGTGTTTACGTTCGCGAATTCAGTGCAACGGTGTATGACGTCCGGGTGTTGATGGTTGTTGCTTAGTATGGATTTGTTACTTGCTTGAGAATTTTTGCGTTCCGCGGAATTATCGGAGGATGTAGATTGTTAGTTGTCATTAGCGAAGAATGCATAAAGTATTTTTCGTGGTGTAGAATAAATTGGTGAATTAATTTCTCGTTAGGGAATGATTTAGAGATCGCGAGTGGGATAATTCGTGTCTATTTCGATCGTCTGAAAGATCTCCCTACTTTTATTCGACGATCTTCAATTCTTCAATATTCTCGTTACCATTCCTGCCTCAACATCTTAAACATCGCGCCTCTGCGTCGTACAGTTAATAAAAGAACTGTAGTACGATCGTAAAATCAACGGGGTCATCGAGGTACTTACGTTATGCTCGCTAAAATGAAATATTGGACAGATTTATAAAAGATCAAGGCCTCCACCTCGCTTCCAATCTTACATCGAGTCCCACGGCCTAATTGGAAGACCTCTGTGATCCATGTTCGATACGTATGTCTGTCTATGTCTGCCTGGCGCCCTTTAAAAATCTTCCTCAAACGATTCTCTGTTTTCGTTCCCCTTAAGACTGCACGAGTTAGCTACTGAATACTATTTACTTCGTAGAGTAGCAAGTGCTAAACCTCTTTCAGTCCTTTCTATGAACCCTGACATGATTAACAGCAAACTGACTTTGATTTAAAACGTTACAGGTGACGAATACGGTATTATTACATCGCATAACGTAATTTTTCTTTTTCGTTCTATTGGTTGGTCGATTGAATTTGTTGTCAAGCAACGTTACTTAAAACGCAGCGTATCAGACGCCTATGTTCGAGGATTTCGATTACGACTCGGCTATGTATTCACGAGGGACTATTATATCTATGATCGTAAGTTCACCACGGTAGACATGGACGAATAGCTAGACCCGGGTGGAGAAAATGAGGGAATTCCGGCCGGACTGGGGGTCCGCTGATTCCTTAGCAAGGGTGTCGAGAACGTGAAGATCACGTCAGGATCGGGTCTCTCGCAACGCGAAGGAGTTCCAGAAAATCGATCGACCTCCGTTCTCTCTGGCGTGCGTTGCTCCGTGAACCGGTTTAAAGCAGTTCGACGCAGGGTGGTTTTACTAATTGGTGCTGAGCATCGATTACCGACCACCTTCCCCTTCGCCCGTCTTCCTGCCGTGTCGATGCACCGCGTTTCCTCGTTCCCCCTTCAATCTCTCAGCTATATAGAAAGACTTGAACTTCTGTAACGCGGTCCTCCGCTTCCTTTGCGTTTCTTACCTAGAACCCGGCAACCACCACGCGTACAAGTTGATACTTTTTGTCGAATTGAAATGGCCAGGCTGTAATAACAGAACATCATGAGAATCGCCGATGGTGGTTTGATCCCCTGTGACCCTTGTTCGTGTTGCTTCTCTCGAGAAACCAAGGATCGCTTGAGAAATTCAATATACAGATACGATGTATATATTTAGAAAAATTGTTGTATGAAATTGTTGTAAAAATGTTTAGGTTACTATTTACAGATCAAAGTGTAACGCGACTATCGTGATTCGATTATTGATTAATGATTCGCTTCCTGGCTACAAGGTGATTCTCTCATCAGTAAACTTAGACACTGTGATTTAGCCGCCATTGTGATAACCTTGTTATTATATCGGCGATTTATCGATGCTTTTATTGCGACAGGGGTCTGTGACATTTACTTCGTATCTGGATCATTGTGGATTAATACATAATTGCTCTCTAATTTAAACGATAACATTGTGTCGTATACCCTGATAATGAAGGTAACCTTCAGTATTTATAACTAGCCTACGAAGGTTAACTATGGAAAGTAAACAGCTTGATTACTCTGCTGATCCAACGTCGCGACGATTGTCGATGATGCGATGATCGCTTTAGATGCAACGGTTACGTATAGCCAATCACGTGGAGTGACTTGAAGAACAAGAGGAAGGACAATTTTTATTCCATCGATCCTTCTGGCATTACGTAATACGTGTTTTGTGGACAACAGAGCATTTCTGGGTTGGAAACAGAGGGGTGGCATAAGGGGGGATAGTAATTCGATTGATTAGACCGCTCGTCCGGCGAACGAAAAATTTCGACTTCCGGTTACGTAAGTCGACTGGTCGGTGCCCTCGTTTGCTTCGGTTCGACAGTCTGGACTTGGAGGGAAAGGTTGGAAAATTGCCGAATTTATGATTGACAAGGAGCTCTAATGCTGACTTTCGTAATTGCCGAGATTTCTGGTACAGGGACGGGATGTTTTATACATTTTTTTTTTTTTTAATTTCATAAGGAAATTATAGTTATCGGATAACTAAGAATAATAAAAACGTAGGGAGTCGTAGTTCAATATACGAATGCGTTATTCCATGGTCTCATTTATCAGTCGTGTGTTATCATACTCTAAAATCCGGTAGCCCGCTTACAAAAATGTAGATATGATGGATTAGGGCATTCAGAAGATGGATTAACTAACAATTTACAATACATCATAACTCAATGGATACTGCTATCTCTTCGATAAGGTGTACAATAGTACTTTCATCGCTACAAACACTCAATTCTCAAGATCAAATTCGTTGCTACAAATTGATTACTAATTTATATCGAAGTCTACCTATATTCCTTATAAAATACACCTGGTATAATCCCTATAATCTAGTCTACACGAAGAAAAGAAAAACAATATCAACACCCAACAATCCCACAGCATCTTCCTGTTTCCCAACATCATCCCTCTCCAAAATCCTCTAACCGCATACCAGACTTTAGACTGGCTATGAAGCCAGTTACCTGCAGCTGCAGCCAGATATACCCTTCATCTTAGCTTCATTGTCACGCTGGAGGTGACAGGCGTCAAAACTGGGACAAGTTTACCCGCCCATCGAGCCTGCAGTCGTTAGAGGACAGCACCGAGGCAGATAGAGAGGCAGTCGAGGCTGGTCGATGACGTTTTCTTATTCATAATCATGATCCACTCGAGGTGAAGAGGTCCTGTGTGAAGACACTTGGATAATCGAAAAAAAAGAAAGGGGAGAAAAGCAAAAGATAGAAAAGAGGGGAAAAAATCGTTGGTTCGCCATAGCCTTTTCCTTCGGTCGGTCGGAATCTCGGCGAGGACTAGAGGGCGCTAGACGATCCGGTAAACAAAGAGCGCAACGCCTACGCGATAATTAATACGCCGCCTGGAAGACGGCCGAGGTGTTCTCGTGGAAACCGAGTGTGTGATTAATGACGAGTTTACCGGCTTCTTCGCCATTGTGCTCCGGCTAATTATGCCCTAGTCGCTTGGCGAACCTATTCGACGGGGCCGACCTTCTCCATGTGGAAACCTGGCCCACGGATGCAAATGGACTCGGAGATAGGGGCTAAGAAAGAGAAACGGCCAGCGTTTAGCACCTCGTTGTTTTTGTTTGTCGGTGGTCGCTGAGGATTGTCTAGCTGTGGAATCTAGCGTAGAGATAGCGAGAGAATGTTCACGGGATGTAAATCTTGTGATCGTTTGGAAATCGCTGAAAGGTGAGACGTAAAAGGGATACAAAGGGTATTTACGTGTACAGTGCGTGCCACGGTGTTGGCAGAGTCGTAAATTATACCATCGAGCACCGGCTGCGGCTGATGCCTTAAGGCTATTTCACACGATAGCAGAAGCGGGCACCGGTGACTGATTATAGTTTATTTGGAAGTGCGAGAAACGGAGGAAGATGATTTAAACGATAGAAATACTTTATCGACTTCTTTTTGGCGTAGTTTAACGAAAGATCGTTAAGAATCCTCTGTTGAATGTTTTCAGAGTTAATAATGTTTAAACGTTCGTAGCAGTTCTCACGCAGTTGGAACTAGGTGTAACTAGTTCCGGCCTAAAACAACCTCTCCGGATCTATCGTCCTTTGCGACTCTATTTCCTATATTCGCTGACATTCTTTTTACCGTGGTCACCAATGGTCAGTCATACAGCATTTACCTTTCCACTCGTCACTCCCATCGTTGTGCAAAGAGCAGAACCCGGGTCAAAGTACCAAAACGTCAAACTTCGTTGAGGCGTCTCGACATTCTCTCTTTGCGTCACCCAACAGCGGCTAGAGGCGCCCCACCACACCGTTCTCTCCCAGCAGCGCTCATCACGGGTACCTGTGATGGCCTCTGCGTCCCCATATCAGACACGTATGGGAGTAGACAGAATATACAGAGCACTAAATGCCGCTATCGGAAATCGATATCGGGGAGCCACAGGCAGCAGCCACTCTTCGTATCCCATTCCTCTCCCCTCTCTCGGCCGAGCCCCTCTTTTACTTTCCTTCCCTCTAACCGTCTCCTCTCTTTCCTTTCGTCTCTCCCCTTTTCCTCGATTCTCGCAATTTCATTAGGCCCCGGCCGTTACTTGCGACGGTTCGCGAAGACTTCCTTCGCGAATCGGATGGAATTTTTCAAAGGGTTAAGATCATCCCCGAGTTCGGGGGGTTGATTCGCGCCGGTGCTGGGGTAACTCGATTCGACATACTTTGACGACGCTTCCTGCCTACCCGTGAGCCCTTCGTCTGGTTGCCAAAGTTTCACGAGGTATATCACGAATCGCTGCGTATGGCTAGGTACTCGTTCGATGGACGAAAATTTAATTCTTGTGGTATATAGTAGGATTGTATTGATGAATGAGTAAATAGAGATAAAAGCTAATATCATTAGGAGCGTCAGTTAAGGTAAAGACAAAATCGATTTACTGGAAGCTGTTCCTTTTCTGGATCTCCTGAGATCCACTTTTATCCTAGATAGGGAAACGAGGATAGCTTTTATTAAACCAATAATATCACTGGGAGGAGGATAATTTATTGCCGAGAAAGAAAAGATAGAGCATGGTATTTCCATAAAGTATGAAGTCGAAATGAATAGATCGACTAAGTCATATCTTGGAGTACATGTCATCAAACCGATAGATCGAAATAAACTTTGATTTTTGTCACATTACTATTATGAATATTATACGTAGACTTAAGCCAACAGGTACATCGACAACTTAGGATATTGGGTGGCGCTAGTGACTTAGTAGCGAGTCGTAAATATAACAACTGCTTCAAACAACTTCAAACTTCTCAGGTATAAACACAAATAACGAAAACCTATATATATCTCGGAATCAATCGAAACAGAAGTATATATAAAAAAAAGTATGCATTAATTACAAATCAGCAAACGAACTTATAAATATATCGAACCGAGAAATTACCTGGACAAATATTTGACTGGAGTAAAATGGAAAAAGAAATCCCATGCTTGCATCTGTTCACGACCAGACCCACTAGAAATCCGCGAGTCAACTACCTCTCACACGCTCGCTTACGTCCGGAATCACGCGCGCGCATTGTCCGCTAACTGCCTCCGCAAATACTAGTTAACTGTATCGATCAACGCGGCCGCAACCAGCCACCCTCTGTGTCCGCCGCGGACGCTTATTTTCATGTGTGCGTGCCCGCGTATGGAAAAAAGAGGTGGGTGGTAAAGAGAAATTCAGAACGACACCGCGAAGGAAGGGAGAACGGAACAGAAGGGAAGAAGGGGAGTGGGGAAAATGAGGAGAACGGAAGCTCAAATCACGGAGAAAATAGTTGGCAGACGTTACATTAAGCTCCGTAACGAAATGTAACGCGCTTTTCAGACGCAACGGTTTCAATTCGCCATTTCGGCGACCGCACGCACTTAGTGGCGCTAGTGTCTCTAGAAACTCGACGTCACGTGACTCTAGTAACTTTCATCTATCCTCTTCGTATCTGCGGACGAAAATCTTTGCAAGTTTAAATCTTTTCGTTAGGTGACAATATATCGATGCAACTTCGTGTTTTGAGTGTTCTTGAAATTAATTTTTCTTTTACAAAAAGTGATATTTGTTTGTGGATACTTAGATATAGTCAGGTTGATTATATCATCAATCAAATGTGACGTGATATTAAGTCCGTGATATATTAACCATAAATTCGAAAGGGTTAATTAGAAATAGAATTTGTATTTTTGCTTATTCAAATTTTATATCGTCATGCGGCTGACGTGGACAAATAATTTTTTAAAACGGTGAATTTATTAATTTTCTTTTTGATATAAAATTCCGATGTGCGCAAGTATGTCATAGTTCGCCAGAAGTCTGTCGCGCCATCTGTGACGCGGAAAAGTAGACTCCAACTACCTTGTCACTTTACTTTCTCATTCTTCGTTCAGTCTATCCTTCTATTAGCTTTAAGGATGAAAGATGCAAATCTACGAACGTAGTTCATCTTAGCTTCGTTAGGAAACAGTCGAATTTTGAACCAAGCAGTCATAGTCGTAAAACAGCGTTTCTTATCTCGTTCCTCAAAAACGCGACGCGTTTTAAATCTTTATTTTTCAAATTTTATAAGAAATACAAATTTCTATCCCATATAAACGCACGAGGCGGAATATTTGGAATAATAACGATATATTTAAAAATATACGAATAAATTGTATAAATCGATATTCTTCAATAGCCCATTTTCCCCTCGGTTTCCGGCAGAAGAACGCTTTCGCGTTTCCGATACACTTCACCCCTACGCTCGCATACACCGTAGATAGCATAATTAAATTTAATTAACTCTTTAGCAGCGACAGATGAGGGTGGGAGTGCAAATAGATCCGCGCCGCGCGGAGATTTAAATGCCCTTCGCATGAAAACGCACGGTTCTAATTAAAAGGCCGCAACTTTCGCGGATCGCCGTCGAATTTAAAAACTAAATTAGTATTGGAACGAGCTGACGCTGCTTCGTTTGCGAAGACACGCCGCGAAATTAATATGAGTTTACAGGGAGAAAAACTTGCCAATTAATTATCGGTTATTGCATCCCGTGTCTATTTCCATAATTAATTATAAAAATCTCAAATATATCGGTATGGCAGTAAGTCGATTGTTTATCGACGATAATCTATTTCGGTGTGCGTAAACAAATTATTGAATAATAAATATGCATTATTATACGGTTCACCGTTAACGGTCATTAACGGTCATTTGGTATAAACGATAAATTATTAGCGAAATTAACACTCACGATATTAGCCACGGTGTCATCCATGCGCTTGCACGTTCGTTTTCTCCTGAAACGAAAAGCTGCGATCGGATGCGAGGTTCAGAAGCGAAACAACGCAACTGAAAGTTGCCACGATGTTATTTTCCTCGTCCACTTTTGCCGGCAGCGTGTCCTCCGGTTAATATCCGTTTGTTCGGTGGCAGGAAGAGAGGTGTCGATCACGTCTCGCGCGTGTCTATTCCATTACGTCCGCGCGGGGCTCGATTCGCTGGACTAATGTTGCCTCAAAGCGCTCGGCCGATCAACGCCATCCTTTGAAACCTGCAATTTATGCTTCGCGTGACAAAAAGCAGAAGAAGTTTTCGCGACGCGGCGGTTATTTATGTATCCTTGTGCAACTAAATTCGATTAAACGGGCTTCCTCCCAAAGCTAAAATTAGGATGCATTAATTTCGTAACTAACTTCGCTTTGCGGAGAGTTTGGGATACCCCATCGAGTGTCGAAAGGGGTCGGATTGGTTACAATTTTTATTTTAATTCTATTACTTTCCGTGTACTCCAGAAGTAGGTTTATCATCGTTCGGGAGGTATCCCTTTCCTGTCTTTTTTCCGCGAGTTTATACATCAATCGGGAGATTACTTCGAGCACCGTAAGTTGGAAAGCGCGGTATACCGCGGATGATACAAATTTTAAACTTGCTAATTAACATTAACTATTAGTTACTAGCAAGATATTTCTGGATTCGTTAAACGCTTACTCAAATCAATTTTGTAATATATACTGTAATTCTTCCTGGTATCTTGAATAAATTCAAAGCCTACCTTCTTGTCCTAATCCCACTGTTCTAAATACTGTCGAACCCGAAGCCACTTTACGATCCCGAAACAAATACCCAACGGTTCTAAGGTTACACCAAAAATGAGGGAAATAGAAAAAGAGAAGGCTGTAAGAAAATTACACGAGATGGTGGAGAATTAATCACATCCGAAACCACTCGCGCTTCTCTAAACACCCGCAACCTCTGAAACCCCATCCGATAAACGTTCCAAATTACCCCGGCAGCCAGCAGAGCATGCCTATTACGCACCATAACCCACAATGCCTCCTTATCAAGCCGACGACTCAGGATCGATCCGTCGACCAATTAGTCGTGCGAGGCGTCACTGCGAAATTTAAAGGGTACGACACCGTCGATCGATCAGCCAATGTACACACACACATAGCCACTCGCTCAGCCACTCACATGCGCGCGCGATCACACGGTTCACCGTCTGCATCTAACCGGGGTCAGAGGCATCGGACAACGAACGGGCCCTTTGGCACGTCGGTTTGTGTCGGGGGTTGCTAATCATCGAGTTACGCGATATCTGCAGCCTACACGGGAGTCTATCCGACTATCGACCAGGAAGCCTCGTGTGCAGCGGCGCCACGCGGAAAGTGTCCCTCGGTGGAGAATATTACGCTAGCCAGGCGACGACTATAGTGGGGGGTGGTCCCGTTCGCTCGAGGTCCTCGACGACCGGCTTACGCGCACCCCCGCTTGAACCCGTATTCAAGCGTTTCCCTTTCACGGCGTAACCCGACCTCCTCGGTTCGCTACATTCTTGCTCACCCTTTCCACGAGTCATTAACCACGCGTTAAATTGTAGCGCGCGCGCCCCCNCCCCGCTCGCCGCCCCCGCGCGCGACAACCACGCGCAGACATGCTTCCGAAGCGACCGGCCGAAAATTTGTCACCGCCCCCTCGAGGAAGCTTGTTGACCGCCATCGCGACCGTGTGCAAATCGATTCGGTGTTTTCCGCGTGCATAGCGGCTTTTTCGCGATCGCGCCTGTGTAAATATCCGGCAGGGTTTTCGAGGAGTTCAGAAGGGGTCAAGCGACGAATTTTTTTTTGTACAGAGAGAGAGAGATTGATGACCGTTCCTGCCGTCGCGTCGGAGAAAAGGGAAGATCGGTGCATAGTGGTGGGTTGATTTGCTCTCCCGCTCGGTTCCGGTCGGTCAAGTTTCCGAGGCGTGTTTTAATAAGTAGGTTTGATCGGTTGTTAGGAGTCCGCGAGATGATTTGTTGTGGCTTTATTACTTTATCGCTTAGGAGGATCGTGGATGTACGAAGTTTCTAGTTGATTAATACCGTGTTATTAAGGTGATACGAGGTGTATGGTACTTTCATGTCGCGTGATACTGGGGTACGGAGCTGTATTAAATACACATTTGGGTTAGCGGTTAATTAAAAGGATCACTTGAGATCGTAATGATAAGTAATAGTTGAGTAACGTCTCTCGGTTCCAGAGGCTGAGCTACGAGTCCGAATGCCGTTTCTCAATTTTCATCTCTCATTCTTTCCAATCAATTTTGAATGCTGAGGATGCTGGTACTATAATATCAGACGATATATATTTGTGGTACAGTTGTACTATTTTTTCTTCCTGTGACTGTAACATAGTAGAATCGAAATGAGGAATATGTTACGAACAATAGGATATCGTATAATTGGAGCAACCCATGGTGGCGACATCGTAGAGTGTCATCAACCCTAACTGTCCGTGGCACATCTTCCCACCTTAATCAATCAACTCGATCAACTTCCTTCCACGCCTCGAGTCAAAACTTCTCGATTCACCGTGGACGTTTGCCGAGCGATGCGCGGAGGGCCAGAAATATTGCGCTCGTTTCGAGGCCGCATACAGGAAGCGGCACGAGGCTCGTACACGATGATGATGGAATGTCGAGAGCGACGGGCATACGCGAAAGATTCCTGCTGGTAATCAGCTTAATTACCTTCCGCTCGAAAGTCCCGGACAACGTGAGCCGGTTAATGCACGGCGACTAATTGACCGCTGTAAGGGTTCACGAGCGTGGCCATTTAACACCGGCGATCGTGCGCAGTGTGAATCATAATAATAGAACAAGTGCTGGACGCGGGCGTGCGCGCCCTCCTGCGCCTGTGTGTGTTAATGTTTCGAACGTTTCAAGCCCCCGACTGGTTCTACTTAAGCGGCCGTTTCGTGGTATTTTTACCTCCGTTCACGCCGCAAGGGAGCGTGGAAGAACCTTCGAGGGAATCGATGAAGTTTAGGTTATGTAGCCGAGCTCGAATTTCCAGAAAAACACCGGATAAACGTGATTTCATTCTTTCCAATTTTTGTACGATTATATCCTTCCCCCATAAATACTTTCGAAAGTTTCGATCGAACGAGAGAGTCTAATTCGAAGTGAATTCAAATATAGAATCATCGAAAAATTCGAATATTTATTTACCTTTGATAATCAATCACGATTATTCGCGATTGCTTGATTTCTGTTTTATAAATACACAAATTCTAGAGTCAAGTCTAATTTTGAAGGAACTGAAACTCGCGCGAGCTTCCATTAGAACTACATCCGAGCAACGCGTTTAAAAAGCTCTTCTATATATATAGCCCTGCAACAAGGTAGGAGAGGAAAAAGAAATGAACGAATATCCACAATGTTTTCACGCAGTACTCGACGTCCCAGCCGCAGACTTATCCGCCGAATGCTTGTCGATTCCGCGTCGGAGTTTTTCAGTAAGCGTCGCGGGCCCGCGTGATAATTAGCTACTTAAAACGTGCGTTTCTCGCCGCCCGTCCCTCGGGGTGGCGCCGACGCGGCCGCTCGATGAATCGCATTCTTGCCAGCACGTAAACGCGTAACGCGTTTCCCCCCACTTGGGTCCCTCCACCCCCACTCCCGGTCCGTTGCTCTCATTGCTCGTTTTCATCCGCGTCGCGCGATGCGCAGATGCGACGGACGGATCGAGCGCAGTGAAATTAAAATTATCGCAACTCCAACGGCGTGAGGCCGTTCGTCGCTTCGCAGTAACGCGAGACTGGATGCGCGATAACGAGCGCTCCACGAAAATTAGAGCGACAGAATCGACTCGTTGCGAATATTCCTTTCCTTCTGGACACGTAGACACCTTTTTTTTTTATTACAGGTTGGTCGTTTTTATGAATGTGTCTTATATGTTGGATTTCCAATAAATTTTAATTATATCAGAAGAATATACATCCTATGGTATATTTTCGGTGTGTAAGTCACGTTTATTTCAAGACCGCTATACTATAGTACTCGAGTATTGTACTATGGAAGAAAATAGTATATTAATTCTTTCCACTTTACCACCGGTGGTCCACACCTAGTTTTATCTATAGAATAACTGACCATAATTATTTTATTTATGTAGGTATTTCAATATTTGTGAATAGCGTTTTATAAGTATTTTTTAAGAATTTCGCGCAACTACTCTGACTCTGATGATGGTCACTGATAACTGGAAAGCTACTTCGAAAAAATGCACCGGGTTGAACGCGTTAAAAAATTGAAGTACAAATTTCAGCGGCACCCATAAACCGAGATAGAAATAAAAGAATGTCAATCGAGCAATTAAGAGGTGATTAAAAATAACATCTGCAAACATAGGTAAACCGTGGAAGTAAATCGCAGTATCGCTCCGAACTCTGTTTATATTCCTGAAAGCAGGGGGTAGGGGGCGCGTCGCGATCGCTAGCATGGCGATTATTACAAGATCAGGACGAGCGATTGCATTAGCGCGCGAGAGGCAACTCGCTATCTCGCGGTACATAAATTTATCAGCGTCCCGGTGATTTCCCCGACGTATTCAAGAGGTTATACCGACGTCGCCGATGCGTTCGCCTGTTGGTACTCTCGCCACTTGCGAGAGTTATACGGCGACGGGGACGGCAGTTCCTCGAATCGACCGAGCAATCCGAACGCGCGCGTACTTTGTTCGAGTGGCGACGAGAACGAAGGGAGTATAGTCGCGTCGAAGAAAGGGGGCGGGGGGCAGGCGTTCGAGGAGAAGGAACAAGTAAAGGTTAGGTGTGTGGAACACGATGCGGACAGAACGAGAGAGGCGATAAAGAGAGAGAGAGAGAAGGGGCTAAAAACAGGAGGAACGATAGCTTCGTTGAATAGTATAGCAGTAGGGATAGAGTAAAGAGAAAACGTGTGGGAGAGAGGGAAAGGGAAGAAAGGGGGCTAAGTTACGGTGGAGAAGAGGCGCGGACGTGTAGGTGGGTGTCGCGTGTGGCCTTCGAATTCTTCACGGAACTTCCCTCGCAACCCTCTTCGTTTTATCCGGCCCTGTCACCGTCACAGTCACGTGACCACACCCTCGCGTGTGCCGGAAAATACCCTCTGTATTTCACCTTTTAACGTTTGCTCCATACGCGCTTTCTTTCGCCCCTTTCTATTCCAGGAGCAGTCGGTACACTTTCTTTATATGCATTCCGTTATAGATATCTTTCTCGCTGTCTCGTGTCGACGCCTTCGGTTCTTCATCGACGGCTCGTTAACGTTGCCTGGAGAGCTAGTCGAACCTGGTATAAGGGTCGGTGTAAGGTCGAGGTTCAGCAAGAGGGAAACGTTTCTTTGAACGAGACACACCTGTTATACGGACGTTTACGAAGCGATTATTTCGGCTTTTGTGTTCTTAAGGGCACACCTATAAGTAGGGGTGTGCTTTTATGGGGTCCTGCTTTTATCAAGACTGATCGATTTGTTGGAACTCGAGGGAGGAAATATCTGAGTGCAAGTAAACACTAGGGGAAAGATTCGAGCTATTTATTGGGTATTATTTTTGATTCTGTTGATTCCTATAAATTGAGAAAAAACGGGCCGAGTTACTTTAGATAATATAAAATACATCGTTAACAGACGAAAGAATGACAATATTAACGTTTATAATCAGGTATGGCAATCGTGTAGTATACCGATGAATTTTAATGATATTTATTTACACGTATTTTTCACGTTCCGTGAATATTTAATAACAACTGGCTATACATGCAGCGTTGCTTCTTCATGTAACGAGCACAGGTGACTGTATATGCGTTACTAAGTAACTATATGCATCACTCGTCTTCGTAGAATTGCTAATAGCTTCTGCCTATACTAATTTATCATATTTAACGAATAACTACAAACTCTCTTTATCCATTATCATTCTTCAGCCTGTAGTCTCGGTGATAATTATAATCACTCTTCGTGAATAGGAAACATTCCGTGATCACGTGCGATAGTTATTAATTATCCATACATGTTAAGCGGTATTTTAGTGAGGAAAAGGATGAAACGAAACCCTTTCGTTCGCGTGCCTGATCGGTTAGCCGAACAGATCCGATCCAGTTTATCGAGTGGCTCGGTTAGGAGAAAGGCCGGCGTGTCCGACAATAGGTACGGCTGTACTACTGAAAAGCGGCTTCTCTCGTGTCGGACTACTCCACTGCCGCGATTTGTGCTCCGGCCTGCCTCGGAGGACGATTTAAAGATCGGAAACGAGGCATGCAGACGCGAAGGAAAGCGAGACACGCTGGGGCCCCTGTCATGTACCGAGATTTTATTTTCTCCAGGCGACGACCAGCCACAGGGCAACTTGAATCGATCTGCGAAGCGTGTGTGACGTGTACCTACTGTGCACCGATCTTCGACGGGAACTATGCACTTCCAATGCACGTGACGTTGTGATATATACTCGTCTTTAAAAACTGAAAATTAATAATAATTATTTATTTAAAACATCGAAGAATGATCGTTGGTAATATTGCGACAAATAATCAAGAGTAATTCACGTTCTAGTACCTGTGTGCGATTGGCGCAGAATTATAGGATAGAATTAATATAATATAAATGAAATATTAATAGAATTATATATAAAATTATACAGATTTGAAATGAAGTTAAATATTCTGGTTTTATATAAAGTTAACGATACAATTTATTTATTTGATCGTCTCGTATGAAGTAAAAATTATGAATTCAGTTCGAAAGAACGAAGGTTTAACAGATGGAAGTATGGAACAATGGAAAGGAAATTAATACTGGATTTGTAATTTCTGATATTTAATATTTTATTAAGTTGAAAGATCGGAATATCATTGAAACGAGTTGCATGTCATACGAATATAGACTATATCCTTGAAATTAGAAAAAGAGGAAATTTTCACGCTGATGAAGAGGAGGTGGTTCGAAAGATATGATGTCTGAATAGGAACGATAGAGATGAACTTCTATGAACTTCTTCATAGCGAGTTCAAGCGGTCGGGATGCACGCGTAAGTGCTCGAAGCAGAATGTGGATGACCGGTTAGGCGCGAGAAATAACGATTCCATGGTTCTCCGACGGGCTGCAGCTCTCCGCGTTTACGTTCTTCCATCCAGTTTCTTTTTCCCGCGATTATTCTCGACAACATGGTACATACCCGTCTTTGATCGCTGCCTGTGCGGATTTTTTCAAGAGAATTACCTCTTTCCCGATTTTTCAGAACCGATCGTCCGGCTTCGGAAGTTTGACGATACTTGGCTCGATTTGATTTCTATATTAACCTCCTTTCTTGCATTTTATTTATTATAAATTTTGTAAAGATAATACTATAAAAGATGCAAATTTATCGTCTGTATTATTGTTTAGAATATACATTTACGGCACTTCTTTTCAAAAGGATAATTAAAGCTTGGCAAAAATTTTTTAACTTTTCGAATCACGTTAAATTCGAGTATAGTATTTATTCGTATACGTAATTCTCGTATTTTGCACACCTAAAAATCTCAGACCGAAGAGTATCGCCTGATAGAACTTCGAAACTGGGTGAGAATAACTTCGCGATCTATATTCCAGTCTTAAAACGCTTCAATCTTACCACGTGACCTATACTTTACTTATTTAACTTTCCATATGAAAATTCTCATTTATTACAAGTAACGCGTACAATTACTACGTTAGAAATTAGTACTTTAATGCGGTATTTGATCGTTTCTCGGTTATAACGCAAGAAAGACACTTGCTATAAATATTACGCGTATCTCGATAAATCATTGGAGAGATTCATATTTTCCTGCGAGAAAAAGGAAAAAGGAAGGAAAAAAAAAATGAAGGAAGTCAAGTTTAAACGAGTTCATCATTCAGGTTGAACTTTAATCTCGAACGAGCAACTATAAATTCCTGCGGAAACCTCGTATTTGCTTCAAACACGGTTTGCGAATACCTGATACGAGTGTGGAGAAAATAAAAGGGAAGGAAAGGGAGGAATGTAGCCGTTGGTTTATGCCATTCGACCGAAGAAAGAAACTTCTTTCAGATCGGATGAAGTACCCAGAGATTCCTTCGTCCATCCCCCATCCACCCCCTCCTCGCCCTCTTGTTCCCAACGGGAGAAGGAATTATCACGTATCCTCGACTGTATCGCTGTGCTGTTCGGTTAACTTTTCAAATTGGATTATTTGCCAATGGTGCACGCCTCTCGCAGTTTCGTGGTTGGACACCAACGATACGATTCTGGTGCCGCGAGAGGGAAAGGGAGAGAGGAGGGAGGAGGATCAGGATTGTTTAGTTCCTCCTCTGGAAACTGGTCGATACGGTAGTCATTTACCAAGGAGCGATTAATTGAATAACTTTGAGATATTTATTGAAACTATATTAATTTCCCTTTTCGTTCTTCCTTAAATGATATATTGAATTTTGTAAATTTATTATATTTTTGATTTTCTTCTTTAATTTTCGCTTACACGCGTATTGAGAATTTATGATGTAAGGTGGGTCCACGATGTATTTAGTAGGTTTGACAGTATAGGTATTCTGAATTCTAGAAGGTTCTAAGTAACTTCTTAACGGAAAAGCCAATAAATGCTCGTATTTATAGTCTAGGGATAGGTCAAGGCTTCAGAAGTTTATCGAGGTAGATAATGTCAAAAAATTCGTTACTCTCTATTAATAATTAACTCCTTTTCTGTTTTCCTCCATATTAGTTTCGAGGTTGAGACACCTAAGTGTTGCTATACATTTTTACCATGACATAATAATTTTTAAAATTCCATAGACACATAATTATATCAGTCACAAGAGTATTCAAATACATATTTAAAAAGAAAAATCTTCCATTAGTAAAATAATCATTATATTACATTACAGTATTGTATTAATATTATACCGTATTCAGAAGGGTCAATGTCTCCTTGGGGGCCAGTGAAGCCATTATCATTTCAATTACATATATATGTCACGAAATTCATTATACATAGATAACAGCTTATTAATTTTAGTCTTGTAAAATCGACCAAAACAACTTGTTTACTTATTTTAATAACAGTCGTAACCCAAAGCTTTCACAAGCGAAGAAAAGATAATTTAATTTCCTAACGCATAATTTTGTTAGCACCTAAAAGTGGTAAAAGTAGCCAAACGCGATTTGATTATCGCAACAAATCTTCGCGGATCCGAAAAATATGGAAAACTCCGTACTTATTAATCCTTCTGAACGTAATATATCTAATTTATTCGAAACACAAAGGACGAAAGTCGAATGATATGCCAATACCCCAGCAACGAGCCGTATATTTAAAACGCTTATACCCGATATCTCTAATTTCTTTCTCATCTTTACTTTCGGATTAAACATTTGATCTCTTAAATGAAGTGCCCGGTAAAACGCCAACAGGAGCATTCGTTCCGCGCGATCAGCAAACAGCTGAAGATTGAATCCCTTCGTGCAAACGAATCCGCTACAGACCTTCCGGTTTCCTTCGCCGTTCCACGATGAAGATATCTCCGTTTCGCAGATCGTTCACGCGATGGTAATAACGCGACGCTGCTCATATTTGTACAGTTAAAAGGAGCGGCGGAAGCGCGTTAGAAAAGGGGTCGTCGTACAGCTCATCTTGCGTAGTCCGGCTGCAGTTCCCTCGGTCGCGCCCAAGTATCAGGGATTCCCCCACCTCCATCAAGCAGAGTCTCGTTTCTTTCTCCGTGAGAGGGATTACACGGTGCAGCGGCGCAGGCACCAAGCGCGCCATTGTTCCACGGTGTTAACTTTTCGACCGGATTATTCCGCCGTGATGTTCGCAGCTTCCTGTCTGTTAGCCAGCGGCCATTTTGGCCAACATTGCCTTGCCTTCGGGGAACCATATGGTTCCCGTAAATCGAATTCTCCCAGTGAATTCGGTCGCTTTGCGTTCTCTCTTTCTTTACACGCACCGGAAATTATAAATTATCGGAAACAAAAGCGAGTAGAGTTTTTCCGTAGTTTATAATTAAAACAGAGAAGTTTGTTTCTCGGAGTTAAGAAAATTCGGAAATTTGGGAAATATGTAAAATAATTCGACCTATAAAAACTGGATATGTTTCTAGATAAGAAAATTTGGAAATTTCCGATTTTGGTAAAGTAATTCGGTCGTTAAAGGCTTAATATGTTTCTAGGAGATATGAAAATTCGGAAAATAATTCAGCCCTTAAAGACTCGATATCTGGACCCAAATATCTCGTGAATTTGTGTTTAAACGCGTGTCGGAGAATATTTACTACCTTCGTTTAGAGTAAACAATTAATCGGGACAGGTAATAAGACAAAATATGATTATAGAACGCGAACCTTAAGCCCCGGTGGCACGGGTAATCGGGAATAAACCGGGAACAGGGCGGCCGTGTACATGTGCCGGATCACTTAATAGAAACCTAACAAACGCAAATGACGCCTAATCAATTAAATCGATTCCACTTTAATCCGTCGCCGGATGGAAAAGCGCGGCGGCGAGCAGGTTTTCGCGGATCGGCCCGCAAATTGCGAATGCACGCTCCGCAACCGTTTCAATTTGCCCGGAGTATTCGGTTCTGCCTTAATCCCCCGGATCAATTATTTCACCAACGGCCGCGAGATGTCGCGCCTGATAAAAAGCGAACCGCGGCGCTAGGCCTGCGGTAATTTCGCGCGAACCCTCGGGCATCGATCCACGTGTAATTTTCTATGTAGCCTCGCTGTCACTCGACAGTGATTGACAACGAATCGAGGGGATTAATGCGGCGCCAAATTTTGGCATTAGAGATAGGGCACAAGTGGGGTTATTGTTGTACCTGGATGAGGTAAATGAACAACATGCTGATAAATTTTCGTGGTAGGTACAGGGCAAGTGTAGCATTATTGTTGTGGAAATTGGAAGGAAAGACACCCTTTGAATAATGTATTTACGTATTTAAATTAATTATTACAAAATTAATATTTTGGTAAATCGAACGTTTTTTTTACCACAATTTTCAATATTTTATTACTAAAAGTGTCATATTGTTTCATTTATCGTGTAATGCTTTTATATAGTATATATGTAAGGTGTAAACATTTGCATCTTTTTCCTGTCACGGACAAACAAAATTCCAATTACACGAGACCTAATATAATTCGGCTGGGATCAATAATCAGTGAACATGTTTAACTTTAAATGAACTGTCAGTGTATTACCGCCATCATTGATCGGAACGATTTCAACGCAGAATATTCTGGCTACCCGATTTATTAATCGCAAATGCTGTGACATTTCCTCGCGTATTATTTAAAGAGCGTAAACTTGTGATATGACTTATAACCGTTGAATAACACTCGGTGGTTTCTAAAGTTTGTCCAGCGATTTGTGGCGAACGTTCGTTAAATCGTTTCAACTCTGACCTTCTCTTTCCACACCCACGCTTTAAAAATTGAAAGGTCGGGGAAATTTCCGTATGTATCCTGAAAATTTCATGATTCCCCAACGTTCTTTCCTTCCATTAATGCACTTGTACGAAACAGTCACTTCTATCGGCATTCGTAATTTACAACTCGCAATATGCGCCTTTTATTAGAGTGTCCGATTTTTCGAACAGATTTAAAATTCGTCTTTACCGACCATTTTTCAAGATAATTCCCTCCTGTCGCCGTATCCATCTTACGCTGCCGGCACAGTGCAATTCTTAGTATGCATTCGTGCTCGTAACATACATCAAAGTTTCCAGGACGTTTCGAAACGTGAACGCAATACTTGAATAGGTACTAAACATTTCGAGAACTTACTTACAGTAATAACACGTAAAGGTGGCTGTACTTGCAGAAAGGCAAACACGAAAGACCAATGATCTCTATTATCTTTCCTGGAGAAGAGAACCAAATATAACCAGGGTCATATTCTCTACCTGTACATCCCACTTCCCAAAATATCGCGTAAAATCTTACAATATTCTTTTAAAATTTTAACTATTTTTTTACAACCAAGCTTCCAAGCACTCGAGCTTGATTAATAAAACCGAATCCTCAAAAGCTACAGTAGACCTTTGTTGCACAAATGCACATTACATAAATACTATCGCAGCTTGGTATCCTAATTTATAACACCGCTTCATCGTTCCAACGGACTAATGTTCCTACACTGTGAATCTTTGAGCGTAAACCCTGATATACGAACGCAGTGGCAATTTTTACATCGTGTCATACGAGCCCGTGTTATACGGGTATCCCTACCACCGGCTCTCAAATCCCTCATCCCACAAGCTGGGCAGACACGAGCCTTCACGGGCTGGCGAGATCCTCGATCCCATCCCCCATCGTTATTCACCGATAGAGGAGCCACTGTTGGTGGTGGCGTTGCGTTTGCCAGTCTGGATGTGTGCACCTCGGTGGCAGGGTAGGGGTGGAGGCGGAGGTGGAGGCGGAGGTGGAGGTCACCGTCCGAAGAGACTTGGCCGTGCCAGAGTCCTCTCCTTTCCTTCCTCTTCCACCTTCTTCTTGCACCGCGTCGTATGCCTGTTCCAGCAACGCAATCGGCCGCGCGCAGCAGCGTAAGCGGAGGATTACTCCTCTCGAGTGTACTCCGGATTTCTCGTTGCGACCAGGCGGGATCCTCCGTCACGAGGTGTCCATTTCAAGGTCGACTCAACCCGACTGGATACAACGAGCACTGGAAGGTCTTTCAACGAATATTCCGTGGTCCACGATTCCATATTCCATATTCCGTGTACATATTCGTCGGGATATCTCATAGTCCGTCCAATCAGACGCACGATACTCGTAGCAGGAGAACTGTTTTGTTTCGTTTTGAATTTCGCATCGATGATTTCGCTCGACAGTCGTTCCCCTGCTGCGCGACGCGGAGCTTCCTGCGCGCAGCTCTGTTATGGTTTCGTGGGTCATTAGGCAGCTATGCTTGTTGCTAGCCTCGGCTCGGATTCCTGTGGACTGGCTGGCTTTGTGTATAGATACGCCGAGTGTTTTTCTCGCGGCGGGATGTTTGGTTTCCGGTTACGCTCGGGGACACTGTGTGTTTCTATGACGGTCGTCTTGCTGTTTGGATGTATCGAGATATCGCTGCCGATCGTAAGTGAACTTCTTTGGTAAATATGTTGCTGGACGGTGCAACGCGAGATGCATAAATATCGAGGCTTCTGGGCTTCGATTATAACGAAAACGACGTGAGACTTGGGTAATATATTATATATATTTAGAGTAGGTTACGCGTTAGGATGTTACTAGATTGGTATTGGCATGTTTACAGCGAGTGTTCCTTTATTTGACAGTATCTTTAAGATACAGAAGTACCTGGGTGAAATTAAATTGATATTACTTAAATGACAGAGAAGTTCTCTTCCGTTGAAGATTTTCTAAATTCGCTCCTATACGTTTATATATAAGTGTATATAAATACAGTAGAAATGGACACACCAATATTCTGCGACAGAGAATCCTGTATAGAGTACTTGAAATGACAGAGGCAACTGTCAACGGTCACGTTTGAAATTAAACGAACAAACTCGGTTTCACTTCTCGTGTCATCAACCTCACCTCTTTAAACCTCGCAAGATTAACAGCCTCCGTTTCAGCCTAACGCTAACGTCTCGACTCTCTCCACGCCATTACCGCTCAACTATGACCGAAAATCAGAGATCCGAAAGATCAACTAATTTGTCGTCCCTCTGTATATCATTCAACGAGATCGTGCTCGTAGTCCACCATCCATGTCGAGAACGCTATGATTAGCGATTACCGCATCGTGATATTAGCCACGACGTGAAGCGTCGCTAGATTCTTGTTCGTGAGTCACAACGAGTCGACGACGTTGAACTTACACACGCGGAAACCGCGTTTAAACGTCAGCGCCACTACTACCCGTGGCGACGTTGCTAGACTCGCCATTAGAGGGATATATACGGTGAAAACGACCCGGGAAAGTCCACGTTGAGTATCCAATTCCTGTAAATATAATTTCCAAAATTAATTTCCATTGTCTCGTAGGATAACGCAAGTCTCGGATGACGACTGGATTTTCCCCAAGTTATAAAAGTCGCGAGAAGGGTATCAGAATTTGGAATATTGCGAAGCTCAGCGATCAACTCTCTCATCTATAACTCCGGATACCAAGCGAAACACGAATAATCACGCACACGCATGCACGTGTGTTCCTCAAATCGATAATGCGACGCTCAGTCGTCGCAATCAGCGGCTCGAATGGATATTATTAATTACACGAGACAGGCGCTATCCGCGCCTATAATTAATAACTAATAGCCGTGGCAACCTCCAATTTTGGATACTTGGGATACATACGGCCGATCGATGAAGTATCATTGGTAACAGGTCCGATAGGTTAGCCCCATTATACGATCTCGCCAAGTTAACCCCTGCGCGAATCAGAATGGCAGGGAAGATGGCGATTATGCGAAACACACGCGTATCACGGGTGCAACGCGTGCAGAGTCGCGCTTATGGCTGCACCCGGACAAGAGGTATCGATCAATAAGAGAGAGCACGTTCGCGTTGGTATGCATAGTGACGGAAAATCGTTCGGGAAACACGCGTCGATCGCTAATGGCAGCCGTTCGTCATTAACGATGCTCGATTGCTCCGCATCCGCGATTGGAAATCCCCTGGAATATACTCGATTCGCGAAAATCCCGTCTCGAAAAGTGTTCTCCCTTTTGTTCCTACTCTACACTCGCGGTCTCGTTCCCTCTGCTCTTCCGTGCACGGGTGCCTCTCGCTCCTGTGCTAGCAGTGTCCGCGTTTCACATGTACGCGGACGACGGAAAAAGGAGAACGCTCGGATAATGCTCGACAGAGGAATATTACGGGAGAGAAAATGCGATCACCGTGTTCGGAATTTTTAAAGAAGGTTGAAGGAAGATTGAGTACGACGCGGTAGGCTAAAGGGTTCATAGAGATTTGATTATCGGGTTGGAATCGGAGTACTGTTGACTTTCATCTTTTTCTGGTTTCGTTCACCGTTTTCCGTGTTTTGGAAGTGTTCCCTGCAAAATTTCGATTCGTCGTAAAAAAAAATTGTATGACAGTCTGAGCGTGAAATATCGTCGTAAGGATAACGATGTTTCAAATTAATTTATTTCTTGGTGCTTTATCAAAGGTACCAACAGGATAATTTATTATTTATCGGGTAATCAAAAGTTAACTCCTTTCTGTAAACTCAATTTAAATCAATAATTCGGTTGTCGTGCCATTTTCCTACTTACCTAACCCAAACTGTAAGACCTTCATACCTGTCATTCTCCGAAACTGGTTGTCGAAAATTAATTTACCAGGCAACATCTAAATCACGCCTAGGTCGTTCGCGACTAACGTTCGCCAGAGTAGTTAACCTAACCTAACCTATCGCGAAACTCCGCGAAGGAGATACTAGAGACCATTGGACTGGAGAACACGACACTGAGTAAACACGTTGAGCCCCGATCTTCTCACGGCAACAATGACCAAGGAGTTATAAAAACGACCATCAACCACCTCTGTAGCTCGACTAGGCAAGACAGCGTTAAGGTGTTTGCTGGGCCGTAGATGGCGTTTCTCGAACGCGTTCCGGACCCTTTCTCCATATTAGTATTCCCGTCCAAATGGTCGGTTCAGGGTTGGTCCTTGTCCGCGGAAGCTCGAGCAGTTTCGCCAAAACTCCTCCTCCGTAAGCAGCGGATAACAAGACACGTGCTATGCAGATGTCGCGGCCAGCAGCTCCCGCAGGGACACCCCGTCGTGATTTAGGCTAATTATGCTCGACCCGACCAGGGTAGAGGCTTTCTCCTACGGCGTCATAACTAAAAGCCTACGGTGTTTCCGCCCCTTTCCAGCGGACACGGTCGCTCGTTTCCGCGCGCGGACGCGGATTACGTGATGGTCTCCAGCTATTTAACCCTTTACAACCGGGTGACTTTTCTTCGGTTACGAGACAGGTACCGAGACTGATTCCGATTATCTGTATAAAACGACGAATCTTTGATTTTTTTTTTTCGAAATCTTTGATGAGAATTGTTCCATTCAAAATCATAATTTTGGAACTTGCCAACGTACCAATTTTCGACTTCGAGCTAATAGATCATCTTAAAAGTCAACACGCAGCGAACAATGAATAGAAATGACTGTCACCAACGCCAGCAATAATAAATGATCCCTAGGGTGCCACTGACGCAAGTAGAGCGTCATCGATGACCCCTATAGCAATCAAGGTGTAAAGTATGCCAAGTGTTCGTATCCAAACGATCCTCATTTGGTCTGGATTAGCCTAGTTGGGCGCATAGAACGACTTTACGCCTGTCCAAATAAATAGACGTGAAAGTACTGTGCTGCAATTTTTTGAAAAATGTCTTCTACTATTCATATCAATACTTATACAGACAGTAACGTGAATTTGATAGGAGTAGAATGATCAGAGTCCTTAATTATTGAATAACTAATCTCGGTTCTGCATAAACTCGAATTGCAAAATGAAAGCTAAGAAAAGTAACTTGTTCCGAGCATGATCCGTTCATTACTTACTCCAGTGACTATTGAAGACTTAGATAACTGGTTCTACCAGGTTGATTTGTTGCTATTTGAAGAATCGATTGGCTGCAAGGGAGATTTAATCGGCCAGGACGAAGATTGGGCTGTAATTAGAGCGAGGATGGTGATAGTGATGAAATGGCCCGTTGAAGCAGGCTGCCTGTTGACCTTGGGATAGCCTGTTCCGCGCGATGATCGCGAAGAGAGCTGCGTTTCAACTGTTCTGCGTGGTTTCAGCGGTTATTGTTATATCGATGGGGCGTGGTTGGTACGACTATGCGCCACGCAATTGTGAAGATGGGATTACGATGTTCCTCATACCGGAGAATTTATACACCGATATTTATGCGCTGCGCCGATAGTTAACTGTTAATGTTGGACTGCTTAAAAGATGTCCGATCGTCAGATTGTTTACGAGGTGCTGAAATTCGAACTGAGAGATACAGCGAATTTTGTTAGTCGAAGTTAAAATAAATCGAAATGGGAGAGGAATTCTTCGTTTTCAATTTTCGATTCACGATTTATTAAATACGATAAAAAAATTTTTAATTTTGTATTTGCTACTTTGCGTAGATTCTCAACTCTAGACTGACAAGTTCGNGAGGTGCTGAAATTGGAACTGAGAGAGACAGCGAATTTTATTAGTCGAAGTTAAAATAAATCGAAATGGGAGAGGAATTCTTCGTTTTCAATTTTCGATTCACGATTTATTAAATGCGATAAAAAAATTTTCAATTTTGTATTTGCTACTTTGCGTAGATTCTCAACTCTAGACTGACAAGTTCGTGCCTCTTTCAGGCACACTTGTACACATTTATATATGCTATGAAACTGAAATCTTATCTGTGATTTGCCTTACAACCGACATAGTCACGTCCCAAATCAATTCTCTTTTATAATCTCAATTAAGTCGGACAATTCTTCGAATCTGTACTTAAATACCAACATGAATCGCGAGGGTAATATAAGTCTGGACCTGAAAGTGATACTCAACAAACAGCCCTAGACATCCCATAAAACGACCATTCCTCGAGACACTGCTCTTCCTCGCTCTTCTCTCTCGTAAAACGCCTCGAACAGTAACAATAGCTCTAAAACTTTCACTCACAGGATTTCCTTCCGCGATCGTTCCAAATATTATCGAGCCCAATTTCTATTTTATGTATAAAGAAAAGAATCGTCCAGTGCGATACATCGCGTAGAACTGGCTTCATCCGGTCGGGATTTCAGAGGAGGGAATTATTTACAAATTTTCCTGCCACCTGACACAACGGTGGTTAGCACGAGCAGCAGGACGAGTGGCGAGGTATGGAGGTCCACGAGCGTCGGCTCGCTAATTGCCGTAATGAAGATTATTCGCGGCACGAGAGGGCGTGCGTTGTCTCGGTGAAACGGCCGCGTGACCATGCAGAAATTCACCAGTATGGTCGGCAATCTTTTGATACCCAAATATTTTACCGAATTAACAAGGTGTCGTCGGCAAACGCTTGTTACACCCCCTATATCCGTTTAATGTTAAGGAAATTTTGCTAACTCTCGCTAGCACTGAGCTTGCAGCGTCGTATAAAGATCCATTTCAAATGAAATTGGATTCAGTTCACGTTGAAATAGTATTTTATTTTCATCCAATTTTATTTATGGATCATGGGATGAAAAGGGTATTCTCGTTTCTATTCGAAATTCGGAATAAAATATATTTTTGCGATGGCCAATAACTTCTGTCAAATTTCAGTTCACAGGTATGCTAATTAAAAAATAAAAAACAAAGATCGTTAATGTTTATATTGCTTCGCGATCATAGAATTACGTGTATCAACTGTAGAAGTCAGGCATCTAGTTCGAGATGAAGATAACCACTCGAAGTAGTTGAAGACGTCTATGTCAGGGGTCCAATCTAGTTGCGATATATTTAGAAGCATGTGGAACTGAAAATTTGATATCTATAGAGGACGATCGAGGCTTGGCTCGATTATGCGTGGCTGGTGCACGCGCCCAAGACCTTGTGACACTTAGGCAAAGCGACGTCGGTCATAAGTCGCTTGCTATAATAAAGTACTGACGAGGTACCGGATCGAGGCAATTTCCATATGGCGCGTACGAACAAAGGACTGGCGGAGACGGCCAATAAGTGGTCCGAGGCCAAAGTGGAATGTCGTTTGTTCTTATTCCATGTTTTGCATTAGAAATTCGCGAATTTACTTCGCGATCATCACGACCCCTCGGTTTTTCGGTAATTCGATAATGATTCTAATCCACGAATCTTGTTCGTTGTAATTTCGATAGTGTACTAGGTGTTTTTATTAACAACACACCTAATGACTCTACGAGGGAGTATTTATAATTATTTTAATCGCTACTTAATATCGAAGAGTTTTGTTTAGGCTCTGCACAAATACATTTTCTTTCTCTGCTTGACTCAATTTGATCTACATAACTCGCACGTGGTATTTAGAGTCGCTGAAATTAAGTTATGGCTTATTGGAATCGATGAATATATTAAATATGCCATGTAGAAAATAAAAATAGAACGAACATCATTTCTTTTCGCATCTTTGAATACCTTCACGTGTTATATAAGAGTCTATACAACAAAGAGTTATTAATTTCCAACTAAAAAGAATCGGTACGAAATTTCACTTAACTTATCTACCTTTTGTACCAACCAATTCGTTGCTATCGAACTCCACCGCGATACTACCCACTGCAACAATCAAACTCGGAATTGAAATTCCTTAGAACAATAACTTGGTGAAAAAATTACCATTCAGGGCACGATATTCGTTCGATCGTACAAAACCAGCGAGGGGAAGCTTAAAGTCGGACTAGATTACCACGACTCGATTGTCGAGGTCAAAGGGTCATCGAAGCCATACAGGACAACGCTCGTGCCTTCTGCTTCCCTCCCGGCCCTTTTTCCCTCCGTCGGTCGGTGGATGAAATATTGAAGAACGGTAGCCATTTTGTATCATTGACCAGGCAACGAGCGACGACAGGACAATAGTCGCCACTTGTCTGCCGCTTTTTTGCTAAAAACCAAATTCCAGCCCGCCTGTGGCGAGCCGTTGTTCGCCTGTGTAGCTCTGGATGAAAAGCATCGGTTGATCTGATCTACGCTCGAACCTGGATCATACCTTTAACAGGCCAAATCATACGGCGAGTACACGATCGCTATGAGGCCAGGAACACGCGAAACCTAATAAAATTCGCCTTTGTGGGCAACTTTTGAGCGTGTTACAGGCATTGAAACGTGTCGATCATTTGGTCGAGTATACTCTAAAGACGTGTCTTAGAATTCATAGAGGCACCAGTGTTCGTGAACTCAATGAAGGAAACCTTTAACTGCAAAATAATTCTTATAGATCTCATTTTTACAGCACAGTCGTACATTAAAGCGTCAGGTGGCGACATCTACTCGTGCAATCGCACTTACCACGATACTTACTCCATAGAATCACGTTAAATTAACCTACAAATTCTACAAATTAACATTCTCATACGTTCTCATTAAAGCAGCATCAAATTTCCATTATTTCTAACTCGATGACAATTACCGTATTCATAAAACCTAACCTACAAATTTACAATATCAGAACACCTTTGAAACAGGTGGAAGGAAATAGTCTCGAACTAACTTCTCGCAGCTTCAGACCAAGTATTTTCGATTACTTTATTACACCTCTCCCTGAAATATCTAAAATTTTCCCAAAATCCGCTGACTTTAAACAAATTATTAGCAGAATATTTCCAGACGATATCTTTAATAGTTCTATAGCTATCAACGATAGAAAATGCAAAGAAAACGAAACACGCAGATACTAATCTACCCTTTTGTTTTCTGTTACAGGTGTCCGCGGGTCAACATATGCAGCTCACAGGCGACCTGAAACCGGGTGTGTCGGTGGCGGCACAGCAGGGCATGTACTTCAATCAGCAACAGAACCAAAATCAGAGCGGACCTGCCGGGCAAACCGACACGTACTGTTCGGTTTCGCAGTCTCAGACGATCAACTTCACCCAGCAGAGCCTGAGACAGAGGGCCGCGGCCGCGGCTGCGAGCGGCGTCCCTCAGCCAGCTGGTGCTGCCGCCGCACGCAACCACCCCCAGCAAGTGCCGCCGAATCAGGTGGATCAACATCAGCACGCGAAGATCCTTCAGCAGCAGCAGCTGATGCGCGCTCAGCAGGTACGTGTTCTCGTTCCCGATCGATCGGGGGTCGGAAGTTTTCCGTGGTTGTCCTGCCGCGTGATAACGTCGTGCTCTCGAGGGTGTGAACCGGGACTGGTTTATGCTTTAATTACCTAATGGCGGCCGGCGATGTTTATCTATGCTAATAGAAATGGCGTTTCCCTCGCGGAAGGCCGACGAGGTTAATTCGTAATGGGTTCTGTTTAATTCCTGGTCGATCAGGGGGATTTTTATTTTGACACGAAAGGGACACGAGGGTTCGCGAGGTATTGTTCCGAAAGGCAGAGGAACATCGTAATAATCCGCATCGAACTGTTTTGACCCTCTGGGATTGTGGTAACGCGCGGAGAAGTTTCGGCGAGGGATAAGTGATTAAATTTGAATCGGGGTTAGGGGAGAGGTTCGTTGATAGTTAGGTTTTCTAACGGTATAATAAACGCGTTAATTTGGAAATTGGATTATCATTTGGAATTATTTACTTGGTTCGTTGAGCGTCGAGATAAGTCGGTTTGGTGAAATATCTTTTAGAGGAGAACGTATTGGGATGTTGATCTTCCGTGTAATCCTCGAGCGATGTCGCAGCTTCCTTCGAGCGAGAAAGAATCATGGCGTGCGTGTTTGTCGCGACGGCACGTTATTCGAAACATTAAGCCCGTATCCGAGAGATGGCGCGCAACAGGTATCGCGACTCCTTCGCAACTTCTGTACCATCGCGTTGAAAGAAGCGGCAGAAATAGGACAAGGCGTGTTAGTGTCTGCGGAACAATGAATGGAAACTTTTTCAGCGGCTGGGAAATCTGCGTTCGCGTGCACTTCCTGGAGAAAACGTAATGGTGGTCGTTATCGCGACACGAACGAGATCTTGGCTCTCTTACGATGTTTACGGATGCGGTTTGTCGTGCTCCGGAGAGTTCGATGGAGCGAAATTGTTGCGGTTTGTTATTCCTTGCTCTTTGATCGTGTTATTATCTTCGCGCTTGATCATTTTTATCTTCTCCCATTCTTTAATGGTAGAAGAAACTTATGACTGTTATTAACACGAAATAATTTTTTATCGCATTAATTAAATCATTGAATTTTTTTTATTTTCGTTATTCTCATCATATCCGACCATGAGAGAATGTTTCTAGAAACTGATTGATTCCACAGGAAATTTAATACGTGATTTACTCTGGCTCGTTGAAATATCGCTTTTCGAGGAAAATATCCTTCTTGTAACATGACTATTTGAAACATTTATATGATTAATGACTTCGTAATATTTTGCGATAATTTCGATCTCAAAATTTGCAAGTGGGAAATAATTTCTAATGGGAAACCCAACACTGATTTGTTTTAAAAAGTAATAATAATAATAGATATTTTATCAATTTTCCATAGCACCATAGTTTAAATATAATTGCAAATGACCAAGACCCGTTACCCCAATTGTTCTCAGCTTTTCTTTATAACGATATTTATATACATTTATTTTCGGGACTTCAACACACAGGCGCCATCTGTCCACACATTCGCGATTCACCAGCTATCTATACATTCTTGTATATCTACTTATTCAACTTATTATAAGGAATAATAATCCTCAGAAAAATCGTGCGAACCTATCTCCTTGCAGTAAAATACCGATAGAACTTAATATTACAGTTTCATATCGCAAGAGATCGCGTCACTTTTTGCACCGATTCCGAATCCCAGCGCCACGCTTCTCCCGTTTAAAGGTTTCAATTTTTATTCGCGCGTGAAGTTATCGCCCTTTGTGTCGATTCGAAAAAAGGAAGAGGGAAAGGACCGAGGAGAAAAATAAACAGGGAGAAGAAAATGGAAGGAAAGAAAGGAGAGACATTCGTTTGTACGGTGCCTGTTGTTCTAGTTACCCGAGGTATAATGTAACGCCGACAACTTTGCAATCAGACAACATTTGCATGCAGTCATTTACATCTTGTCCAGCACCGTGTTCTTCATCTTTTATGCATTTCCAATTTGCATCCGAAGAAACTGTGTCCGCGAGCTCAATTACTGTCACTGAATCGTCTTCTTCCACGAATTATCCCCTCGGATGCTCGTTTCGCGACCCGGCTATTGAAACATTTGATGAAACATTGAATGTAAAATCACACCTCGTAACCATAGAGATCGTGACACCGGCCAAATTCGTGTCGTTTTTAGATTTCTACGTGGAATATTCGGGTTACGGTACAGTTGCGGGCAGCGTGGTCTATTTTTAGGTGGACAGATCAAGTTTGAGTTTAAAGCTTTTATTAGCGTTAATAATCGTCGAGTAATTTTTGGGAAATTCATTTATGTTAATTGTAATTGTTTGTTAACACGTCTGAAGTCAATAGAAATAGCGATACTACTTATTATTGTTACTTATAATTCATTGATTTTCTAATCTCCACTATTCGACTTCATTGTCCAGATATCTAAAAAGCAGGCTTAATAGTGAGTTCCCTTTCGTAAATCTAGACAAAATAATCTTTCTTTCTCTCTCTTGTCCTTTAGTTCAACGATATATTACAATGCTACAGTACCACCCATTGCTTTATCACTTAGAGTAATTCATTTATATCAGCCATTAGTTCTCTCTTAGTTCTTCCACTAGTACAAAGAACTGTAATCAAAAATAATTTCTCTTACTCTCACAAAGGTACAAAAGTCCCATGACAAAGAAAGAGAAAGAAAGAAGAGAAAGAGAGATGTCTTTAACGATTTCCTTTATTTCATCCTGTCATCAAGAGAAAGGGCCAAGAAGTTAAATGTATAAGTATCGAGGAACCACAAATCACGGTAATCGATGATCGCGTTGTTCGAAAGAAGAACACACCGGGGAGAAAATTGAAAGCGATTCGATGAGCACGGTAAAATTATTAGCGATTTCACAGACTCCTCAGATGCGGTGTGCAGTCACGTTTCCGCTGGCAGACCCGTGGTACGAGATTTATTAACGAATGACTCAGTCGTAAATACTAAGTATTACTTTAACGACGTTAAGGTATCGAAGGCGAGCACTCTTTGATCGTGCTCCAGTTACTAATTGTAGGTTTCGCGCAATTGGTTAGTCATCCTTCGTCAAGTGACCTTCCATGCCTCTTCGTCTTCCTCATCATTCGCTCTCGGCTTGCGCGGCTCGAGAGTAGAATCCCTTCTACTCTAGGGCCATCCACCGTGATGTAATAAAACAAATGTGTGCACCGATTGAAAAGCCAAGTACCGGATCGTTTGATCGTTTGCTTATCCCAGAGTGGGCTGAATCACTCGGGATCATGTTGCAAAGCGAAAAAGGATTTTTCGAGATTACACGGTTCGAGTCTCCGGTCACTTTCTACGTAATCGAACCATCGTGAAAAGCAATCGCGATACTAATTACCGTGAGAACATCACTAGTGCTTCCTCGGTTAACGAATAAGAACGGAGATCTGTTGCTTCTCCGTTCTCGTTCTGCTCGGCGTTCCACGATTTATCGAGAATTTGAAAATCGCTTTCCAGAAATATGAACAATCCCGATAAAATTGTAAATGCGTTTTTGTTTTAAGCGATACTCAGTACTCTGTCTGACTAGGAGTTTCAGTGAGTTTGAGAAACCTGCTTTGTCGGTCAGAAGTTAACTGTAAAATAAGGGCTTTACGTACGTCATTTCTTCTCATTTGTCGTAGAGATTCAAATTTTGATTTCCATAATATGAAATTTCGAAACGTAAGACTTTGTGTCAAAATGTCTAAAAAACTTTATCGAAATATAACGGATTCGGATTATTAAATAGTCAAGGGAAATAGTTCCGAGTAACCACATCCAGAACTAATCCACGAAGCACCATTCACTTCCTTCTTCTCAAGTACGAATCAGTGGGAAAAAAGACGCGTGAAATTGCTACATGCCAATTTTACGAATGCTTCCTCCGTTCACCAGAAGCTCTGTGAGAGCACAGGGCGGTGCTCGCCTAATCGCGGGTTGTTGCGCGTCGAGTAACGGAAAAATACTTCTCTTTGCTGGAGAGAGCGATGTGTTAGAAAGTTTGGAAACGGTCCACTTTTAAAGAAACGAATACCGCAACGCGTTGAACCAGTTTTCTACAATTTATCCTCTGATGCGAATTACCTTTTTTAATATTTGACGACACAAATACTTATTCTATCAGAAAGATAAAAATTGATAGATATCGAACCTCTTGTCTCGAATTTTCATAATTGTCTCAGCGATATCTGCAATTCTTTTATTCCCAAATAAAACACCATAATAACCAATAACATCCATTACGGAGTCTTACGTTTAATTGGTCATCTATAACCAACCAGATATAAATCTGCATGACAATTCAAACGCAGGGGGTTAATCGCGAGTTGTCACCGTTCGAATCGGACGGAGTGTCGAGCCGGAATAACAGAGCCGAGACGTCAATAGATGTCGCCACAGTACAGTTCATCTTGCAGCCTCTCTAGGTCTTTGCTCATACGGTGCTACCCCAAACTCTCGAGGAATGAACAATTAGGCAAGTACAAGTACGCCCATGACTCACTCGGTGTGCGTGAAAAGAAAGGAGGAAAAAAAATGCCGGCAGGAAAGAGCAGAGGGGGCAGGGAGAAAGGCGAGGAGAGAAAATGCCGCGGAGAAACACGGCGAAGGTATATCTCGGCTGGTAACGAGGAAAACGTGTGGCCGCTGTCTCTGGTTGCCTTTCCGTCTTCATTGTCGTCGTCGCGTACGCGGGCTTTCGTCGGCGGCGCCGCGTAACACCAGGAAGTGGAAACGCAATCCACGGCAGCTTGTGCAACGACACCGATGCTCGGAACTTCCGTGCTCGCCGACTCGACGACAATGCCACTCGTAACGAGTCATCGATGCGTACCGTCACCAGAGTCGCATTTATTCCCCGCGGAATCAGGCGGTTTGATTTCTTCCTTATCTTAATCTTAGGCTCTTCTGGGTCTTACGACGAATCTTAGGCCCGATGTTAGGTTTTTAGAGAACAGTCGCTCTGCTTTTTATCCTGATCGTAGGCTCTTCTGTGTCTTCCTTCGAATCTTGGACTAGAGGTTAGGTTTTCAGAGAATTGTCGCCCTACTTTTTACTCTCTTTCTTATCCTAATCTTAGGCTCTTCTGGGACTTGTGTCGAATCTTGGGCTGGTGGTTAGGTTTTCAGGGAAATTTTGTGTCCCGTGTCTCAGGGTTACACTGTTTGAGTACCGCTAGGGAACTAAAAAATCCCTAGCGCTGTCTAGGGATTTTTTAAATTTTCGTCGTGGTGCTCTTGGTACTCGAAAAATTCCTAGGATACATCATTTGACTGCATTATATCGTTGCATGATGATTACTTCGTAAAATAAATGTTATATTTGGGGGAAGATACATGATTAATCTTTATTGATATTTAGACTTTTTAATTTAGAGGAATTCTTGAAGAAACTATGTAGATTGAGATAAATTGGTTATATTGTTACGTCTGTAAGACCGTGAGCAAAGGATTCATGAGTAGAAACTGTTCATAGGCAACTTAATTTAATAGCGTAATAGGGCTACTATAGATATTTGGGTTAGAGAATGGAAGCTACGTTAACCGAAACACAGTGATTCAACGTAATTGAAATCCATTGTTTGCTTGGTCTTTCAGGTGATGCAACAACAACAGCACATGGCCGGAGGAATGGGTGGCGTGAGACCGCCGCCTCCCGAATACAAAGCGGCTCAGGCCCAAATGATGCACGCCGGTATCGGTATGGGTCAGCAGGCTAGGTTTACCAATACCGGGCCTATGCGCAGGGTTACGCAACAGCCTATGCCACCTTCAGGTGAGTACATCACTTTATCGATAACTATAACCCCTCGTCTCCTTAATTCCAATCTCTTTGCTAATATGTACATTCGGATAAAGAACTAGAATTACGATAGCTGCGAAAACTTCCCATAACATGTCTGCTCCTGTTTCATTATTAAGATAAAACTGGAATTTATTATCTTCATAATGTTTGCATCGTATCTTATAAAATACGTTATCTTATTTTCCTTCTGCAAGAATTAATAAAAAATGTCATTGCTATTATTTTTTTGTTTCGTCTCGATTTATAATTTATAAATTCCAAAATGACAGAAATTTTCACTATTTCGTATAACTAGTAGTCGACTCATTGTTCGAATAAAAGAGTAAAGTTGAAATCGAGTCGGTAAATGTACACATATGAAATTGCAGTTTATGAATCTACGTTGAAGGCAGTAAAAAGATGCGGGAAGAAAGAAAACGAAAGAAAGAGTGACTCGTAAGTTCTGAAACGCGTGGATCGTGCACACTGCCGCAGGAGAACGAGGGACTAAGTATACATGTACGTTTATAAACGTGGAAATCAACCGCGCCGGCACGATCCATTCCTCTGTTTCGCTTTTTACGTTGACAGTGGCGACGGTTACGTCACTTTCATATGCACTGGCCGGGAGTCGGAAGGCACTTAGGGTAATGAGAAGCTGGGTGCTGCTATCGATTCTTTCGTCTTTCCTCGGAATGCCCTTTCGGCTCGTGAAACTGCTCGATAGCAATTTTGATTCGCCTTTACAATTCACTCCGATCTCGTCGTAAATTGGTAACCTGAAAATGGTAAATGATATTTAACCCATTTACACAACAGCATATCGCTTAGTCATAAAATACTCGGAAAAATAAATACACCGAACGATTTTCGACAGATTTTTTAAAATACTACAATTGCTAGTCCGTTTTTTCTTTGTTTCGTGATATATCTGTCCAGAATTCTTGTAATCTGTATCAAAAATTAAATTATCCTTATTTATCCAAATCTCAAATCTCACAGAATTACGTCATTAGGTGCAATTTTTTTGCTCATCAATAAAGACATTAAAAATATTCGGAATATATTAAAAAAATATACAAAAATATATTCTAAAAAATTCAAAATAGTACGAATTATCGAGGATATTAAATGATTATAGAAATTTTAGAACTGCGTCTTACATCCGTGCACTTACTATACCCAGATGTCGCCTCGGCGCTTCAATTAGCGCCCTCTGTTTTTAATTTAACGTAGGTGTTTATGGAATGATCCAATCGTAACCAAGCCAGTAGTAACCATGCTGTTTTCAGCAACACGGTCGTCCAGCGAAGTATCCTAAACGAAACGAAACGGGATAAAAATATTAGCATTTGAAATGTTTTTCTTTCGAGTAATCCCGATTACCGGATTATCCCGGTTACACAGAGGTAGGCAAATCGAACGGGGCACAGCTCGTAAAGGGTAAACGGCGAATAATCGTGAAAAAATATTTGACTGGACGCGGAGCGTCCATTCGAACAATGTTTACACGCTTCTTAACCATCGGTTAGATAAGTATTCGAGGGAAATGAACCCGATCTCTCGCTGGATCTGCTCCAGGCTAGAAAGAACGGGAACGAGTTAGGGAAGAGGGAGAGGGGAGGTTCGGCGATGGGGGAAAGGGGATCGTAAATATTCTTATACACCGTAGCCTGTACGAGGCTGCTATCGATCTGCACGGAGCTACTTTCATAAGATTCTATCCAAACGAAAATCCACAGAGCATTAAGGCGCTACGTTTCATTCGCGATACGTATCTCCTTTACGTATCTGGCTAGCTCCGAACCAAGAGACGCTTCTCCGCGATCGATCTTGCTGTTCTATTCGATCTGATCCTGTGCTTCAGACGTGGTTAACTTCTTCGAGATTTTTCGATGCGAACTTCGCTCGGAAAAAAATTAATAATTAATCTCTATACGAATTTTCATTTACCGTTTGAAAAATATCGTCAATTTTATAGCAGAAGGTTTTAGAATTACTATTTTTCTGCAACAAAAAAATCGCCGAGTGCAAAGTATTAATTTGAGCGACAGTGACATAATATTTGACATTCTACACCCTGATATTTGACACCTTTCATTTTAATATTTAATACATATGTTACAATATTTATACATATGACAATCCTAACTTATTTTTCATCTCCTCAAAAATAATTTATCCCAGCTAATATTTAAAAAAAAGAAAAAAAAAGAAATAGAGATTAAGCTTGAGACTTTCATCCCATAAACACTTCGAAACTTTTACATCGAAGATTTTTGTAAAATTATATTACGCAAGAAGGATCATCGTCTCGAATGTCATCTACTTATTTCACTTAACGTTTTCCCTAGAAACCCGCAACATTGTGACAGAAGTTGTTCCATAATCAGTGACGTCACTAACGATCGATGATCGGTTTGTCTCTGTTCTAGGTCCAATGATGAGGCCTCAAATGGCGCAGCAGCAACAACAGGCGTTGCACGCTGCCGGTGGCAATATGTACATGGGCGGCGGTGGCATGGCCGCGATTGGTGGCATGCATCAGATGCATCAACGTCTCGGATATCCTAGGACTAACAATCAACGGCCGCCTAACGTCAGCGTCGGCCCGCCCGATGGCCTTGGGAATAGCATCGCGGGCCGCGGCGCCCAGCAGGAGTGGCGACACGTTCTCATGCAGCAACAGGGCTTTCAAGCGCAGATGCGATCGCAGTTCAACCAGCAAGGTCACCAAGGTAAGCGTCTCCACGGGACACCGGTATCACGCTCGTAATCCTGTGCACAGTAGGTAATTCGCGCGAGGAATCGCCGTTCCGAGCGATATCGAATTAGCGGCAATCTTTTCCTATGGTCAACCGGTTATCCGCGCGCCACGCCAACCGTCTCCGCGCTGTTTAAGCGCTCTTTGATTATCCCGCATTTTTAACAATTAATTCTCCTATGCAAAATGGAGTATCAAGGGACGCTACGAAATTGATGTTACTTGCCTCGCGCTCGGATATTACGGGGCAACGAGTTGACGACGCTTGACGTGGAATGCTGAACCTTTCCGTAGTTTTATTTCTTCCTGGACAAATTTTTAGCTGAAAAGTTG
>NIJG01000005.1:1290247-1329766 GCA_002201625.1 Euglossa dilemma
ATATATATATAAATATATAAATATAAATAAATATAATGATAATAGTAATCGATGATGATGATGCGCGAGTTGAGAGCGAATGAGAGTGAGAGAAAGGTAAGAGAGGTGGAGAGAGAGGGAAGAAGAGTTTGAGAAAATGGAAGACAGGAGAATATAGAGTGAATCGATGGAAGAGAATGAGATGACGCGTGAGCTAAAAAGCGTATATATGTGTTTCGCGCGGCGATAAAGCACATTTCCACGATTCGAACGTATTTATTAAATTTTAGTTCCGCAGAATGTGCTGTGTCGCCGAATTCGACAGGTTGCACATGAAATAATCACGGTCAGCTGCGAGCATCGTTCCTGGTACGATGAACCGAGCGCTCCCCTCGCGAACTCTTCCGCTTCCTTTCGAGTCACGCCTCTCCGAACACGAAGGAATTCGTCGTAGCAGGAGAATATTAGCAAATTGTTCGACCCAACGTCACTTGCCATGTCAGAATTCATCGCGGCACGTTCGATCGTGATTTATGAAACACGCCGAGCTACGGTTCATCGTCGCCAGGTGGCGGTCTCGTGACTAATCTTCCAAATAGTGATACATTCCATAGATAACGAAAATGGAGTAGAAATCCACGGTTCGTCTAATCAAAACTATCGTTTCTAAAACTGAGGAAAAAGGGAGGTTCGGGAATAGAGGAAAAATTAAATTACCGAGGAAACATTGTGAATGTAGGATAGGCGAGCGTGAGTTTTCAGCAACACGCCGAGTGAACGCATGTGACACCCGGTAGAAAATAGAGAGAAAGAGAGAGAGAGAGAGAGGGAGAGAGAGAGGAAACTCAACGGGAAAAACGAAAGTGGAGAGAAATAACGAGAGGTAAAGATAATCCTCGACCGGTCGCCGAAAAAATGTGCACGAGTACATCCTGATCGGATTTTCGCACGTCACCCAGTTGTACTCGGCACACGTGTGGGGGCAATCCCCGTCTTCGTTTTCGAGCGCGTCGTCTCGCGCGAATATTACCGAGAGAAAAGAAAAATAACGCGAGTCCTTTTTTTTTAACATAATATAAACGAGCAAAACAAAAAAAAAATGAAAGAGAGAATGAAAAAGTAAAATTCCCTCAAATCGGCGGATCGACGTTATTATTGTCTTGTAAAATATTGGGGCCACAAAACATAATCTAAAGAACGAAAAAACGACATAAAAAAAATAAAAAAAAAAAATGAAGAAAGAATAATAACGGAAAATGAAAATAAAAAAAAAATGGAGAACGAAGGAAACAGGTGCTCTGATCGTGTCGCGTTGATTTAACGAGAACGTATGATGTAAATCGAGAGAATCAAGTATGGTTACGAGAGTAACAAAGTCGCCACAGTAATTGTTCTGTTCTCTGCTTTTTTTCCATGGTTATTAATAAAAGTATATAATATGCGTACGTTTTTTCATGGACGAACGAAAGTCGAGTAAGTGAGAGAGCGAAAGAGAGCAAGAGCGAACGAGAGAATGTGCGAGATTGAGAGATCGAGAGATTGAGATAGATCAAAATACGAGAAGCAGAAAGGGGACGATTTGTTGTAGGAAGAGAATGAGAGAGAGAGAGAGAGAGAGAGCGAGAGAGAGGGAGAGAAAGAGAGCATTAGGGACCAACCAAAAAAAGAGAGCAAAAAGAAGCATGCGATGGTGTCGATTGTCACGGTGGATCGTTTTTCCTTTTTATAATATATACGTAGGAAGGAGAGAGAGCACACGGGAGAAAATGAGACATCAGTGCCTCGAATTATTTCGCGACCGAACGCCGAACTAACAACATAACCTCTATCATTTACACAGAAACCCTCGCGCGATGTGTACAAGCCGTGTCCCCGGTTTTTGCGGGCATGCCACTCGATCTTCCAGGCTTTTTGGAACGAAGAGAGACAGAAAGTAAAAAAAAAAAAAAAAAGACGGGTATATAACGATTGGCACAAGATCGGTAGAGATTAACGACGATCGGAGCTGTTTTTTCTTACACTGTCGACAGTCGATGTTGGTTAGGGAACGTTCAGCCGAAGAGGAGGATAAAAAAAATAAGAAAGGCTCCCGGGTAATGTGTCAGTTCATCGAGGAGTCTCGTGCCGGACAAATATACCTAATTATTTATAATATTTATAACTTTATATGATATACGGGCATTTCGCATAGAATAAAGTTCATGTTGAATTTCGAACTGTTATTAATAAAAAGCGTTGAGTTCCTACAATCGTTTCTTTACTTCGCTTCTAGACAATTGTCGTCTCTATCTCACGAGTCGGAGCTTTCCAAGTCGGAATTTTCCGTTTTCCACGCCAGCAAAGAGACCAAAGAGATTAAACGGGAGAAATTGAAAATGACCATAGTGGGACTCAGTGAAATTTCGTCGTGAGCGAGCGGCGAGTAAATCGCGAATCGGCCACGCTATTGTTTACTCGCGATTTCGTCCACTCGCGTAAGTTTGAATATCGGCTATTCGCGCGCCAAAGGACGATCGAGAACTGGCCCAAGCTTTGCAGATTGTCCGCGATCGCGACTATCCGTAATCTTCTTCCACTCGCCTCGCGACGTACGCGTACTTCCAATATCTTCGCACGCATCTCGCACTTCCAAAACCCCTTTTCGCAGCATCGTCTCACGCCTGCACGCTCGTTCCCTCTAGCCGGGATAGTTTCGAGGTGCGCGCTGGTTTATCGATTCTCCCGAGAGAGAATCACAGAGACAAGCGTATCTCTCTGGCGGAGGACGCTAGTGGCGATCGCTGAAAAATTCACGGTGGCGCCGATCGATCGACACGGCGAAAAAGAGAAAGAGAGAGGAGAGGTGGCCTGGAGAGAATGGCGGCGCGCGTGANCACTCTCTGCTCGCACGATAATCCTAACCAAACTTTGCTCGTTATCGATTCCTTCGGGGCTGTTGTTGCTAAGCGAATTCTCTCGCGCTCCGTTGCTAATTTCTCTTCTCTATTCAACGTGCCTCCACGTTAGATCCCGAGGTCTCCTCGGGGTCTTTAGCAGCGTTTGCCCGAGCGTCGGCCGCGGTTCACGCGAGAATCCGTTGTTTTCGTCCTCACGACGCCGTCTTCGTCTGCGTCGCGACGTTACAACACTAGGTCGAACGGTAGCGGCCTAACGCGTGCAGTCGCGACGAACCTGGGAGGGGGAGGAGGATCAATATCACGGTTAGGGAGAGACCAGACTGAAAATAGGAGCGAGTGTAGGAGCAGCGATGAGGGATAAGGATTACAGGAGAGGAGAGGGAGGCGGAATGGGAGGGAAGCCAACCCGAAAATGTCAATTCACCGGCCTTGGCTCCTCGTGAAATTACAATCGTGGCACAAGGGTGGCTCCTGGACGATTTAAACCGACTTTTATGGTTTTACGGGAGAATTTTGGTAGAACAGGTTTGATCTCTGTGGCGATGAAGCAGCATCTCGGTGGCTTGCAATTGATTCCTCTGGGTAGCAACTCGGATACTCGGGCTGAGACGAGGTTCAGGTTAGGGGAGGATCGTGTAGATGTTTAAATTTGTTACTCCTTCTGGCATCGTACTATATTTTGATCGATTCCACCTTCTCGCAGAGTTATAAGTCGGATGGATCGTATCATGGTCGTACCTCTAGTTGTCTGCGTTGTTAAATTATCTTGCTAATCCGTATTATGATTTCTGTGTTAGTTTTTGTGTAACTGTTGCGTTTCTTCCTAATTCTTCTTTTCTTCTTTTCATTCTCTCTCAAATTTTTGTTTCGAATCAATTTTAGAAGAGTCAAGCGTGTCATTCCTCGTTTAAATCTCGGAAATTGTGATTTTAATATTTTCAGTGGTATCCCCGACAAGGTTTATCGACCAAAGTTTACCCAAACTTTTGTAATTTGCTGTGTATATAAATATTTGAAGTTTCCCGGTTGAATTAAAACCTTTATAGTATTTAATGAGAATCACCAATTATGTTACTATAATCTGATCGTGTGAATTATCATCTTCTTGGTTAAGTGCAGTTACACTGCGATTGTTTGTTCCCTGCTTTGGTGTACATCGTTTCTCATCAATGTCCTCGATCGATCGTTTCTTCTAAATTGAATTAATTACATGTGATACATAACGGATAACTTAAGAAGCCAACGACACCGGAGAGACACTATAATATTGCCTTTATTTCTATTTCCATTAGGTTACAACCGGTTGAATGGTAAAGGTAAAACGTAAATGTTACAAAAACTAAGAAGAAAATATAGAGTAAAATGACGTTGAGTTTGACTAATTTGCAAATTTCATTGATGAAACAGTAAGTGCAACGACGATCCACTGGTCGACATCGACAGAGCACATCGACAACAAGCTCCGCTATATACACAACAACCGAATGGCTCATGAAAATCCGTTGTGAAACTATCAATTAACTGACCTTTGCGATAGAGAAAGGCAGAGACATGCGATCATTCAGAATTAGGACAAATTCTCGTTTCGGAATTATATCTTCTAGCAGCTGAAAATTACGCAAACACCGAAGACGATGTTCGGATCGTGTATAAATCGAAGAAAATTCTGAAATTATAGCACAAGCTTCCGGAAATGTCCTGTGAATTATCCGTCAAAGCGTTCGAAAATACACGAGTTTTATTTGCAACCTATCGGTAAATATTTCTGCTGAAAGAAACGCGTTTGTTAAAACTCAAAACGACACACCTGAATCGTCATCCGTCGTAAAGGTCAGCGAAGTCGATCCAGATCTTATCTAAGTTCTCGTCCGACAAAGAAGGTTGCAAAGAGAAAAAATCGCATATACAATTTCACTCTCCTTTACGAAACCAATAAAGAAAGAAAAAAAAGAAAAAAAAAAAAAAAAAATGAAAAAAGAAGGCAAAAATCAGAAAAATTGGACGGTATATATTCCAAGGTTATATAAAACCAACTTGTGGTTCTTGTATCCAGTTTATTTTATACTCGCTTGCCTTGTCTGTAGAGCGTCGACTAGATGATTTTCTACTGATCCTCTCTTTACAAGAATACGGAAAACAGTCGTCGAGGTCGTCACGAGTATTGAATCAAAATCTTTTTTGAAACTCTCAATCGATGTAATATCATCCGAAGAATTACGCTTTCCCCACGGCCGATTCCTTCCACGAATTGCCACGCGTTCTCCAAAATTTTGCCTAATCCATCGTTTCTCGACGAACGATCGATTTTATTCTGAGTCATTTCGAGATTATCGAAACGTGGGAAATTTTCCCGTCGAAGGAATCGTCCGATCGAGTAACCGAGTAGATTGAAAACAGAGGAAGAGTTAAGAAAATATTGGACGCGATTTAACAAAATGTAACGCATAATTCGAAAATGTAACGATCAAGATTACATCGCGTATCCTTTTCTTGACGATTCCTCGCAGCGATCGCGTGATATGTCAGCGGACTGTATGTTTATCGAAATGATAGTATACACGTAATTTGGAAGAACTTCGGCGGGATCAGTATTTCTAAAGAACAAGGAGGTTTCGATAAGCGGAATAAATAACATTCGACCAAGACGACGACTGCGACGACCACTCAGAATCACGGCGACAGAAGCATAGCGACGTATCGGTTTCTTTTTTCCTTCGTCGTATTGTAAATAGCGTGTAGTAAGCCAGAGTGCAGTTGGAGGGAGGTAGATAGAGACAAAGAGAAAGCGAGCGAAGCACGTGACTGTAATTTTTGCGGCTGACGGATAATCGGCGAACACCGGCGTGCCGCACAGAGTCTTGACGTTTTCTTCTTCGACCGAATTGCGCGCGAGAGGGGATCGAGAATGCAAACGAAAGCCGTTTCTCTCCCTTCTCGGCGAGAAATCGCTTTGAACAGGTCATAGGATACGGTCCGTGACGGTATGTAACGGGCGTGCACAGTGACAATCTCGAAAAAAATAGCAAAAGATTAAATAATTAAAGATTCGGAGAATTGGAAATCGGTGAAACGTTGTTGAAGTTTCCATCATACGGAATGGATATACGCGGATTAGAGTCGCGAAATATAGAATGGGGGGTTAACGTGAATTTTAACGGAATTAAGGGAAATTAACGGGAGGGGAAAGGGATGGGAAAAATGGCGGGAAGAAACGTACAGAGACGGGATGAGCGTGCTAGCGCCTTCGCCGCAGATCCATCGACGCAGAATCAATACTCTCTTCACGCTATTGTTCTCAACGAGATTGTGATATATATATTGTTAATGCTGTAACGATAACTAGAGCGCGTACGTATAGAGGGCGCAATGTTCGCCGCGCGGACGTTTAGTGGAAAAGAGGGCGCAGCAGGCGATCATCCCGTGGACTCGAAATGAAACGGATTGCTCGCGAGCTCGCCGATGTAATATGGTTCTTTTTTCGATGATCCGTGCCGTGAAACTTACGCCTCGCCGTTTCTTTCCGTTCGCGAACACGTGAAAGCAAATCGGGTCACCGAGAAATGAGACGCGGTAGCAATAAAACAGTAGCGAAACAAAGGCGGAAAAGGAGGAAGAGAGTAAGAGATAAAGAAGAGATAGAAATAGAGATAGAGTGAGTGACACGCGTTAATTGGATAGAGACGCGAGGGAAATGATGCCTGTAAATAAACGAACAAAAGAGAGAAAAAATTAAACAAAGAAAGAAAACAGTGTTGCGTTATAATTATTTATGTTGCCGATCGAAGCGAATTCGATAGTGAATTATTGTAATAATTCGTAATTTAACACGGAAAACGGAGGAAGAATAATGAGAAATCATATACACAGATTATGTACATAAGCTAATGGGTAATATCTCCCTTGGTAAAGGATAGTTTACGGATAGTTATTTTTATTACAACTATTATTATTTCTAAGTAATTATTATTATTATTATTATTATTATTATTATTATTATTATTATTATTATTATTATTATTATTATTCCTGTTATTATTATTATTATTACTTATTACTATTATCATTATTATAATTATCATTGTTATTCTTCGGCCAATGATCTCAAAAGAAAGATAATAATTGTGTTCGGATGAATGTTACTAAATCTGAGCCGATTTCAATTTTCGTCAATGGCCACAACGGGGAAAGGATCACCGTTTTCGTTTATACATTCAAATCACGAACTCTACTTCTTCATCGTCTTTTCTTCTTTGTCTACTTTTACTATATATATATATTTCTTTTTTGTTTTTCCGTTCGTTCCTTTCTTCCTTTTATTTTTATTTCTGGCCTATGTACTCTCTAAACATGTTTATGACGCACACGAAGCGAATTCTTCGTCTACGGTTGCGCTTTGTTTCCGGTTGTTATAAGTTCTGTTACACTTCTCATACGACGCGCGCATTCCAAAAGGTGATAAACGCGCGATTTTGTAATTCTTTCCTTCGTTTCGATTTATCTCGGATCACACAAACTTCTTCTGACTTCAGAAAAGCGTTGAATGGACGCGTGATCAGATAATGAACGTTCCTTTTTTTTTTATATCGGGCCATGCATTCTTTCATTGCATAAGAAAGAACATAAAGAGGATAACCGTTCGTATTGCTATAAATCCTGTTTATATCGAGTTGTTTTATAAATGTTTATCTGATAGTTGAAAAACCTGACCCATCTAATAATCGGGGATTCGAATTTCGATTGTATTTTCCAGTAAACGCGGACGGAAACTCTAAATAAAACGCGAATAGTTATTTCATTTTGTCCCAGATTTATTGACGAATCCTTTGGGTGAGGACACTAAAAGAAGAAAAAGAGAAAAGAAAAAATAAATGACGGTTTAATATAATGTAATTCGAAAGTGACCTATTAAAGAATGAATTCAGTTAAAACTGATAGCGGTGCAACGCTGATCAAATTATTCATAAACATGTTTTATCAAACGAGAGTCAAGACATTTTGTCATGTCTTTGTATATTTTTATGCAATGTTGTAGAATGATATTGTTTCAAATATATTATACAGATAATAATAATAAACAAATTTATATGCCATAACTTGTGTTTAATTTGCTTTAATTACCCCATTGTATAATTAAATGTTACAAAATTGTATATTTCTACATAATTCACCTCTCACATCATACAATTCGATACTAAAACGATGAAATTCAGATTTTAATTGTATTACTGAGCAATTTAAATATACGATATGGAAAGTTAAATTATCTTTTAGAAGTTAAATATTATAATAACCTAGTTGGATAATTATAACTTTTGTCACATTATCGACAAACGGTTACATCAGAATCACATGTAGCCGGAAGGTGGAAGAAGGGGGAACTTTCTGGTCATTTCGAAAGCATGGCTACCGTTTACAAGCTAAGATTTGCCATTAAATTTGGAAGAAATCTTGCAAAGCCGCTGAACAGAAGTTTTGAAAGGAGGATTTTGGACAGACAATGTCAACGTTTCTCAGGTTTGCACATTTCTGTCTTATAACTTATTCTGTTATTCCAATTTTTGGATTAGAGTCGCGAAATATAGAATGGGGGGTTAACGTNGTATTTATTTGTATTTCACATTAAATCATTTATTCGTGTTAATAACTGACTTTTAAATTTATTTACAGCTATAATAAACAATTCTGTACAAGGATTTTCCTCTCAAGCAGCAACACAAACTACAGAAACGCATAATATTATAAAAGATGTAGAAAAACCAATAGGTATGTGTAAAATCTTATCCTTTGTTTGCTCATGGATATGTATTTTGTACATAACTTAATGTATTCTTAATTTTCTTAGATGAAGGTGTTAAACATAAATTTCAATCAGAGACACAGATGCTTTTACAAATCGTGGCCAAATCTTTGTATTCAGATCAAGAGGTAACTTTATATTATGTTAGCTTTCAAAAGTTATAAGAAATAACATGATTTTTATGTATTCTGAAGGTATTTCTTCGTGAATTAATTTCCAATGCAAGTGATGCCCTTGAGAAGTTAAGATATATGCGTATAAGTGACACCACAGTGGCAGAAGCAGCTGGTGATAGAAACTTAGAAATTCATATTGGAACTAATAAGCAAGATAGGATTCTCATAATTCAGGATACAGGAATTGGTATGACACGTGAAGAACTAATTTCAAATATTGGAACTATAGCACGATCTGGTTCCAAAGTAAGTTAAAGTAAAATCACATATTAATTTAATTATATTATATATTCTGTATTCTTTGACTTAATATAAAGCAGGCACATAGAAAGGGCATATGTGAGAAAGAAGTTTACATGATTTTCATGATTTCAAAATTTAAATCATTAAAAATGTTTAATTATCTTTAAAATGTACAATAAAGTAATTATTTACCTTTAAACTTATATAAATGACACTTAATGGTTTATGATGAAACAGAAATGAATCTCTTAGGCACCACGCGCCATTATGTATCATCTTTCAGAACGAGACGTCATTATAGTAGCTTTTCTGGATAGCACCAATTTAGACGGTACGACAATATAGTGACTTTTATGAATATCATGATTTTGGACAGTACTATATGTTATTTTGCTATATTTCTCATTAGTTTCGCCTAAATCACATTAATTTAGATTATTCATTTACAAATCCATCAACCACGTAATGTCATAGTGGAAATCGTCATGAATGGTTTTTGCGCCGCACCTAAAATGTAAAAAAGGTATTTACTTCTTTTTCAGTTAAGAACTTTTGTCTTTATTACAGGCTTTTCTAGATAAAATTAAAGAAAAGCAGAATGCTGGTGATACATCGCAAATTATTGGACAATTCGGTGTTGGTTTCTATAGTGCTTTTATGGTTGCTGATAAAGTAGAAGTGTTTACAAAATCGTATGCAAAAGACGCGGAAGGTCTTTGTTGGCATTCAGACGGGTAAATGAAATGTCACAGAAGAAATATTATAAATATTTGTAAATCTGCATGTTGTGAGTACATCTGTTGTTTCATTACAATATCTTCCTTATTCAGTTCCGATACATTCAATATTTCGAACGCTGAAGGAGTTCAACCAGGGACCAAAATTGTTATACACTTGAATTCCCAAAGTCGACAATTTAGTGACGAAGACACGATTAATCGTATGTAATATTAGAACTTTAGTGAGATGTTTTTTAACAAGTCATTAATATTTATTTGTACTTCAAAGGTCTCATCACTAAGTACAGTAACTTTATTGGTAGTCCTATTTTTGTTAATGGCAAGAGGGTTAATACTATGCAGGTAAAACTAATACGTTTGTATTTTCTCGGGTATTCTATACCAAATGCTACTGTAATTTTTAGCCATTGTGGATGCTGGATCCAAAAGAAATTACGCAATTACAACATAACGAATTCTATAGATTTATTGGAAACTGTTTTGATTCTCCGCGATTCGTATTGCACTACTCAACCGATGTTCCAATTAATATAAGAGCATTATTGTATTTCCCGGAACAAAAACCGTCATTCTTTGACTTCGGTAAAGATGATAAGATGGGTGTCTCGCTATATAGTCGAAAAGTTTTAATCAAAAGTAAAGATATAAATATTTTGCCAAAATGGTTGCGTTTCGTCAAAGGAGTAGTTGACTCTGAAGATATACCTCTTAATTTAAGTCGAGAGTTATTACAAAATAGTACTTTAATCAGGTAAGTTACTATAAATAAGTCCAAGCATATAATGTTGTTTTGACTTTGAATGATTTTAACTTTATTTAATTGTTTGAACTATAGGAAATTGTGTAGCGTTTTAACGACACGAATTTTAAAATTCTTGAGTGAGAAATCTCGAAAAGACACTGAAAGTTATAATGCCTTTTATAAAGATTACAGTATTTTATTAAAAGAAGGTGTTGTGAGCACGCAAGATCAGAAAGAAAAGGTAATAAATTAATCTTTTTCTAGTATTTTATTTTTCTAGTTATTTTGCTTCTAAAGGTACCATGTTTAGTAACCTATTTAGTTATATTTTTCGTTTGTATAGGAAGAAATAGCTAAACTTTTGCGTTACGAGTCATCTGCAGCACAGCCAGGAGAATTAATAGGCCTCGAAGATTACCATAAACGAATGTCTCCAGATCAGAACAAAATATATTATTTATTAGCACCAAGGTAAGAAATGAATTAATTTTTATTAGTATGAACAATCGAGACAGTCTTTACACTTATAATATAATCGTAGCCGTGAATTAGCCGAACGATCGCCATATTACGAGACACTAAAAAAACGTAACATTGAAGTACTATTTTGTTATGAACCACACGATGACGTGATTTTCTTGCATTTACGGCAATATAAGTCTCGTACGTTGACTTCCATCGAGGAAGAGTTACACGAACCAGATGCAAAATCTGACGATAGTCCTCGTAAGTGGTTTATCTAAATGATTAATAAATTTGTATAGTTTATGCTTAATTTTTTGTTGTATATACTTAGGTATTATTAATCAAGCAGAAATTGACAGTCTTATGAGTCATATGAAAAAAGTATTAGAAGGGAAAGCATACAATATTAAAACAACGACAAAACTCGAGTCACATCCGTGTGTAGTGACAGTTCGCGAGATGGCAAGTGCAAGACATTTTACCCGTATACAAACTCGTCAATTGAGCGAGGATTCGCTATATCCCATGCTTCAACCACATTTTGAAATAAATCCTAATCATTCCATTATTAAGAAGCTATGTACTCTAATAAATACCGATACGAAATTAGCCGATCTTGTGATAAATCAGGTACTGTGTTGCGGAAGTAAAGCGATGGTTCTATATTGCTGGTTTTCAAATTCTATGCATTCTAACTTTCTTTTCAATTCGTTTCAGTTATTCATTAACAGTATGGTAGAAGCTGGTTTAATTGAAAATCCACGGATATTACTAGCATCGATGAATGAACTATTGGCCATAGCGTTAAAATAAATATTAGTTTACAATTTACAATATTTACAGGAAGACTGTTTAAAAAGTTATAATTATTTTGAATAAAACAATTACATGTAAGAATCATTCGCTGTAATAAAATAAATACAACTCATTATCATATAGTATTGACATTTTTATTCGTCATTTGTAAAATAAATTATATCGACATGTCATAGTAATTTATACATTTATTATTTCATTATTATCATTTCGAGAATATTAGGTATAGAAAATATAAAATTAATACAAGAAAAGAAACACTTGAAATATAGGTAATTGGTTTTAGAATTATCGTAATAACACAGTATGTAGGCAAGATTGTATTCTTTATTACAATATGTTGATCTTGTACAAATTAATTATAGCCTTCTAATTATAACAAGTCAAGTTCCTCATTGTTTGAAGGATTTCATGATATCGATATGTATCCTATTAGCAGGGCTAAGTGTTGCGGTGAATTTGGAAGTTGTACCCACATCTTTTTTGTATTTAGTTTCCTACATTCCTCGTCATCATATAATTATGGCAAGTTATAATAAGATAAGAAATAAGTAGATCTATTCATTAGTTTGTAAGTTATAATCAAGTACAAAAATCAATAATAAGTAGTTTGAAAAATAAAAAAGTAAACGCACATAAATGAAATATATTTGTTTCGATCAATTCCGATTGCTTGAATTGTTAATTATAGTAAATTATTAAATCCTATTTTACGAAAACATTTCGTTCAAAACTTAGTACTACTATTTGATCGGAAGTTTTTCTAAAATATTGCGTGTTTTTCTTTTTTATCTTTACAACCAAATATTTCGTAATGTCCACGTGACTACAAACCAATTGGTACAATATTTATAATTGGATGATCGTCGCATCCACATCGCTTTACAGTCTTTAACCAATATGTCTTCATTGTCAATTTGTAAAGTATAAAACTAATCTTAATGGTTAAGAACTCGCTGTGCTTCGACGCAAACTGAAATTTTCATTGCGCGTTGATGTTGATTCTGATACAATTTGTTAAGTTAAAACTGTACAATATTCTTATTTTCATTCTAATATAGAATAAATTGTCTATGTTCAATTGTATCTGTGTAAGTAATTGCATTGAAATTTCAGAGAGGAGAGGCACAGCTATTTCAAACTTACATAAGAAGGAGACAATTTCTTTTCCTCTCAGTTAAACACAAAAGAAGTCACCCTGTTTCTCATTATTATTAACGTGGTTTACTCGTTTATTCCACTAAATGTAGAACAACATGGCTAGTATCCTTTACAGAACAGGAACATAAACAGTGAATTTGCCAGTAGAATTCTACACATATATATAAAAAAGAAAAACGTGTACACCTCTCCCAATTAAGCTGCCGCTAAATAATTGACCAACGGAAAAAGGTATGTTGCATGGAAGTACACGGCATTTAAAAGATATTAGGCACAGAAATAACAGTTTCTTGACGCTTTGTGTGTCACGGTTAGCTACACAAATTAATCAAGGGGAACGCCTTTGTTCGTACGGCAGTATTATGTTGGCAGTTCAAAAAATGTTTCATTATCATTACCTGGACAGATTTTCGTGATGAAAATAACAGCGTGAGAACTATGAGTAATTCATGATAAGAGCATCGATGATTTGCGTACGATCCACATTGCTGAGCAGTCTTATCGAGTAGATAAAAATGTTAAAGCGCGATGTAAGTAGTAGCACCATATATGCAGTTATGTCTGTTGAACTGATGGTGACTAATGGAAGGAGAGAAGTTTAAAATAAAAAATAAAAAAGGGGGAGAAAAAAAAACAGATGAAGTTGAACGAACGGAACGTTGACTTAGCATTACGTACGCGCGGAAATAGAATACTATCTTCCGCGATTCCTTAATTTTTTTTCTTTTAAAAAACATTGGATAGTTAATATTACAATCATTATCATACAAGTCATAGTATTTGATCATTGTATAAACATTATTATCATCACAGTAAAAATATTTCATATCTTTTTAACTATTGTGCTTTGCTGCAGTAAACGTCAGCAGACATGCACATATATTCGCCCTAGAAGCAGAGCACTGTTTTTTCACTAGAGTCAATTCATTTACTCGCTAGACTATGCTGTACTTATACCTATATTATTAAGTAGTCCTTCTGTTTATTTCGTACGTAACCAAAATAAAGTCGGTTAGCAAATAGTAAAAATACATAAATGTACCTATGTACCTTTTTTTTTTGCAGTGGAATTATAGTTGCGGATAACATTTAAGTTTAAACGATAGGTCATTAAATAATAGTCATTGGTCTGACAACGCGGTCGTGATTAAATTTACTTCTCTCGAGTAACAAATTTTATCCTTAATCAAGATAACTCCTTATCGGTAATAGTTGCGTATAGTTGCCACGATATATATGTATACATATATTCTCCATATTGTATACATATACATATATATTTATATATATATATTCTTCTTTTTTTTTTCTTCTTTTTCACTAAACCTCATCCCCTTTGGTAGAATTGGAAAGATGTTTTCCCGTTACAAGAAACAAAACTCTTAATGGTCCACATAGCAGAAAATTGTCAGGATGTAACTCGGTCTACCAAATAAATTCGTATTCAATAGAACGCGTAATCTCATAACGTGCCAATCGTGATACGGCTCTGTTTTAATTACCATGAAACGCGTGTAACGGAAGTCATATGAAAACAATAAATTGCTCCCAGTGTACGTGTACGTTCATTTTCATATTTCAATAGAATTGTTTCGAGGATCGCGGAATTAAGTACGTCCAAGTACCTAAGCTCTACCTACATAGGAGATTTGAGGCACGGTGCTCGAACGACGTGCACCGTCGGCTCAGTATGCGAATTCCCATACCGTCCTTTTTTCCAATTAGCTCGTGTTCATCAGTTTCTTATATTCATAGCTGCCTCTGTACACACTTCTTAAACCTCTCCTCTACCTCTGATTCGATAATACGTATGTACAATATTTTTCTCGTATATTCACATAACATTCGCACTGTTTCTTATTCAAGAAGCACAGAAAAACACGATCACGTTCAGTCTGTTCTCAAGTCGTGGCACCATTGTTCGTCACACCGAGGTCTGCGTGATACCGTTCCCCGACAACCACAAGCGTCCGTTGCTCTTCTGATCGGCGATCTCGTACTCGGAATCGTCGATTTCGCATAAATTGGTGGATAGATCGCTATTGCTAGTCGCGCCGCCCAGCAACGAGTTTCGTTCCTCGAGCGTGGTGATCACCGAACCGATCTCGTCGACCTCGTCACCCTTGTGGCATCGGTTCCGCCGGGTACTTGGGAAACCATAAGGCACTACGTCATCTTCCTCTTCGTCGGATTCTAAAGTACTAAGACGACCGTTCAGGGGGTTCGTTTCGTTCTCCGTGTCCGTATGGATGTTGTAATGCGGCAGGTAAGAGTTCGGATGCCGGAGATAACTTTCGGAACCTTTATACTTGTACTCGCCCTCGCCGCCGCTGTCCAGGGGGTTCAAACGCTGCGTTTCCGTGCACTGATACTGCTCGGAGAATTCAGTCCCGCATTCCGAATCCCCGACGTACTCGGACTCTTGGTCTTCGTTCAACGTCTCGATGTCCCTCGCTGGATCTACAGAGCCGTGCACTGCAACCAATGGGTCTGGTTATTTCACAGGATAACATCCAGATAGACGGTTAATATATACTTGGATTATCAACCGAACAGTAGAACAACAAATATGTAGCAGCTTTTCCCGAAAAACAGTATTACAGCGATTCAAACGTTAGACCCTACCAGTCGAGAGTTAAAATAGAGTCGGCTAGATGAGATGTAGGCACAATACAGTCTACCTTAGTACTATTCGCATGCATCCCTTATTCGCTGCTATCTGCACGAGACAACGCGTTATGCGAGAGAGAAAAACAATTCGACAGGTTCCTCTAGTATTATCTTACACAAAGGTGTCTACGGTCGTGACGAGCTAGGTAAGATTGCTCCAACTAACTGCGAATGGAAGCAACGTACTGCGAGCATGCAGTCGCTACTTACCTGACGGTAACTGATGAGTGTTTGATTCGTTACTCTCATTGCTGTGGAAGCTGGACGAGTCTGGTACTTCGCTTCCAGGCACCTCCGTGATATTAGGCAAGGGGTTTTGGCTTGGCCTGACCCAGTCTGAACAATCCCAGTGATACCCTAAAAGCATTGCAGACAACAACTGTACTCCGACACGCTACATGCGACGACATCTGACGCCGCGATACGGAGTCGAAAGAGAAAGAGAGGAGGAAAAAAAGAGAGAGACAAGCGAAGTGTATGTCCGGTAATTAAAGGATAAAAAAAGAGAGTCTGGCCGATAGAGAGAGAGAGAGATAGAGAGAGAGAGAGAGAGAGAGAGAGAGAGAGAGAGAGAGAGAGAGGGATAGCGGCAAGCAAAGCGACCCAAATATCATATGTATCCTTAGGTATTCGTCGTGTCTTTCAGGCATTACTCTATCTCGACTTACCACCGACTATACGAGGATCATCCTCGATGGACGTCATGGAGGCAACGGAGGTCCCACCTCCATGAGGCACGCGTCGAGAAGAATTTAGTAGAAGTCCTCCAGTGGTCAGCTCTGGTACCACTGGGCTCGCTCGTTTCAGGTCTGTTAGCGCACACAATACGATACACCAATGTTAATTTGATTCGCTACAGGCCCAGGTCAGCATACGTTCTCGGACATTCGTATTAAGATCGGGGAAGTGAACGGGAACAGAAAGAGTAGTAGGACGAGTAGTGAAACGGAATAGGTAGACAGTCTGACATGACGATTAAACGAGAAGAAGAAGAAGAAGAAGGAAGAACAGAAGAGACAGAAGGATGAGAAAGAGAGAGAGAGAGAGAGAGAGAGAGAGAGAGAGATCGAGTAAAGGATCAAGCTATAAATTCCACCCACGATGCATGCCGCAAGCGAAAACAAAAGTAAGAAGCTACGATGAATCAGGGAAATCAGCGGCGCATACTACTCACCATTCTTTATTTTTGTCGTGTCGGTGATGAAGGATGCCAGCTGCATCTGCTCCTGCCACGTCGGCTTATGAAGGCTATCCGTGTCGCTGCCTGTAGCGTTTCCGCCGACTGGGTTAGCGAGGGTTAAGGACGGAGGGGGCACGGGCGTGCTGCGATTTAGGTTTCTCAAATAATCTGGAGGAAAATTTTCCAGCTCATCGCCGGCGCTGCCGTAGCTGCGTAACGTGTCCAGATTATTTAGAGCCACCGCCGCCGAGTTGCCGTACGTGGCTGGCTCGTTGTTCGAGCTAGGAGTGTAGGAAGCGGGTCTAGGAGGGCATTGGGGAGGTTCTCTCTGCAAAAAAGAATCACACGAAAAACCTTAAACTCGATGCACACGACACTCGCAGGAGGAAGGATTACTGGCTGATGATCGCAAATCAAGAAAAAAAACGGCGTCAGAACGAGAGAAAAAAAAAAGAAATAAACGAAAAAAAAGGGTGTACTAGTGGTCTATCATTAGCGTACGATTAAAATATGACCAGAAGCATGCGAATTTCTCTCTTGGGTGCTGGCGATTGGAGAAAATACGTTCACCGTGTGCACGTACCTGTATCACTTCCAAGTTGCTGAGCTTCGAACTACGCTTGAACTCGTGTTCGTGTGGTCGCGCGGAATTCAGCACGATCTGTTTCCTGGTCTCGTTGTTGATGTTGTTCGCCCGTGCTCTCGTGCGTTTCATCCTGATACGACGGAAGGCGAGGAATATGATGATCAGGAATACATTCAGTACGACCGCGATGCCAATCCACATCAGTTGCTCCCAGGTTATGTTGAAATGGCTGGATATAATCGGCGTGGAGTACGCCGGGTTTCCGCAGTTCAGCCCAGTCATGTTGGGAGGACAGATGCATCTGTAGGTGCCTATCTCGTTCACGCAGGTACCACCGTTGGTGCACGGGTTGGCATCGCACTCGTTTATGTCCGTTTCGCAACGGTCGCCCACGAATCCCTGGCATTTGCATATCGGCCCGTTGTTGCCCTCCTCGCACACTCCGCCGTGGATACAAGGATTCGGACTGCAATATCTACCGAATTCGCAGCGTTTTCCGCTAAGGCTCGGCCTGACGCACTCGCAGACGTAATCGCCACCCTCTGGCACAACCTTGCAACGGCCGCCGTAAAGACATGGCGACGAGGCGCAGGGATCGGTGTTGACCTCGCACGTGAGCCCTGAGAATCTCGTGTGACACTGGCACTCATAGTTGTCGTCGCCGGCGTCCTTACACGTGCCGCCGTTCTGACAAGGCTGAGAACCGCAGACTCCCAGAGGCACGAGGACAGCAGCGGCGTCGCAGCTGAACTCCACGTTCGCGACGCGTTTCAGGACAGCGACGCTGCTGGCGCCGCTCATGTGCAGCGGCACAGATACTCTAGCGATTCGAACGTCGTCCATGCACCCTATGAAGCCGCGTTGGACATCCTCAAAGCCTAAAATCGAAGGGTGTTGCCTGACCTCCGCACCCAAATACAGGTCGTCGGACTGGAGGCTTAGAATATCATTCACGCCGGGTGCTGATCCGTGAGCCTCGTATTTCCCATCCACTATCAACTTCGCGCTGTTACTCTCGCGTTCCAGCTGAATTTCGTGCCACTGTCCGTCACTCGTATATACGCTGGTCACGTGGACCAAACCTTCCCCGCTGCCCAGGTTGAATCTGTACTGAACCACTCCGTTCACGATTTCCAGGATGTTGTAATCGACCTTGCCAGCCGCGTACATCAAGTTCCCGGTTAATTGAACCGTTCGGATCCTCAGAGATAAGCTGAGACGATTCTCGATGGTCTGTCTGATGAGGGCTTTGTTGATCTTGTAACAGGCGTAGCTCTTACCGCTGAAGGATATCGGATTTCTTGGAATGTAACATGACTCGTCGTGGCATTTGGAGATGTCGATGTCGCAGGTCTGCCCGGCGAAGCCTGCAGGGCACTGGCAAGAGTACCCTCGGACCGAGGAGGAGTCAGACACGCAGATTTGGAACAAAGGACAAGGATCTCGAGCGCACTCGTTCACCACTACCTGGCAATAATCTCCGGCGTATCCTTCATTGCAGCTACACTCCATCTTGTGCCTATGCCGCGGAGAAACGAAACTCATCACGTCGGTGGCCACAGTGGTCACCTGCGTGATGTCCAGGGCGACTTTGTCCTGGCAGACCCCGTACACGCAGTATTCCTTGTTGCATTTGAACCTGACGATCTCCTCCACGACTAATTTCGTCGATTTCTCGAGCTCCTCGATGTGCTCGTTCAATGCCTCTCGTATGTTTTCGGACGTGTAATACGTAACGTTGTTGAAACTCGACGATGCCAACGGGCTAGAGCTCCTCTTCACCGTGAACAGAAGGTCCAGGTCGTTGTGCACGGTTTGACGAATGGTGCGCGATTTAATTAGGTTTATCTTGTTGTCCGTGGAAGGTTGGACGCTGATGATGATGATGTCTTTTAGCCTGCAGTTCATAGCGTTGCGTACGGTCTTGATGAATCCTTTGCGGTGACTTAGTATGAAGTCTTCCGGGCTGACCTCTCTGAATCTCACGATCACGGAATTATCCAGCATCTCGTCGGTTATCAAATCGACGTTTACCTTCACTACGGAATGCAAATGATATTTCCCGTCCGTTACGCTGACGTTTACCTTGTACTCGCCGACGTCGAGCCGCGGCAGGGCAACCAAGGTGCCGTCGATTTTGTCGATTTGAAAGAGTTCGTTTGGAATCGGGGAAGACGGGATCAAGCTGTACGAGAGCGTGTCGTATTGATCCTGATCCGTTGCGTGAACCTTTCCGATGATGCCGCCAGGATATTCGTCCTTGTAGGAATTAACGACCACTTCCAAGGGTGTAATTACCGGCGGATACTGGGACTCCTCGATCACCTTGATTACAACCCATGCATCAGAATAGAGAGGTGGGCTTCCGTTATCGAAGACGCGTATGTGCAGCACGTATTTGTCTTTCACCCTGTTGTTGAACTTGGTCGCGGTTCGCAATGTGCCGTCCTGTTCTAATCTGAACGCGTCGCCCTCGTTTCCAGATCGGAAGTCAAAGGTGTACGGCGCGGCGTTCGGTTCGATATCTGCATCTGTGACCACAAATTGTAATACGGTGTGGCCTAGGGGCTTGTCTTCTTGTACCACCGCGGTATAATTTGAGAGGGAGAACAGCGGCGGGTTGTCATTTGCATCTAGAACCTCGATGTTTACCATCACGAAGCTGGACAGCATGGGTGTGCCACTGTCACGGGCGTGAACCTCCAGCACGTAATTGCCGATCTGGAACATGAAATATCGCGCCGTAGATTGCATTGCAAATGTTACAAGGGCATTAAGACGTATAATGAACGGAACCGTTGATTTATACTCACTTCTTCACGATCCAACGGCGTGGCGATGGTAATTTGTCCCGTTTTCTGATCGATCAAAAATTGCTTCTGCCTATCACCTCGTTCGACGTAATAAGACACGTTCCCGTTCTCTTCGCTGTCCAAGTCGTTTGCAGATACCTGAAACATTAATTATAACACGGCATTAGCACAGCCTGCGGATGAAACGAGATTTTCAAACTGCTCTAGACTTCCGTTACTAATTTTGTTATTTTTAAATTCGTTATTACCCATAACGACTTAACTATGACTTAACTACCGATTCCCAATTACGTCAAATAGAAGACTTCGCTAACCTGTATAACTTTGTCTCCAATTTTCGCGTCCTCCCTTATAGAAGCCCTGTACGAAACTTCGTTGAATATCGGCGTATTGTCGTTACTATCGATTACGGTGATGTTCACCGTGGCGTGATTGCTCAGAGACGGGATGCCGCCGTCTTTAGCCTGAATGGTCAACAAATAATCTCGGGCGCGTTCGAAATCCAGTTGCTCTGCGATGGTAATGACGCCGGTGGTCGTGTCTATCTGGAACTTCTTGTGCTCGTTTCCGCCCACGATCGAATAGTACACGTCAGCATTGACTCCGGTATCCTTAGACGTGGCCAGGACCCTGGCTACCTCTGTGCCGACCGCGTAGATTTCGGGAACCTTACGGAAATAGACCTTCGACGTGAACTCCGGCGGATTGTCGTTGATATCCTGTACGTTGACTATCAACGAAGTCACGTTCATCAGCTGAGGCGTTCCTTGATCCACTGCTTGGATGGTCACGTTGTACATCGCCTTGGTTTCCCTGTCCAACGGTTTGGCGAGCGTAACGATGCCGCTGTCCGCGGCAATAAGGAAGTGGCCGTCGGCAGAATCGATGAATTCGTATCTGATCTTGCGATTAATGCCGATGTCATCGTCCGTGGCGTGCACCTTGGTCACCAAGGTACCAACCTCATCGTCTTCCGGCAGCGTGGCAGTGTACGTCTGCATGGTGAATTTTGGCGCGTTATCGTTCAAATCTGAGATTAGGATTTCTAGCTGGGAGGAGCATTCCCAAGACGGCTTGTCCTTGTCCTGCACGTGTGCCGTGAGCGAATACTTCGCCTGGGTCTCCCGGTCCAGCTGACCGATCGTCTTCAATACACCTGTCTCCTTGTCCAGCGAGAATTTGTCGTTGTTATCGCCGGTCAGGTAGAAACGCAGCTTGGCGTTCGGTTCGTCATCGTAATCAGTGGCGAGGACAGTGAGCACGTAGGTTCCAGGATGCGACCCTTCGGAGAGTATCTCCCGGTAACGATATCTCAGGCAATACGGCGGATTGTCGTTCACGTCGAGCACCTGTACCGTTACACGCGTCTTGAAGACGTATTTGCCGTCGGTGCCGACTATTTCGAGTTCGTAACGATCGGTCGTTTCGCGGTCGAGTGCCTTCGCTACGTACACCTCGCCGGTGGATCTAATCTGGAACTGGGATCTCGGATCGCCAGATGTTATGTAAAATTCTATCGGCGTATTCACGTCCGAATCCTTGTCGACGGTGACCAACTTCACTACGACTGTTCCTGGCAGAGCGTCCTCGTTTACAGCCGCCTCGTAACGATCGTCCACGAATGCCGGCGGGTTGTCATTGTAATCCTTCAGCTTCACGTGTACAGACGTTCTTGCGAAGTGTTTCGGATTCCCGTTGTCGGTAGCGACCACCTGGAACATTCGTGTTAAACGTTCGATTTGTTACCGATAAAAATATTTAGCACGACTTGAAACAGCAATGCGGAAAAATAAAAATCACAGAAAAGAAATTCGACGAAAGAAAGTTTCCTACTGGAAACTGTGGGAAATGAAATTTTAACGTACTTGGAATTTATACTCCGGTTGTTTCTCCTTGTCAAGCTGTACCAGGGTTGATATCCAGCCGGTGTACGCATCCACTGTGAAAACATTCGCCAACTCGCCTATATCCGAGCCAAAGGAATATCGAACCTCCCCGTTGCTTCCTAGATCGCCGTCGTGCGCGATAATTTTCAAAATGGGCGTTCCCTCTTCTATATTCTCCGCTAGACTGATACCGTACGGATTGCTCTCGAATTCAGGGGCATGATCATTTTCATCCAACACTTGAAGCGATATTTCAGCCAGAGCTGTCAGAGGAGGGCTCGAGTCCGTTTCAGCGAGAACTCCGATCAAATGGTTATCCTTGAGCTCCCGATCCAGAGGTCTAACTAACGTGATCTGTCCGTGAGCGTCGACCATGAAAAGTGGGGAATCCTCGTCCCCGGAAACTATTCTGTAGGTAACCGTGGTGTTGGTCACGGTTCTTAGCCTGGTTATCGGTGTACCGATAGGAGACGCTTCGGATATAAAGAATTTATCCTCTTTCCGCTCGAACAGAGGCGGAATATCTTGCGGACCCATTATGTAGATGCTGAGAGGGACATCGGCGTGATGAATGGTAGCCCCGCCCTTGTCTTCCGCGCGAATAAACAGCTCGAATAACTCATTTTCTGAAATTAAACAGACAATGGTAACGACAGAGTCATTACCGCAGAGGCAATTCGGGATATTTATCGCTGAAAAGAATATAAGGAATCTGACGAGGTTCGGATAGGGACTTATCGACAGTTTGAATCCTTACCCCATGGTATCGCGCTCTTCTGCAGGAACAACGCTCCGGTATCAGGATTTATTCCGAACAACGCTTTCGCTTCCGAGGTCTGCAGCTCGTATATCGAATAAATGATCCTCGCAGCGTCATCCTCGTCGGCGTCCTGAGCTTTTACCTTCAGGAACGGCGTGTTCACGGACAGATTCCCGTGTATACACGCCTTGTACTCTCTCAGAAGGAACACGGGCGAATTATCGTTCTCGTCCCCGACTTTCACCCTGACCATCACGAAACCTGACCTACCACCCCCGTCCGTGGCCATCACGGGTATCTCATACAGCTTCTGCTCTTCCCGATTCAGTTTCTTCCTGGTTACGATCTCGCCGGTCAACCTGTTTATGTCGAAGATTTCCTTCATCAGGTCCGAGGCTATCGAGTATATCACGGACCCGTAGTCACCGAAATCCTCGTCAGTGGCTATTACGCTGGTGACCAGTCTGCCGGGTAGCTGGTTCTCGAACACCGTTATCTCCACCACGGGATTCGGGAACTTAGGGTTGTGCCTGTTGGCCGGCAATATCTCGATCTTCACCCGCGCGAAGCTGGTGTACACGTTGTCGGTGACGGAAACGTTCAGCAGGCTGAGCTTCTTCTCGCCGAAGTTCTGCATGTTGATCAACGAGATGATGCCGGTGTATTGGTCGATGTTGTACGTTTGCTGCTCGTTGCCGCCGACTATCGTGTACGTCAGCTTCTCGTCCACGTAGTCGGGATCGCTCGCGGATACCACCGTCACGAATTGGCCCCGTTCCGCGTGTTCGGATAACGAGCAGGTGTACGAGGGCTGCTCGAACTTGGGCGGGTTGTCGTTCATGTCGATCACCGTCACCCAGACGTGGGCCGTGCTCGCAAGGCTCGGCACGCCACGATCGCTTGCGATCACGGTGAAGTGGTGTGATTCGTGCGACTCGTGATCCAGAGATCTCTTCAGGAAGATCACACCCTCCTCTGGGTCGATGTGGAACAGGTCGGTGCTGTTTTCCGTGTCGTTTTGAATCGCATAGCGGACCTGCTGGTTTATATCTGCAATAATGGTAAGAGGATATGTGTAATTGTATTTGGAGACGGTCATTTATACGGGGATGTGTGGAAAAAGGCAGGTCGACTTGAGTATTCTCGCGAAAGGTATCTGTGGTAGAGCAACGTGCAATTAGAGATACTTTCGGTACCGTGTCTACATTGACTTCTGCCTCTACCTTAAATTCAGCCTTAATCGGCGGTCAGATGGCGGGACAGTCGCATTTATATATCCTACTGCTACATTATTATACAGCGCGACTGGTATAATGTAGTATAGTATCGAAAGTTTCTTAATAATATCTCGACAACTCGTAAATAACAGAGTTTAAGATTTATATGTTATGCCATTAGGCTATGAGTGTCTTTCGAAAGTGTTGTGGCTATACGAGATGGGCCAAAATGAATTAATAAAGGTGCGGTATAACGAATATCATGTATACGTAATAGTAGAATAATTAATTTTGGAAAATGAGAATAGCAAACTGAAGTACAAGTAACTCATTTCGTCGATATCATAGAAATAATACAATCGCTTTTCTATAAAAAAAAGATACTAAAAGATTCGGTACAAACTACAGTCATCGAGATAGCTGGATAGATTGAAATTCCAAATTTCAAAAGTGGAATCGTCTTGTTATTTCTGCTACATCGGTTTAATGACCCGATGCTTCGATTCAACTTCAATTATGGCTCTTAGTCACCGGGAAACTTCCAAATAAACTCCTGGACAAGATCTCTTGACGCGAATCATCAGCTTCTATTTATCCGGTTCTCGTCTTTTTCTCGACCCATTCTCGTACAATCATGCAACATCTCGAGGTATATTTCATCGCGATAATCCAACCTCGGTACCCGCTAAGAGCATCCTTCACAATAATTACAATAACATTAATCTTGCTCCAACAGGACTGCCCCACGTTATTTATGAGACGCATACAGAGAGAGAGAGAGAGAGAGAGAGAGAGAGAGAGAGAGAGAGAGAGATGCCGCTCTCACCGACATTAATTGCAAATTTAAGCAGTCCTTCGAGCTTCGGGAGCCAATCCGATCTCCCAATGCGTATCCAGCGGGATGCACTGTCGTCCATAAGTCTAATTGCACTTGCAACAGTTCCGAACACCGTCGCGAAATTTTGATGGAAGTTAAACACTCGAATAAGCATTATTGTTAACGTGCATCAAGATCTAAGAAGATTTAATACCTCGTGTACAAACGAGGATTTCATAAATCTTTAAAATATCGGGAGATATATCACGCTGCTTGGATTAAGAAATTTCTAATAAATTTATATTACGCTGCTAAAGGAATGGAGAAACGTCACTTAACGTTTGAAAGCCGAAGCAAATGCACTTGACTATATTCGATTGCAATCAAGGCTAAAGAGAACGCTTTGATGAAACAATAATTCAACCCTTTGCCTTGTAGTTCGTTTGTAGAATTACAATTGGAATTAAATTATTCGATTCCGCGATACCATAACTGACGAGAGCCGTTGTGAAATTTGTCCTAAATTACACATTGGAATTTAATGCGAAAAATGGAAATTTTCTAATTTTAATATTCCATATCGCATTGAAATTTATGTAGTACCCGGTACATGTGATAATTTATTTAATACATGCTTGAATTTATATACTACGTTCCTACGAATACAGTTACTGTACAGTGACTCAATAATTCAATTATAAAAATTATAAATAAATTCTCTAGTTAGAGGAAAAATTGTCGAGTATTTTAATCTCGATCTTGCAAGATCCTAATGCACGTAACAATATATTCAGCAAACATTCCGTAATATGCATCGTAATATTCATTAAGTACAAGCTGAGTGGTTGGGATGCTTGCATAAGCAACGTCATCCTTTCATTTCTCCGGGCTGCGATTAAACATATGGACGGCTGTTTTGCCTGAATTTAATAACCGCTTACCCGTGTCATTATCCCTGGAGCTGACTCGCAACACGGAGGTGCCGAACGACGCAGCCTCGGAGACCGAGATGTTGTACGAGTCCTGAGTGAATTCTGGCGGGCAGTCGTTCACGTCCAGCACCAGGATGCTAACGAGCACCTCCGCGTAGACGCCTGATACGCTGTCCGTCGCGCGGACGGTCAGCTCGTACTGCTTCTTCTGCTCGTAATCCAACTCGTCCACGACGTAGATTGCACCTGATTTATCGAAGAGAAGATTGTAGACCCAAAAGCAGTCTATGCAGCGTAGCGTCCACAAAGCCGAGAAACTTTTCCTTCGTACACGCGATGCTGAGTAATAGCGTAGGATTCGTGTGCGTGTGCGTGTGCGTGTATATATACAATCATATATGAAAGTACTCGAACATTTGCATCTGCTACTTCCGAGATATACGGGTTAAACTGAAATTTTCTTTGTGTAGATAAAGGGAGCGTGAAGATCGTGTCGGTAGGATTAGGATTGAATCGAATGGCATATATTTACAGTATATTTTTTGTCTCGCAAAAGTATTCGAATGTAGTTGAAAGGAATGTTAATTGAAAGATAAAAAATTTTAACATCAGGTGATGGCCTTAGGACGAGTTTGCACTTAACACACTAGCGCCACCACGTCTCACATCTAGAGTACGAATACCGTAGGTACCGTATACGTGGTTGGATTATTTTATAATTTTATTAACATATTCGTTAATAATATAATAAAAATATATACTCGTTAAATATAATAAATGTATGCGTCCGAATACTTTCGTGTATGAATATACGTGTGAGTGTCATTTTACTTTTTGATATTTCTCTTAGCTTAGGGGATAGCCTCTAGCTTGTCGATGCAAGAGCTCGATGCAAATTTAATGCAAATTTGATGTAGAGGTGTAGACGCGGCACCATTGTTTTGTCAACGATGATGACTGGGTAATTCAAGGAGTTGCTCGGTTTCGCGGACACCAAGAAGAGACACTGGTGAATGCAAGTCACGTGGTAAACACGTTCGTACAAGACGCTCGAATACCGTGAATGAATTTGCGGATGCTGTCTGAATGTCTGCACCTTTGCACATGGCAAGTTACTCATTTTAACAGGTTGACTGCACTCGAATATTTCTTGCGAATAATAATTCGTTGTTTCCAATGTAAAAATGTGACAAAATATTACACTTCTTGAGATTTTTCATTTTCTTTTTCACAACATTGGAATCTTAAATTTTTACTGTGCTACGCGATGTAACGTCAACTTTTATAGGAAACACTTTTTTTTAGCGAGACTGGCACGTTAATACGAATATTTCTCGATTTCCTAGATAATTTCATCGAATTACCATTTTCGAATCGATTTTCCAATTACAGAAAGTGCTATCTCCGAATTCGAACGAATCACTTTCACTCGATTTAAATTTACAAGGCTAGCCGCGCTTAGAGAAATCGAAGAAGGAACGCGATACAAGGAAATGCAATTTTGCCGCAACCTCATCGTTCACGGATCGATCTCAAGAAGCGAACAAGCGAACGCTGTCACGTATCGTAGTCAACCTGTTACAAACGAGCTGCCTGTTTCCCTTTCTCGCCATTTCCACACGCATCGTGGCCCGTTTAATGGTACAAGCACGGTATCTTTTCCAGTATTCGCACGCGACGTAAGGTGCAGGCACGCCATGCGAGAAGAACAGAGTGAAAGCCGTAAGAACCGCGGCAGGTGAGAATAAAATGGTTGGAATGGAAGAAAGAAACCGTAGAAAAAAGGAAATGACGTACAGACGATAAGCCTGCGTCCAGACCGCTTCTCGAGATATAGTTGGTCACAAAAGTATCCGGCTAGGTTATCTGCGTCACGCGATATCCATAAATTATCTATCAACGAGATAACATTTACCAAGAGTCTTATCCTTGACGAATATTCATCGACGTACGATGACAATTCGACCGTTTAAAAATAAATATGATCGAACAGTGTCAATTTACAGGTTAGGAACTTAGTACGAGGGCGCGTCGCCAGGTGGCTACCAACTTTTGTGACTAACTGTATGCGATCTCTACGTAACCGCGTGTTCGTCGTTTAAGAGCAACAAAATTGCTCTAAAGCCCGGTTTTTTCGCGCAGCTTTTTCGCGTAGCCTCTGCGCGAGATAATGGGGTCGGCTGGGTTAGGACACGATGAGTAAAAGTGAGAGTAAAACGTACGCGACCCAAAGCGGTTTCTACTCAGGGAGATGGTAATTAACATGCCGTTAAACGTTGCATCGCTGCCAAGTCTTGCTGTACCCTTTTTCTTTCGCGATATCGTGCATCCTTGCGATCGCTGGCAAGCGGTTAGAAGTTGCGCAGAACGCCGGATATCGTGCGGCAGGCGTGCAATCACGGAAGCTGTGTATGGCAAGCAGAAGTCTCGACCCGCCGATGATACGGGTTCCGGCGTGTTTGACTTGGGGTTCGCAGTTCCGGCATTTCCAGTTCTCCACACTTAACCGCCCTTCGCGTATTCTATCGGAACCGTTTCCTCCAAGTTCTCGGCATTTCCGAGTCTTTCCCCGACCGCTTCGAATCGCGCGAACGGCACGCGACGGAAATAAATGAAAAGAATGTGGTGAAAAATTGGAAATTTACGTGGAAAAGTAATAATTAAACGGAGGTAATATGATTCCAAGTATATCCGAGGGTTGTCGTTACTTATGGTCTGGTTAATCATCAATCGCGATGTAAAGTACAGGCACGGGTGTGACTATTATTTACAGTTAAATTTCTATGCTGGCGATTTGGCCATCCGCTTGAATTACGATCGATACACCGCGTGAAATCCCGATTGCTGTTCGCCGTTATTCTAACTTACTCCGTGATATTGTATAACGGGCACGGGGGTTGGTATTAATTCCAGGGGATAGCGACAGAGCTGAGAATTATCGCGCGAAGATCGACGGCGAAAAAAAAAATGGCGAGGGAAATTCATTGTTACTGTTCGAATCGTGCATGAAATTTAGAGAGAAGAGATAGATAGAGAGCAGTGCAGTAGCATGGTACAAGTGCAACACAGCAGACCGATAGAACTAGTATTTTTTATACTCACAAGGACCATTGTTACTGTCGGGGGCTGCGAAACAGGGAGATACAACAACACTTTAATTTCTAGTTTAATCAGATAAGCATTCGTAAAGAATAAATTATAGGACGGGTAAAGAAGGGAGAATTAATTGACAAAAAAAGGGGGCGGGGGACTACCATAAAATAGTAATGGCAAACGTACGTATATAAGACGTGTTTCAACGTCGAGTAAAATTAATCCCAAGATCGGGTTTATGATTAATTATATACGAACAAATTAACCGTATAATTGTAACTGCAGCTTGTGTTACGTGCGATACATTCCAACATCCCCAATTTGCTACTGTCTCACCACTACACCGTGACTTGATTAGAATTTAGTTACCGAATACCATATACAGCGAAACCAACACGTCATTCGTTAAAGTAGAAAGCGCGGTTGTTTATGTACGAGATTGTCTCGACAACCATTCGTGTTTAACCCTTTCATTACTGCAGAAAGCTACGCGAACTTTTCACTTGTGTTCCGTTCGAATCAGATCCTATCGTTAACGTCCGAGACGAAATAAAAATGTCAAAGGAACGTTCTCGTTTCCAACCACGAACGATTTAACGCGAGAACCATTTCGTAAATAAAAAAAAAGAGAGGAAAAAAGATAGTCATTTCGTTTATCGATCATTGCTGTACACACACCGCCGAAACTCGTTTCATCGAACACGGGGATGAACATTTGTCAGTAATGAAAAGGTCAAAAGTTATTATGAGTCCCACAGCCGAGTTGGGATGAGAATCCTCAGGAGACGTTTCATTCGGGACTGGATTTAGGACACAACGTTCTCTGATCGCGCGTTTACAATTTCGAATGTAACACACGTTCGCCGCTGTCGTGACGCTATTGGAAAAATTTTCGTCGTAAAGAAAAAAAAGAAAAAAAAAAAAAATGAAAAATACGGAGTGAAAGAAAAACATCATTCGTAATATATATATACACGCTACCATTTGACCGTATCATGTCATGCATGGAACGATGAACGTAAAGGAAAGCAATGAGAAAATCGGCACAACCGTAAACCTGGTAGTTTTTTAAAAAATCTTGCGCGTTGAAAGGTATATTGTTTCGGTTGCAAACTTCATCGTTCCGTGCCTGGGCGCCGCGGGTTTAATTCAATCTTCGCTTCATCGTTCATCCACGGTTTTGAAAAACTGTTTCGCCGTGCGACCAACGAACGCTCGCTCACCTGTGTTGAAATCCAGAGCGAATTCCTCGAAATCGTTCCCTTTCGTTATACTGTATATGAGCTTGCGATTCAACGGTGACTCAGCCTGTATGGACAGAGTCAGGGGCGAATGTATCTCGATACTTTCCAGAACGCTGTCCGTGTAAAATTGCTTGTCAAACACTGGCATCGACCGATCTATCACTTTTACGTTCACTGGCACCTCGATGGAGCATGGTGTGATGCCTGGAATAATGTTCCATTCTTGTCGAATGTTGGCCAACCGATAATCGCGACAGAGATTCCGCGAAAATTCTTTACCTCCGTCATATGCGGCAATAGTGAGCTGGTATTCACGATTGTGACCCTCCAGATTCTGCTTCAGCGATATTTCACCTGTTTTCCGGCATACCTTGAACAGCTCTCCGTGGCCTTTCTTCAGTTCGTACCTCACCTCTCCGTTGTCCCCGCTATCCATGTCCACTGCGTGTACCTGCAAGCAAATCAAGAAGCCCTGTGTAATAATTGAACACGAAATCTGGGAGTAAAAGATGTAGACATTCGGGTTTTGATTTTAACAATTCAAATTTAAGACATCGATAGATCGAAAAACTTGATAATTATCTACTCTCATAATAGGTTGAGACATCTGGTCTGCCCTACGTTCCTAATTTTAGAGATGCTACGTTTGAAAGATCAGGATGATCGAGCAATTTACTTACCTTCGTGATAACATCACCCTTCTGCGCGTCCACAGACACAACAGCGTAATAGGGCAAGTTGACAAACATCGGACAGTTGTCGTTGATGTCCATTATGGTGACGTTCACAATCACGTGCGCGACCCTAGGCTTCTCCCTGTCCGGCATTTGACTTTTCGCTTCTACTATCAGCTCGTAATGGTCGCAAACCTCCCGGTCGAATCTAATCCCAGTTGTCCGGATGGCGCCGGACGTGGATCCAATTACAAACATATCGGTCGGGTTCAGGATGCTGAAGACGATGTGCTCGTTCAGCGCGCTGCCTAAAACGTTCACGACCGCGACGGTCGTGATCCTCGTCGAGTTCTCGGAGATGGTCCCCTCGTACACGTCCTTCTGGAACATCAGCCCCGAATTCTCCGACTTCTCCACCATCACGTTCACCTGGCAGACGCTCGAGTACTTTCCATCGGAGACACGGATCCGTAACAGATAGCTTTTCTTCATACGTTCCGGATTATATACCGTGATCACGCCGGTCTGCGAGTCCATCTCGAACGTGTGCGCTTTGTTCCCATCGATGATGTCGTACCTGAATAGTATCAATACGAAGAAGCATCAATACCAGAAGTTCTGATCCTCTACTATGCATTCGCGCCCAGTTGGCACAGAGTGGGTTCTTGTATTTAGGGCTGATTGACACCGCTGATACTCACTCTATTATAAATAACGACCACTATTGGCCACAGGGTAACGAAGAGCATCGACGATCGAGTGAGATGGTAACGTTAACTATAAGAAATAGAAAACTATCGCCGATGATATCTCACTCGGTCTCGCTGCAACGTGTCGATAATCTTCGTCATTTCTTGGTCAATAGTAGCCGTTGTTGATATTAAAATGAGTCAGCGGAGTCAGTCAACCCTAAAGACGAAGCCACGCTGTGAAACTCGCCGCGAATGCACAGTACCTCGAAGAAAGAAGAGTTAAAACGGACGGCGTGGTTATACCAGCCGAGAAACAGCGGCGGGAGTACCTATGCAAATTGAAAGGTGGTCTTTTCGCCACCGGTATAAGTAGGCGCGGGAATTTCCTTCGGGAAAGACAACCGCGCATCAGACGGCGATCATACAAATTTCATGCAACAATTATAATAGTAAATGAATGCTAACGAAGCCGCGGCGGAGCCGGCATAAATATGAATCAGCCTTTTAAAACGGAATACAAAGGCACGCAAGTTTTAATAGCTTTACACGTACCTGAGTGGCACCCCTTCGGAGCTGTCTGGGTCCACGGCGTTCACTTGGATCACGGCGACGTTCTTGTACGTGGGCAAAAGCACAGTGGTGTTATAGTCGTTCACTAGGAATTTCGGCGGACAGTCGTTCACGTCCGTAACCACGATCATCACCTTAGCGATACGCTCGGAAGACAGTTTCGGTTTCCCTAGGTCAGAGACCTTCACGTGGAAGATGAACTTGGGGATGCTTTCGTGATCCAGAATCATCACCGTCCTAATGGCGCCGGTGCTCGAGTCTATGTGGAAGTATTTCCGTGGCAGATCCTCGACTATATCGTAGTTCAAAAGTGCGTTTAACTCCGAGTCAGCGTCTTCCGCCTTTATCACCAACGGTGTGCTGGTGTTGGTGAGCACTAATGAACCTATGCTAGCGCCCTCGCTTATTTCTCCGCTATACGTAGCCTGCAGGAACCTAGGAGCGTTGTCGTTTCGATCCAAAACATGAACGATCACGTTGCAGTGCGCCTTTGCACCAGCCATGTTAGTCGCAGCCACGGTCAGATTGTAGAACTTGGTCTTCTCGTAGTCCAGCTCGTTCTTGATCACTATGATGCCTGTGCTCGGGTTCATGAAAAAGGTGTCGTCCTTGTTGCCGTTGACAATCTCGAACTGCAGCGAAGACGTGCTCCTAGCTTCCACGTGCTTCACGTACGTGCCCATCTGTTGGTTCTCGTAGATCTCGGCAGACAGTTCCTTCTGGATGAACCTAGGCGGAGCATTGTCAGCCATGGTGACCATCACGTGTACAGGTATAGTGTTGGTCAACGCTGGAGAACCATGATCCGTCGCCTTCACCAGCAGTATATATTCCGAGGAAACGCTTAGGTCTAGTTCTCGGGCCACGCGGATCATGCCTAGTTCTGGGTCTATCGTGAACATGTTACCCACGTTACCGGACGTGATCGAGTAGGTGATCTTGGCATTGTCCCCTCTGTCTCTGTCGATGGCATAGACCTGCACCACGGCAGCGCCAATCGGCGAAGATTCGAACACTTTCCCTTGGATGATCTCGCTAATGAATTCAGGCGCATGGTCGTTGTGGTCGTGTACGGTTACTATAACTCTGGCGTAGTTCCTCTTCGCTGGTGTCCCTTGATCCTTCACCATCACCGTGAGTACGTGCTCCTCGATTGTCTCCCGATCGAGAACTTCGTTCAGAGTAACGGCTCCTGTCACCGAGTCCACGTGGAAGATCTCCAAGGAAGCCTGGTTCTGGGCGGCGTGCAGGCTGTAAAACACCTTCTTGTCCTCATCCTCGTCGGTCGCGTGCAGCTGTAAAATTTTCTCGCCCTTTTCCACGTTCTCCGAGATGTCCACATGATAAACGCTCTCGGTAAATTCCGGACGATGGTCGTTGATGTCGATCACAGTGACCAGCAATTGCGTCACTGCCGTCTGCACGCTATCTGTCACACGAATCGTCAGGTTGTAGAAGTTCTGCGTTTCCCAATCGAGTTTCTTCGCCAGAAGCACATTCCCGTTGTCTCGGCCAATGAAGAATTCGTCCCGTGTGTTACCGTCTACAATTTAATCGAGGTTTCTCTCGTTCGTTAATTTTGCCTTGTTACGGAATTCTGGGACGTTGCGAGAAATTACGTTAGAAACTTAAACTAATAGCATTTTATTTCTTAACTGTCTGAACTAATTAAACGCGTCCTTTCATTGCGAATGAATACGAGAAATACGATAAATAAAAATTTATCTTTTATACGAAACTCCTGGTCTTATAATCAGAAAAAGGTGTCGTGTGTTATTAAAATTTCGCGATTGCCGATAGTAATAGCACTGAGAACCTCGGAATGAGATGATATAATGAAAGATTAAACTGTGTTACTATTCCCATTTGGAGATCTTAATAGATTCTTCGATATCTTACAATTTTAATGATGAGACATAAGTGTGCCTCGAACAGGCTGAGCCATTTGGTGGCGCAAAGTTTAACTGTTACCTATGCGATCCAGCTGTGAAACTTTCCAACTTCGATTCTCCCAACTTGGAAAATGTTACTCCTGCTCCAGCTATTCTGGCCACTCGAATATATTTCAACGAAATCGCTCGATATTTCGCCAATTAACAACAAGATATCGCGGCCGACGAATTCTAACGAGCTCTCAAACTCCGTAAGCATGGATACAACACTCGATGTAATTACAGTTTGGTTTCTTAACGACACGAGGGAATGAACTAAATATCAGACGGAATGATTCTTTACCGAATATTAAATATTCTCTTCTCTTTTAAAACTGCTGTCAAAATTCTTCTCGAACCATTATGAAAGTCAGACTTAGAAAAATAATCCAAGTTCTCTTTGTTCCGTATAAATACTTTTCATCTAAATCTGTCATGAATTTTCGAACCTTAGCAACAATTATATAATAAGTTATACAAATACGTAAAAATTTAATGGAATAAAAATAAAATAGGATAGAAAATGTTGAATACCGATTTTTTATATTAAATAAGAAACGTTCGGGGCTTACCGACGATGTCGTACCACAGCGAGTCGCCATCTTTGTCCGTGGCCTGCACTAGCGCCACCAGGAACCTTACTTCGTCGCTCTCCGTAACCTCGACGCTTTGGTTCTTGGTCTTGAAGACTGGCGGGTTCTCGGATTCCTTTGGAACCTCGATGACTTGCACGGACACTCGTGTTTGATGACTGCGCTGCGGTTCTCCGCTGTCGGCGGCTCTTATCTAGCAAACAGGCGCAAGCAAGCGAGTTAAACTTGAACTTAAATTGTATTAAGGGAACGATGTTCCGCGATCGGCCGTGAATTATGACTTCTGAAATGTTCGTGTTGGATTTACAGTTTGCACACTATCCTCGCTACGGGGCCAATGCTTTGTGGCGAACGCCGCATGCGGTTAATATTTCAGTTTAATTCTTGTGTAAGCAGTTGTAAAGCTATCATATGTAATTCACTGTCGCTTTAAAACATTCCCTTTGACTGGTCGTAATAGTTGTTTGCCCCAACTCGTGGAAATGGCTAGCAGAGTACATTTTCAATGGTAATTTTACCGAATGTAAATTAGCGTGGTAGAAAATTAGTGTAAATTTCGAGCGATGTTTGTGTCGCGTGTACTCGATTATTTGCGATTCAGCGTAATTTCGCTGCACTGATTAAGAGTTGGAATTATCGATAGCATATGAATAGTGATTCATAGATTTTGATTAATTTCAGGTACTCTGTCTCTCGTTTAAAATTTGTTTCTGGACATGTTCTGAAATAATCACGGTTAATTTGCTTTTGCATATTTGGTGCATCCATCCAAGTCATCGGTGTCAAATTTTTCACACTAAAAAAAATGACACGGTATACGCGCTAGAGTACGCATACGTGCATTGGAAAGAAAGAAACGCGTTTTACGTGGCGTTTACATAGGGAAATCTGCCATTTTCTGTCCTATTCTACTCACCATCATCTCGTATTCCTGTCCAGCTTCAAAGCCACGTTGGGAGTACACCATTCCCGTGGTGGGGTGGATTTTAAACTTCCCCTTGCCTCTGCCACCCTTGATACTGTACTGGATTTTTCCGTTATCACCGATGTCTTTATCGTTTGCGAGTACCTATCGTACAGTAACACAAACAAAGAATGAAAAATTGCAGTGGCAGATCTGTACACCCTTCCATTCTCATTCTCTACTAACATAGCTGTACACGACACAAAAGAGAACATTAGTATCGGCCAGCGACTGTATGAAAAGAAATAGAAAAAGAATCCCGAACGATTCGCAAAGTATCAAGCTGCTTCTAATAATAATGCTATTTCGAAACTGCGACCGCAAACTTCGCAAAAATAAGCCTCGAGATACCCTGTGTGTGTATATACAATGCGTCTATCGTATTTGGCATCATCGTGAAAATATCACGAGAAATATGGCTGACGGAGGAAAATCTTCGATAACATCGCGAGTCTTCTCTAAGATAAGAATTATTATTAAATAATAATATTAAACAAATATTTTGACGTATAACTCTTTTTCACCATGTGTCCACCTGGATAATTCCAATTGGCGTATATATTCTGCGAGATTGGGAACGTTGTGCAAAACAAACGAGCACCATCTACCGTAAAAATTCGACACTACGCATTAGTCAACATCATCTCTAAAATATAGTAGTTTTATAGTACTCGGCGAAAACAAATAATTAATGTTTAGAAAACTATTCGATTCTAAGGAATTGTACAAAAAGTACTTGAACTTCACGATGCTTTCATTTTTATTTTATCTTATCATCCTGCACCTACATTTATCAAGATATCCACACGTTGTAAAAGAAGACAAACGCACTGTAAATACTACATGTATACATAATTACAGAATCTCCATACGCACTCGCACGCACACACGCAGCGTGTGAACGTGAGAAAATGGAAAAGCGTAACGCGTCTACAGCGGTCGACGAATGAAATCTAATACGCCAATCTAATGTGAAAGAGAAATTAACAAAAAAAAAAATAAAATAAAAAGAAAAACGAAAAAAGTCGAAATAAAAAGACAACTTACTCTTTCTAAAATATTTCATATACACGTCCACACGTTCTCTCTCTATTTCTTTCTCTCTCGTTCAATCACTCGCTCCTCCATTCTCGCATTCGCTCTTACTCCCTCGCTTTCAAGATCCATCAGTGAAACATTGCGCTCATGACCTCGAAGCGTAGCATTCACACAGTCGACATCATGCGGTACGCGAAATGAATAAAAAAGAGAAAAGAGAGGGGCAAAAGAGTAAAGGAAGAAAGAACAGAGGGGGCGGAGGATACCCGGAGACCTGCACCCCCTCGAGCTGCCAAATATCGATCTGCATTAAAGCGTATTAAAACACAGGCAGCGCTCTTTCCGCCGACTGATCGAACAGGCTCGAGCGCGCGCGCGCTCGCGCGAGCACAGAGACTGGCGGTGTTTCGAAGCTGATGCACGCGCGGAACCGCGCGGAACCGCGCGGAAAAATGTACCGTCGCCGGTTCATTAAATGGCGCTGGTTTTTAAGCCGGCGTTGCGCGCCATTTTCTCCGCAACGAACATATTTCCCAGGTATGCTCGGAGCTCATTATCGGCTTCCACGTTTTCTGACCCACGATATTTCTCGCGCTGCTCCGCGAGGGCGCCCCTTTCACACAGGGCCTCCCCGTTTGAGGTTCGATTTGATTAAAGCACTTTTAGGTCATCCGGTAAGCAGAGTGGCTTTTCGATTGATGGGCCAAGTTAAAAGCGTTATTTGGTAGGAAATCGGGGATAGGCTACTTTGAACGTCTGCGGTATGGATAACTTGTTCGATGGATCATGAATTCGAGAATGTTCTCTATAGTTGAATTCAACGAATTTTCTGTGCTTCAACGGGTACCACCGTTCCTTCTTTCAAGTTTCGTGAACTTTCAATCCGTTTCGTAGTCTTGACCGGTGGTAAAAGATGCGTAAAACGGAAAACATTCGCATAATAAGGAGCATTCATAAATTAAAAGGGAAACAAACACCTAATCTTAACAGGGTTAACATGAAACAAGTTACGATTAAAAAACAAAATAATAAAAAGGATTCTTGGGGGTGGGGTAGTAATATGGACCTTCATTTTTGTACCTCTTTTTAGAACCTACTTTGAAAGTCAAATTTGTTTCATAAATTATTAGAAATTTTATGTTTTACGTGAGACGGGAAAAAGAAATTGCAGGAAATTTTACACGCATTACATAAAATTCTAATAATCCTCGTATCTTTGGATCTACATTTAAGAACTACGAATTTCCAAAATAACGACGAATATTCCCTGAATTCCAGTGAAGCATTGCAACATAATGGCACCATAGAGAATGTCTGTAAGGCATTGTTCCACATTTATAACCAATTAAACAGGGTGGCGATGAATCAGAAACTTCCGCGAACGCGAGATTAAAAGTTAATAAAGACAGATCAATTTTAATTAGATTTAGCGTATTCTTAACAGCAGTGAAACGACAGGGGAATCCCCGACTCGGCCTTCTAGTTAGCAGATACAAGACAATGGCGGGATTCGAGAAACTCGGACTGCAACTGCTAACAAGACATTCTGTATGGTTTCTCGGTGATTAATATAACTGGAATGACCTAAAGCGATTTTCATTCTCTATGCAACACCGTTCAATTCGTGGGAAAGAAAACTGGTCTCTTACGAGCATTCCCTTTCGTTCCATTCTTTTACCATTTCCGTGTCATGCTCTCGTGTTTAGAGGCCTAAATACGCCGCCGCGGCTCTTATTAATTACGAAGGAAAAACGGAAAACGATCAGGCAACAGCCCCGTACAGATAGATGCAAACATTCAAGAACATAATACGTATATATACAGACAGAGAATCGAGCAAAACGGGCAAAACGCGGAGAAGAGTTCGAGACGCATACACAGGGATCAGGGAGAAAGACAGCAGAGGATTACGCTTGGTACGACACTGAGCGAACATCTCGTTAAATATCAGCATAAACTTCCGATAATGCTGCAAACGACGATCAAAAATTGAATCTCTGGAAGCGCGAATAAAATTTTCTTATTTAACCTCATTAAAATCCCCTTAGAACCCCAAATTATTAAGGAAAATTTGTTAAACTTGTTTTAACCCTTTGAAGTCGTTTTAAGTACATTGCAACCTCGATTATCCGAAGACTCTATTATCCGGACACCTGATGTGTTATTTATATATTTAGATTCAAATTGCACCAAACGCGAAATTATCAAAGAATTTTCCCATCCAGACGCTTGGCACGTGTCACCCGGGTAATATGGATAATCGTGGTACTGCTGTGCCGTATAGTCGCGAAAATTCGTCAAAGATTTTACACCCGGGACAGGGTTCCGGCTAAAAGGTTCTCGAGGGATAACTAAGCCCTCGAGTTTTCTTTCGAACGCATTAGAAATACCGCGGTATATCGAATTCTTGCTTCTCTCCCCGAGAAAGAGAGAGCATTGAACTCTGAATGCAATTAAGAAGCCGGTAGGCACTTGATACTTAATAACTCGGGGAGATAAATTCCACTCTCGACCCAAATCCCCGGACAGCTACGAATGAGCCTCAATTACCCGGGGTTCAGCGTACGAAGTAGCAGCAGTGGTTCGCGTTCATTGAAAACCAACCTTTTTTCCTCCCCCCACTTCTGTGCCGCACCAAGTTCGCTCAGAGTCGCGCGTTCACAGATTCTTGGAGTGTACAAAAAGAAGGGTTGCATCGGGCATAAGGGACAAAAGACGATCGATCAAGTAGTAATAGACGGAATGCATGGCGGTTCCTATTTAAAAACAACGGGCACAGAGCGGGGTTGCATGAAAATGCGGTATCATAATAGAACGAACGTTACAATCGATATATATATATA
>NIJG01000005.1:1329799-1358907 GCA_002201625.1 Euglossa dilemma
ATATCTATATGTATATAAAAGCGGGTCATAAATCAATGCACAAGAGCTCGCGTAAACTACCCGAGACCAATTCCGCGTTTAACGCGGAAATTATATATGTTCCCGCGCCACGAGACGGCGACTTTTAGTGTTTTACGTGCCAGCGGTGTCCTTACCCTGAAGATAGGATCTCCTGACAAGCTGTCGGGGCTAAATGTCTCCCAAGTTCCATTCTCTAGTAACGTATCGATCAAAAGGTCGGACTCCCGCGAGCGGTTCCTCGATTTCTGTCGAGAACGAGAGAAGGAAGCCTTTTAACTTTCGCATTATCTCCGCTAATTCGCTTTCATCCCTCTATGCATCGAGTGTCTCTTTTCCTGCCACGTCAAACGAGCCAACTGATCCAGTCGACTTTCTCCGACTGACTAACCGCTCAGAACTATGCTCCACGCCGCGACGCCAGAGACATCTGTCCAAGATACCATCAACGACGTTCCACCGACTGTGGGTTCGTTTTCATGAGACTCGAATAGATCGCGCTTAGTCCCGATCCTTCGCCTACGTTTCCCGATTTTTTACTTCCGATTTTATTGCGATTTCTTCAACGGATCGGTTACGTTAGTTTTCTCTCGCGTTTTTGTTTCCTGATTTTAAAGAGAGCATAAAGAATTATTTGAATTATTATTCGCGCGTGCGAGGTATAGAGGGTTATATAGAGTCTGCGCGGAGGAAAAGCGAAGCTCGGTCATAATGCACGGTGACCGACCGAAATTATGAAAACGAACAACCGTAACTCGATATCCGGTGAAATCGAATCTGACCTCGACGAAATTCGACGCTGACGTGGAATTATATTAAATATTCCCGGCATATTGCGCAAGCTATTGTCACTGTTGACGTTGGATTAATCAGGTTCCTCTTCCTGCTGCCTTCTGTCGATAATGTCATTTATTACCTTATTTTCCCCCACGATTTTCCAATTACGCTAATATTTAACGAACCCTGAGTACGCGAGTAATAATATAATTCTCGGATTTGAACGCTAAATAGATAATCCCTATGCAAATGAAACGAATTATGATTGTTCGGGGCTGATTAGAAGTAATGGAAAATGGAATTGTTAAATGCTCGTTGGTTTCAAATAATGGCATTAATTTCGTGTAAATGCTAAAGCTTCTGAAAATGTTTGGTACGTGAAAGTTATAATTTTTAATCTTCTTTCGGCCCGTTCAAAATTCGCTTGAAATTTATATATTAATATTTCTCTCTGACATTAAATACAAAACAATTAAATTCGTATTAATTACTTATACGTTATAAGGAATCGGAATAATTGTAATAAATTAATTAAAATACATGAATACTTCTTGAAATTATTCTCTTGGGATTAAGAGAGGCAACGTTCCCATTGACCCACGTTGCATACGCCATTTTACTTCAATACTATTTAGCCTGAAGCTAGGTGGAATGTACCAGCATTCTACAAAAACATAGTGAAAAAAAATATGTAAAATTTTCGTCTAGTATGAAATTCGTTGCCTCATTATGCAGCGCGGTGTAAGAGACTTGAGATAACGCAAGGTGTTTCCCACTATGTTTAATGTTATTGTAAAACTCCTGAAACTTGTAGTACGGTACAGAGGCCATAGAACAATTTGCAACATTGCGTAGCCTTGTTACTGAACTCTTGCAGTTCGTGGAACATTACATAACACAATAAAGTGCTTAAACCCGAGCTTGAAAACTGTTATAATATCAATCCAGTTTCTCGAAACAGTCTGAAGGAACCTATAATTATAATAATACTTTATGAAAATTCTATTTCGCTCAATTTGCCTACGCTGCTTAAAAAATTGAATGAAAATGCGTAACAACAAACCGAACTTACAATTAATTCCATTTCACTTACAATCATAAAACAAACACCCCGATCTAATCACCTGAGAAATACTTGATTGAAACCTAATCCGATACAAAAATATTATACGTAAAATCAATCGGTTGTCGTTAATTAGCTTTCGAAGAAATCGTCCTGAAATGGCGTTCAACATTTACGTCTCCAAACGATCAATAAAAACGCACGAAACATGGCGGAGTCGAGGTCAGAATCGATTGTCGATTCTCAGGACATCGGTGGACCAAGGCATCGTTACAAAGGGAACTCGTTACCGCGATTTCCGTTGTCAGGAACCTGAAGTTGTCGACGCGTGAAACGCGCCACCACGTAACCAGGGGTGTATCTTCTCGCCGTAAATCCCAACGACAAGTCTGCGGGAGTAGAAAGGTGTTCGTGTGCTAAATCCCTCTACCCTTTCACGCTGCCATGGTCGCTGGTAGGTTACTTTGATCACGTCGAGAACAAGAGATGACTCGAAGAGGGAACACGTTCGATAACGAGAGATCGATCCTTCTACTTCCAATTTCTTTCCTTTTTTTTTCTTTCTCTCTTTTCTATCCTCGTGTATCTCGCGTCGGAGTTCGTCTAGATCCCGAGATCGCGATCGTTACGCGGAGCGATATGCGCGGCTTGGTCGTCACGGATAAGGCGTACAAAATTAAGACAATTTCCAAGCAATCACCAACAAATGAGTGGGGTTGGGAGACGATGTTTCGGTATCGATACAACTGGGTCTGTTGGAAGATTTTGGCTCTCGTTACAGAAAAGCGTGAGGTGACTTGAGTGAGGTGAGGCATTTTCAGACGGTTTCACTGACTGTGAAGTGTGACCAGAGCGAAGATCGAAGCTGGTCCTATCGGCTGAAGTGAACGCTAATGATTTCTCGAGGAAAATTGGTATTGCAAATTTAAAGGAACTCGTATATTTAATTTACAAAGCTAAATTGACTTTCCAATCTTTATATTTTTCATATAAACGTTCCCTTCGTGGTCTGACTATTGCACTCTACTAACGAAGCTGCAGATAAGATATAGAAAGCTTGGTTTCACCGATGTTAAAGACAAAATGGAGATGTTAGACTCACTATCAGCTTATGCGATAAAGTGACAGAAGAGTGTCTCGAATTACACTGAACACTGATTAAATTCAATGAACGTTCAGTTAAAATCCCTGCTCCATAATAAACTTGTCCATGGTACCAAGTACTTAACTCGGCGATAGAGTTACAGAAAAGTAACTGTAATTCAATAGTTTCCGATTACATTAGATAAATTCAATAATCGTAAAATTATCCATGCTCTCTTTCTTTCTACTCTCTCTCGCGCTCTTGGACCAAGTATATTATCGGGAATTGCGTTACGTTTCTAGCGTTCACTTCTGGCCAGCTTACGATCGGCACAAGGGAAGAGCGCGAGTCGAAACCACGAGCAAAGAAGAAGGAAAAGAATTATACTTGCATAAGTTTCGAATTATCCGCAATAGGGAGTAAGTTAACCGCAGTCGGGACTAAATTCTCCGGAGCTTTCGAGTTACCGAAACACGCGGTTCCCTTTGGTCTGACATACGTACATTTGGACGAGTGGTACTCCTGTCGAGGGTACGGGGGTGTATCTCCACGAGCGAACGTATAATATATACAACAAGATACGGGGGATTACTTCTACTTGGTGTACAAAGAGACAAAGAGAAAAACGAAACGGGACAGAATACAGACGGGCTGGCCGTCCGTTTCTCCGGTTACATCGAGGCTCGAAGAAAGTGGTGCGATGCCAGCTCCTAATTCTCAACTAGAAGGTCGGATAGAATTACGAAGATCGATCTGCCGTGGTTTCTGGGCGATAGCTTACCTGGAACAGGGGCTTGTCGGTGGACGGAGAGGCTGGAATCTGAACGGTATAGAACTTTTGCTCGAATTCTGGTCCATGGTCGTTTATGTCTGCCACTGCTATCACGACGCGAGTCGTTGAGAACAAAGACGGCCTTCCGTCATCTCTCACTGTTACCTGAAACAGAAAGTCGAGGTTTAAGAGATGTCGGAGACTGGTGATAATCGACGTGAAAAATCTGCCGATAAGCAACACAAATACGCCGAGAAACGTGAATCACTGTGCCTGCGTCATTCTCGATGCCTTTGCAGTTGCTGCTGTGCAGGATAAAATGAATGGACATTTACTTTATGGTATGATATAGCTTCTGAGATGTTATAAAATTAAATTTTAGATCCTGCCTGGCTCTGAATCAAGAAACAGTACTGAAGCCTCGAGACTTAGACTTAGGACCAGGATGTGAAATATAATTTACAAGACCTGGAATTTTAGACATGTTACTCAAAATTAAGATTGCATATCCTAGGATTGAAGACTCAGAAGTTAAAACCTAGGATCCTGAACTTAGGGTCCAGGATCCAAGAGTCAAATACCCAAAGGTCCTTGAGTTTGAAATAATAGCATACGATATTCAAAATCTAGGATCCACAAAGGAAAATGTCAAATCCAGGATCCGAATCTGAGCTGCATTGGCAGAATGTCTCCCCCGGTAGAATAAAATGAATTCTATGACTAAGTGGTCAGTTTACACGTCTCAGTGTGCCATTTGGCGGGCTGCCACATTTTTGGCGTGGCTCTTTAGGCATTTCTTGACGTATTCTGGACACCTTTGCATAATATATGTGTCGCTTACATAGAAAATAGTTACTACAAGATCTTTCCGCGAAGATTCTGGTAGCTATAAAGTTACAAACGCCGACGTGACTGGGAAATGAATAGAAACAGTCGCATTATCTCAAACTGTGTCACTGAATTTAAATCCTCAATTCATTCCTCTAACAGTTACGAATAATTCTACTGTGCAAATTCCATTCATGTCCGTCATTTTCATTTTAGTGTTTCATTCCATAACTATGACCGTTACGTGCAATTTATTTTAGAAGTTAACGAAGAAATGTATTTGTTTTACTACGAAATCCTTTGTAGAAGCGAACATTGTAGGCAGAGACTAACAAGCCACTTTTCGAATGGAAGTGAAGCTTTACCAATTAATGCTCGACAGTAAACCTCTATTAGTTAGCCTGTACAAGTCAACCGTTGCCAATCAGTGTCCAGGATAACTCAAGAACTTTGCCCAAACTAAATTCAACTAATCCCTAGGTTATCTTACAGCGAAAGGTATTGGCACGCGTTGACCGTAATTCACAATTGTATATTCCACAACTGTTACAACGTGTTTAATCTTCCTACGAATCGTTAACAATCTATCAAAAAATAAAAAAAAAAATCCTTTCGAAGAAATATTTCGGAAATTAACGCTGAGTTACCTATATAGGAAAAAGTTGTTCAAAATATTGATTTTTATTTAAAAGTCGTCGAAATCGCTGAGACCCCATGTTTTTCTAAATAATTACCAAAATTTATATTTCTACAGATACCAAAAGTTTCTACGCTATATCAAGAAACTCGTATACACTTGCAAATTCTATTAGGTTAGATTTATCATGGGTACCGAAGCCGTAGCAAATGGTTATCTCCATCGGATGGAAATATATCAGAAGGAAGTTAGGAAAATACAATCGTGACACGAATCGAACGTTTCCAATCCGAATTTATCGCGAGACGAAGCACGCGGAACATTCGATACTTTTAACCGATCCGGCGCAATATCTCGAAAACGTTTCCCGTCGGTATAAGTTTCCCCGCGCAGTCTAACACGGTCACCCTTTTCTTTTATCCCACTTATCGCGGCCGTTACCCTTATACCGCACACTTTCCACTTCCGTAGCTGTTGGCGCCGCGGAATCCCGGCTTTTCATTCGTGAATATCGCGCGCGACGATCTGCACAATCGGCACGGCTGACCGGTTCCGTCCCGCAGTCGTAAATGTAAAGGGACGACGAAATCTCACCGAGACCGTGAGGGAACTTATACCTTCGACACGAAAAGGTTCCCGCGAAGATAAGGACTTCGCAGTCTACCCGATTCCGCTTACGTATTAAGTCGAAAAATATTTACTTTTCAAAGAAAACATTCTCAATATTCATCGCTGTACTCAATTTTGGAAAATATTTATCGATATACATAAATTCTAAAATTTCAATGCAGCGCGAGAAAGGCTGTTGCAAAAATATACCTTTTAATTACTGCTAATGTAAGATCCCAAATGATGTAACATCGTAGCAACGTATCTTTATATTAAGCTAATGAAAACGATAAAATAATTTACCTAATGCTTTCTGAAAAAAAATTGTAATTTAACTGGGAAATAAATGAAAAGAAAAAGAGAATTAATATAGGACTACCGACCTATAATGAGTAGCTAAATATATTTTTCACGAAAGAAGATAAATGTAGTGGTACAAAGAAACGAACAATTGTGTTTCGATCTGAATCAATGTAGGTAAAAATTTTGTCAAAAGCAGTTTGTATGCTCTGAGAAATCGTAAAAAAAAAAAAAAAATATCTGAAAGGAGTCATTTTGATCCCTTTGATAGCATTAGTATTAAATCTAGGATGATGTTTCATTCGTGATTCCACTAATTGTTCAGAAATTCGTATACGTCTTTTATATCGAAATGAAAGTTACAACTTCTCTTCTGCCGCACACTGTAAAATTTCGAATGAAATTCGAAGCGGCTAAAAAATTCCCGGAGCACTCGTATCGACCAGTTCTTCGTTCCAGCAGCGACTGTCACGGAAATCGTTTTATCGTCGCGTTATTTGAAGTTCGAATAAGGGAGAACGAGCAGGAACGAATGAGCAACAGCGCGAATATGAACGAAGATGGCGCTACAAGACAAGAAGAAAAGATTGTCGCGGTGATAGGAAGGACTCGGTTGCACACGAAAGGGACAAAGTTTTATCGAATTTAGAAAATGTTCAATCGAGAGCTGCCACGGCCAGATACAGGGGATAGTTTAATTACTTGGACCGGTTGTTTCGGCTGGACCAGGGACGTGACCGTTTTCCTTTATACACCATCCACGGTTTTACATGTTGGCATATCCTCGTGAAAAATAGCCCGAATGCGATACACCGAGAGAAGGAGAGAGACAATGCATCGACCGCATAGCTGGTCGTTTCTGGTGTATCGATTAACCGATATTGGGTTATCAATTATTCTCAGCCCATATCGGTCCAGATGGAATTCGCCATATCGTGACTTAAAGAACGTATTATCGCTTATCGTTACGCCGGTTCAGGTGTTGAGACGAATTTTTCCTCGTAGCATTCCTCTTCTCTTTGTTCCATCTGACATTCCCTCCTTCCATCGTTCATCCCTTTCTATCCACCCCTCCTCGCCTTACCGTTCATTGTAGTTCGACGCGTTTCAATTATGTCCGCGATATGAAGCACTTTCAGAGAAATTATTTACACGGCCAGCCTTATTCTCCCAGCATTCCCGTCGATCGATATTTAATCACATCCACCGGCCAGGAATGCACAAAGCCAACGGCACTCGGCGCTTGTAAGCTTGAATTCGAGACATCTAGAATCCTCGCGTTCCATTCGATCGCTTCCCGCTCGATAACGCGAAAAATGACTTTTATATATGTTAGAAAAATTGCTATCTTCCTGGCGACGTACGAGGAAGAGGGAGACAGGTACAGGAGAGGAGATATCACGGGTGGTGGTTGATTTTGTATAAGTTCCTTTTATCAGTACTTCGTGTTGTCGAGAGGTATGGGTGAACGCTGTATGTCGTTCGACTCGGAACTAAAGGGAGAGATCTTTGCGAGCATAAATTGGTCAGAGGATCCCAGGGGGAAGTCCACTTAATTCGACGCGGAAGCCTCGAAAAATCCCCGAAATAACGATCGTGGAATTAGAACGTTTTCCCTCGGCGGGGACGTAACAATTTTCATTAATTTGGCTCGAAAGGACAGGGTCATTTTGAGGAAACGAGTAAATACTTCTGAGTGAGTATCGCGAACGGCACTCGGTTCCACGGAAGTAAAGAAGTTATTGAGTCTTAATTAAACCATGAAGTCTCTCGAAATGTCTCCGAGGGGCCAACTATTAAAGAGGAAGCTAGTTTAATGGAGGAAAATAAAACTTCTGGAATTATGATTTCATTGAAATCTACCCGGAGAAAGTCCTCCCTGCGTTTTATTGTCATGTCTTCTTTCTTTTCTTCTTATTTCTATTCCGAATGAAGTTCACCTTTTTAAGACACGCACTTCTGACCTCTCCCTTTCTAATTTTAATTTTAATTACATTAGAGGGCACACTGTGGCCAATGGGAGGATTTTTACGGAAGAGTGATATTTATACAACTTGAAATTATTAGTATTTCAATGGCGCTTTTCTTGAAATGTAATTACGCATAATTAAAATAGACACTGCAATGTTTAATCCAATGTAATAAAAAATAATGTCTTTGTCTTTAATCAGGAGAGTGAATTCATTTTATTATTAAAGGAAGCGATGAAGAATTAATTCTTCATCTGTTTAAAGAAAATTTGAAAAACTCTTTGAAACTCTTTATATCCTATATCACGATTTCATGCCAAAAAAGGGTTTCATCTTCGAATATCTGGAAACAAGAAATTGTAAGATGAATCATCCCTCCAAAGATCTGAATTATTTCACATACGTAACCAACCGAGAGATTTAGATTCGTTTCATTTCAGATTAATTTCACATTCACGAAACTTCCACCATTATTCGGCCCATTGCCGAAACTTCTCAATGACTCCTGGACTGATTTATCTCCCAGCGAGATAATAAACCGGTCAAAAGCAGGCTTTCCGGAATTCTACACTGGGAGCAAACAACGGGACATGTCGTACAGCGTTAGAAGTAATCAGATATCCGGGGACGCAATTTCCGTCGGTAGACGGAAGATCGAGCAGCCACTTCCGGCGTAAATCCGTCCCAATGGACGCTCCGCGAGGACTACGCGTCACATCCGTCTGGCAACACCTGCACTAAATTAGGACTACGAAACTCCCGTTTTATCCAGCGAACGAAAGATACGTTCGGTGGTTGCCGTGTTCCACTCGCTACGATACAGCTGATACGAGCGTTTCCGGAAGTTGGGTCGGGAAACGATGTTGCAGCGGCTATAGGTACGGTAACCTGGCTAATACACGTATACGTTGCCCGAGACCGGGGTAGTTTACCGTGAACTGGAACGAATTCTCTAATTTTGAATGCATGATTTAAGTTGCCTGTGATAGCGGTGTTAATTCGTTTCTATTCCTGGGCTACTCTCGCCTGTGTGGGTGAATTCATTGCTTTGGATTAGCGTGGATGAACTTATGCATTGAAAATTAGACGGCAAAGGTTACTAATGTAATACTATATATGTATGAACTTCGCTTTGTTTTAGAATCAAGCCACGAGTATGAGCTTTTTAAATTTGTACAGATGGAATAAAAAAAAGAGGGTAAGTGCGAATGAATTGTTTCGTTTCGGTAGGAGCGAATTTATATGATATACTTATTGAAAAAAACGTTAAAGAGTTGTTACAAGTAGTTTTGGAATATATACAGTGCTTATGTTTTAATTCAGTTTGTGTTATTGTCATTATGGATGTATGTACATACGTATGTATTTTTGTTAAGTTCTGATCTTGAAATGGAATATTATATATGTGATTCTAAGATTATCTGCTTCGAGAGGTGTTGAGATACTCGAAACCAGCTGCCACTTGATATCTGGGTGAATTTACGACACGTTTTATACCTTTCCCTTCTAATACACACACTGTGTTTGTGTAAAGGGTGTGACAAGTGTAGCTTAGGTGTAGCTTGCCATTGATCAATGAAAAGGAACAAGATTAATTTAAGGAAGCGATAAATATTACTTAAATATTTGTATCCAATCTAAGGGTCATTGAAAAAAGATTCCCTATGTTCTATTAATATCGCGAAGGTAAGATCCAATAAAAAATAATAACACCGAATGCAGACCAATTAAAATTTAATTTGCTTTAATAATCCAAAATATTCAAAGTCGATAAATAAACATTACAGGCGTGATATGAAGCATGTTAACTCGAATCCATGTTTTTAATCTCAATTTATCTAAATTTTAGTTTCTCTTTCGCGTAATTTATTTCAGTTTAAACTTAAATCTTATTCCACATAGTCAAATATGTATTTCAATTTTGCTCAATTTACTTAAATTTCAATTTCCACTTTAACTCGTTCAAATTTTAATTTCAATTTCCATAATTCGACAATATCCATCTCAAAGCCACAAATAACAGTCGCAAAATCTAAATATATGCGATATAATCTTCCTATTCAAAATGTTGAATGATTTCCCATAGACGATGCATTCGTTATTTAATAAAAGATGAGATACTTGAAAATATCAAATACCATATCTCTATATATCGCGACACGAAAGCATTGGACACATAGGAACCAGCTTCGATGAAGGCAATTTGCTGGAGAGCAAATACCTACACGAAATTCCACGTAGGTGTCGTTAGCATCAGGAAAATGGCGCCGTATGTCTGGTCGTTTTCCGCAACCGATCTACTACCACATTGTATACGTATCGGCTACAGCATTGTAAGGAAAACGCATTATCGATATAGGATAATATTTTTCGTCGTCGTGCTGTTATTACCTCGCTGGGGAACACGAAGAGAATTTCTGATAACGTTTGATAATAGCAATTCATGAAATCGTGCCATTATACATGCATTTAATTGCAATTGCAATATTCCAATATCACTAGATTTTTTGAATGGATACTTATAACAATATTGCAAGTATGCGTAAGTAATGACACACATAATAAGATACAGTAAAAATGATTATGTATACATGTATAATATAATACGTGTAAAATAAATAAATTATATTTCCATTTCAATAAAAGTCGATGTTAATTTTATCAAAAGCAGTAGAATATTTTCAATACTTGAATACATAAAAGCAACAGTAGAAAAGTCGTTGAATATACTTTGTTTTTCACAGAAGTTTCTTTCAAAACTAATAAATACCTCAATTCTAATAAACCATAAAGAAATTATATAGCTCAAAAAGATCGTTCCATTATCACAACAAAATTTTCAGTGAAATTATCTACATCTACATTCACGGTATAATAAACTATCAACATCGATTGGCTCGAATAACAATATTTCGACGCGAGCGTCAATCGTGATGTCAACCACAGGCCACAGAATAACCTAGCTCGGCGAGCGTAAGCACAATGGAAGTGAGCTCGGTAGCACCGCGCTCTATCAGGCAGTGAGGGAAGCTTCAAGGACACGAGACGTGTCCCGCCTGAAGGACCCGGGCTTTACCCGTGATTACGAATAACAACGGAGCAGCGACTGCGCACATCTTAAGCGTCTTCTGTCCTGGAATATGAGGCCCTTCACGCAATTACATCGGTAGCCCGTAGTGTTCTCGGTGGGCTCAAGATCGAAAAGCGAAGTCGTCGTAATGATAAACTTCGATTCGTGGAATGTCGTTCGGGCGAAACACGCGATCAACATTATTTCTCGTTTCGCTGTGGCTGAAACGCTTCTCGAAACTGGTGAAATATAGGCGAAACGAGAGCGCAATTGCGACCGTAATTTGCCGACAAGGTTCGTGTTTGCAGCTAACCTTTGACCTATGCGGATCTCTGAACGTTCGTTAACGGAACGATTTCTGTTATTCTCTTTATAGCACGAGGGGAATTTTGTCGTACTGTTTTTGGTTAGAATAAAGTGCTGCGAAGTGTACTCGAGCCGATTTGAAAGGTAAAGGTAAACAGAACTTTGGCAGGCCACCTTTGTCGAATCGTAGAGAACATTCGACGGAAATAACGAATTAAGATTGTTAATAACAAATTGTTCTGAATGTAGAATTATAATAAAACTTAAAAAAAATAATAAATTGTTCGCTATTACAGCGGATAAGTAATAATTAATTGAACAACGCGGGATGCGTGCGATTACACCTAATTGTTACATGCTAGCACCATTTCACTTGACATTTCGCTCGATTACGCATAGCTACGGTACTGTCGAGGCTATTTAAGCGATACTAGTGGCGCCGCGATCTAATATTTAAGATAGCTACCATCCTGAGCAACAATTTTATCGAAGCATAGTAATACAAAAATGTCGACTATCTTCAAAGTGGCAGAGACCTTAAAAGCAAATTAAAATAAACCAATTGACTTATCTTACCCTAATTAAAAATACACGCGATATTTCCCGTCGAAAAAACCTGCAACATAACCTGTAAAATGTCCATCGTATCTACATACTTATCTGCATCCAGTCTCGTATCGTTTCTTTAATTTCCACCTGCACTTTGCAACTCAGCTCTCCACAAATTCTACCAGTATAACACTCTGTAATGTTCTCAGATACCGTAGAACTCGCCTCAGATAAGATTTCTTTCGAAACAGCGTCCAAAGCAACCTGTTCGAGAAAGATGTCGAGACTTCGATGAACGAAAGGAAACGGTACTCAGGGGCGGCAAAACCTGCTTCACGAACTCTGTAAATCGTCGGTGGCGCCTGGTAGTCGCCGTTACCTGTGCTTTTCGAAATTCTCTTCCCTTCTGAACCGGTGCCTGTACTTTTACGATTCTTTTTATAGGGGACGAGTATACGCTTGTCAGGATATAGCCGGGACGAATGTTATTGCCAGGCTAGAGACAGAGGAAATCCTGATTTTTATTGCGGAAAAAAGAGTCGGGCATTTGTTCAGCTCTAATCGAATTCAGGGAGACGAAGATACTTTGACAGTAGATCATCGAGGTCTTACGATATCCAACGTAATACCCAATGAGACATACGTCTAAAAGAGAAGGATACATGGTAATAAAATGGCTGGGAAATAAAAATAGGGTGACCGAATTGAAAGTATATTCAAGCATTCGAGAAAAAATGCCTTAAACCAAAACTGATCATTTATTCGTAGCTACAAACGGCAGTAAAGGATTTTTGTTCTATCCTTATCTTTTTTTAACAACATTACATATTTTTTACTCTATTCTATATTATTTAGTTGATAGTTTTTCACTTACAAATCGATTGGAATAGAACAATTTGATCGAGTACGATTTGGTATGGTTACTAATAAATTGTTATAATTTGTCGTAATAAATCTAGTTTCAATGAAGTTTCGCCACAGATGGCGTATCTTTGTAACGATCCTCTGCGTGCTTTGTGACCTATCAACGAGTACAAAAGCGACGCAATATCGCGGCAAGAGGTAGTTTATTTAAAAGGTTTCCCGAATGCAATTACCGTTACCACTGGCTTTGCTCACGGACAGTCTTCTCAAGATAGGGAACCTTCCACCATGCTTAGCATTTCCTTCTTTCTTTTGCAAGCCTTCCGCTGCACGAGTCTTTTGTATCGAGCGTTTGATGTTTATGGGCGAGAGCGTTTTTTCCTCCACTTGGTTTCGCGCTTAACCGAATCGTGCATTCGTTTTAATTTACAGCATCTGGGTTTCGCGTAGATGGTAAATTCAATTTTTAAACATTCGGTCGAGCGACTTCGGCAAATGGCGGAATTTTACGAGATGTTTACGTGCTCTTCCTTCTGCTCGAGGTTGCAGAGGCTATCTTGTGAATTTTAGCAGAATTTTAACAGACTGCGCATTTTAGGAAATTCTATTTACCGAATGGTAGCTTGTGTTACATTTTTTATTTAGAGAAAATTTTGAGTCTATGAAGTTCCATAAGAGAAAATTATGCTAGGAATTTGATATTTATATATTCACATTGTCTTGACTAATGGAAGTAATTTTCATTTGCCATTTTATTTGATCTATGGTAATTGCGAAAATTTAACACCTATTTCTTATTGGTATATAGAATTTATATTTCTTTTTCTGTGTCGCAAAAATTCAGGAATACACAAACATTTCATCCATTTAACTAGGGTTTTATAAAACACCTCATTAGAAGACCTCCCCTAAGACTAGTAAAGCCGTGGATCGTCGGAAACTCATTGGTCAGACCCTCTTTCATCCAATAAAACGTTTTCCCCTTGTTTTCTTTCCTCACCTACGCAGACGGATCATTAGTCGAGGATCACTCGTCCGTCCAAGTAGAAAAGAGTACATAATTCCAGCCTTCCTCTCCAGTATCGTTTATCCGCTCTATTTTCCGTTCGACAGACCCATTTCCGGCGGACGACTTAAACTTTTAAGCGGAAATAATTCTTCACGTTGGGAAATGGAGGAGTAGCGCGTTATCGTAACCGGAAACTATGTTTAATGGGGCTCCAAGATGACTAATGATCGAATCACATTTAACCCTAATTCGTTTATTTCACCCCTCTGTTTTTTTTCGCAATATTTTCCATTCCTTTTGGTAACCGCGGTGAAAAAAATTTTCTCTCGGTTTTATTCGACAAGATATCGTATTTTTATTCCATTACATCCGCACAAGGATACCGGGTCAGGATGAATTATTTTCACCGGCGCAGCGGAAGCCCGCGAAAGAGCATCGGAAAGTGGCTGTCCACGCATGCAAAATTTCACGCAGTAACGTTAAAATTTGAAATATAATACGACCTCGTTTGTCTACCACGTTTTTTTTTTTTATACCATTTATAGCGTCTATTATCATTTCATTGGAATCCTTTAATCTCATTCGCGAGACAAATTCTGTTTGTTTCTTTTACTTCTATTTCGCATACCTTTTATAATGATATTAACGACTATTTAGCGCAAGGAAATAAGGCATCAGTGGTTACAAGATAAATCGAAGATTGATGAATGCTCCGATTCAATCATTGCCAGACTACCAGTAAGGGGAGAGCTGAAATAGAGTTAAGGGATTGGAAGGATACGTCTCGTTTAGCTCGCAGCTATGCATTGGAAAACGCTTAAGGTCCCACACAAGACGGTTAAGTGGCTAGATAAACGTTATCCTTTCGGGCAACGTGTCTTTGGTTTCGAAATAAAGCCGAGCATCTGCGTGGGACGTTTGATAATGTGCGCGGGTAATACGATATTTTATGGATACGATAGCGAAATTCCGCAGTTCCGCGGATTCCACGGTTCCCTCTAGTAGAAGGCACTATTTCTACGTGTTGCATGTTTGTTCCCCTGCAAACGAAGAATCGTGCATTCGTTATCGCGATATTTTCGCTTGCCATTTAGAGAAAACCCCGCAATACCTGTGTCTCGCGAGTCTCCCTGGGAAATTGTATGAAACGAGTACATGTGTAGGTCCTTATGGGGCAACCGGGGTTATTGCGCACGTTAGAATCTTTGTAATTAATCTAACACAATTTGCAGTCATGTACAAAAAGGGGTAGATAAAAATTAAATTAAACAGTAAAATAGTCAAAGAATTTTTTGACTGGAACTTAGAGCTAGTTGGACAAGGACTTGGCTTCAAGTTAGTGAAGACATTATGAAAGAAAAATATGTGTTTGTAAATAGACGGATATTTTTTTATCTGATTTAGTAAATTCTTTTTTCTCTTGCTATGTTGTTATCTCTGAGACTGCACGTAGTAAAAATTGATAGCGATATCTACAACAGGTACTATGGGGTAGCTAGTTTGTGTTCGGTTTCTCGGCAGCAGGGACTGAGATTTAATCTCATCGAACTCCTGACGTATCACCGTAAACTTTATACCTGCAACTTGTTTACACGCCATATAACCTAAAAAATAAAACAGCGCAGGATATAAAAGAGCTTGTTGAAATTTTTTCGGGTCATACGCTTTGATAGTAAATCCAGTATTATATACAGACAGTTCTAAAAACGAAATGGTGCGTACACGTTTCATTTCATTAAAAATAACAGGTATTATATTGACTTCTTTGAATATTAAAATAGTTACGAAATTAATATTTCAATGATTAAAATTCGTTGCTAAAAATTGACGAAAAATTAATTTCTAAATTGAAATCAAACATATCAATTTATAATTTTGCTATAACGCAGTACTATTTAATGAAAAAAAATTATGCAAGGAAAAAGAAAACACTCTTCATTAAAAATTTGATATATAATTAAATCTCTGCTCTCAGAAATATTATCTGTCCAAAAAAATCTACCTTTCAATATCAAAACCAAACAATTCCAGTACCTAAATATATATTTAATAAACCAACAAAATATACTATAAATAATTTCAAATATTTATTGAGATACAGAATTCGTCACTTTACTTTTCTCGAAATGCACGCAAAAATTATTTCCCATTAAGAATACTCGTCCTCGATGAACCGAACCCTTTCTCATATTGCACCTAACCATAACCACGCGTGGAACACGACGACGCGACGCCAGCGCCGCAGCGGATGCACTTGCACTACCCTCGCGCGCGACGGTTCCCAAATCGGGCATAACCCCGTATATACGAACTTACGAGCGGGCTAACTGCTGAAAGATGTTATCACAGGAAACACCCTAGTAATTGCGGTCGTTAATAATTAGAATTAACCCGAAAGGGCAGACGGTATCGAAGATCCGCTGACTGCGACGCTCCGATGGTATTTCTCTTAATTGTCTACTTGTTTTTGCCCCGCGGAGGAAGTTTGCCTTCAATTAACGAGCAGCTAGATCGTGTAATTAATAACCGTAGCCCGGCGGCGATGGCCAGAACCGCGGCTCCCGCGAGATTGACTGCCGCGAAAGTTTGTGTTCTGCGGAACGACTTATCGAGATAGCGGGGGGAGTTGAAGGGTGGGGCACCGATATCTCCACGGCTGGCCAGGGGGACCCTTTTAAATGGGACAACGTTGATGAAGTTTCAGAACTGGCGCGAAGCGAACCGGCTACCCCCGAGCGTGCTCGTGTTTCCCGACTAAAATACCGACGTCGATGTGGAATTCCTATAACCTCCGGCTATTTTTGACGTTCCCATCGATAAACTGTATAGTCGGATGCCGGGGTATCAGGCTTTCGATTTTTGTTCAAAAATTTCTCGCTCCTGACATCCACGATAGTAAATAACCTGGGTCTTCAAGAGGAATATATATTTTTCTTCCAAGAAAATTGGATTTTACAACCTCTATATCGTCTACTTCGCGTGTTGGTTTATATCAACTTTGCGAAAGTCGTGACTCTGTGTATCGCTACTTAACCATCGGTTAAAGCCGAATGATGTGGTACAGGAGAACGTGATGCACAGGACCGGTGAAGAATTGGTGGTGGGAGTAACCGGTGGAATGGGGGTGGCTACTTAGTGTCCTTGACCAACCTAACTATCGACGTACAGCACTCGGTTACGTTACAATCAGATAAAAAATTAAATACCTCTTAACCATTATTGTTTTAAGATCGTAAACTTTTAAAGTGCTGAATTGAAGTTTTAAGAAAATGTTTAGAAATATATTTATAATTGCAAACAAAAACAATACTATTTGCACTGAAGAGTATAATTAAAACAGACTCGTTTTGTTCAAAATAAACCTGAGGATATCTTTAAAATCTACCCAAGTTTAAATTTATCGAGCTGTACAAATGTAATTGTCAAATGCAAACGAGAAAAAAAAGCGAAGGGAATTAACCAACAAATGAACCTCGCAGAAATGCTTGGTCGGACGAAATTTGATTTTCTCATTCCACTGAAAAATCCATGCACAAAAGAGGAAGACGAGCAGTTTAACGAGCATCAGTAACACAGCTTCGCGCACAGGTGCACACACACACGATGCAGGGAGGTAAACGAGGCACGAGGGCAAATCATTGCCGAATAGGTTCCGTGAAAAATCAAGGCAGCCACGAAAATCGCGGATACATCGCCGCTTTAGAATTCGAGACAATGGTACGTTGAAACGGACGGGTTCACGCATTCGTTTCCCTTTGTGTCGGACTTTTTTTCTGCGGCTGCTTCGCATTTTCTCCCGATGGTCGTTCGACCGTGTCACGCGGAACGCTCGGGGCCAGACGTTTCTACCGTCAAGATTTTTGAATACCCATCCTGATTAGTTCTCCCCTTTTCCACCCCTTCCTTGCCCTTTCCCACATTTACAATGACCCGCTTTTTTCTCCCTCACCCCGCTATCGCCGTTTAACTCGTCTGTGTTCCACCGTTTCAAAACCATCTCTCTTTGTCTCTTTCTCTCTCTCTCTCTCTCTCTCTCTCACTCTCTCTCTCCCTCTGTTCTTCTGGCTTCTGGTCCCTTCTGCGTTACGGTATCGTCGTGAAATCTTCAGGATTGCGCTCCGCCATTTCTCTACCCAGTACCGCTCTTTTCGTATTTCAGAATCTCTTTCTCCTGCGTTTTCCTATTTTTCCCCGATGTCTTTGCTGCATGTTCCACTGTCTGTTCTACTTTACGTCTACCTTCATGGCGCACTGTGCTTCCATTCTTGTGATCCTTCACGCTTCCCCGACCCTATAATACTTTAACATTATATTCCCTATGTCCTGTGACTTTTCCTACCGTACCTGCATGTCAGCGATCTTTCACAATCGCTGAATTATCTCTGTCTTGATCTTCTTTCTTTGTCAGTTTCATTCATCATATACTTTTCGTTGTATTTGTTAACAGAGTTCTGCATCTTCCTTAACTTTTCAACGTTCCAACTTCCCCCCATTTTTTATTTAATCTTCTTATTTCCATCGTCTTCGTCTAGTCCATTATTTCTTCTCTTATCTAGTAAAGCCTCTACTTTAATGTGACAACCTTCTTCGTTTATCGAATATTCTAATCCTTGCAAATTTAAAAAATTCGTAGAATAATTAGACCCTCTCAGCACTTTCCATGCCGTTTTACCTGTTTTCATCTGGTACTAGCACGAGCTATCCAGATAAAGAGATGGTCCGTTATCTCGGGAATAGTAGAAAAACGGAAAAAGTAATAAATGTGTTGTGAAAACAACGGTTTACATCGTCAACGTGCAAATTTCACAAAAAAAGACTCGCCTTTTTCCATTTCCTGTTTCGATAGTCGAACAAAAGAGTGAACGTGTAACGAGAGGAAAATCATGGCAGCTTGGCAGCCTCTGACGGTTGCCGAGTGGACCGGTAGTTCCACGAACAAAACGAGGAGTTAAAAATTTTTAGAAACGAACCGATGGTCACGAAGATACTATGGACACATCGAGGGAGAACAACAGACAGGATACAACGGAAAGGACCTCGTTCCCGTAATTACGCTTTATCGCCGGAAAGATAAACGTACTTGCGGAGCAAACAAGCCATGAGTGTTCGTTATGAGATGTAATTGACGTTTCGTTACGCGGATGAACATGAGGCTGTCCCGGCGTGATGAGATCAACGGATTAGCTGTTCCGTGGCGGGATTTTTAGAACGAAGAATTTGTGCTTTCGAATAAAGAGAACAGGGAGAAAATGCGAGAGTGTCCTTTTTGTGGGATAAATTGCTTTTGAAAGGAACTAAAACAGCGAGAGATCGTAAAATCGGGCAGGCTTTGAAGTTTGTATGTTTCGAGCGTCGACGAAGCGATTCGAGAGATAGAGGGGAGTGCCGTAGAACATGAACACGGAATTGCTTCTTTCTTTGTAGTACAATTGGGAATAAGTTTGAAAAATCGCGTGACAAATAGGGTCAAGAAATAGATAGTTTCCTAAATAATGCACCGTTTCATCCTTACATTATTTCACCACGAAATAAATTATACAATATAATATTTTAGTTCATTTGACTTAATTCGATATATTTCTTGTTACTATGTTATGTATTTCAAAATTACTTTATTATTTACCTGCATAAATATTTCCAGACTATAATTCTGCCACGATAACTAGTTGATGAAAATGGAGAAGTTGATTAATAAGCATGCACGAGCAAACAGCATTAAAATAATTAATACCACAAAAAATACTATTCACGACGAAGAAAAATACACACGTACTAGAAACGCAAGAGAAGGTGGACTCTTTTAGGCTACGGCTATAAGAAACTGCGTACTTTCCTTTAAGAAAGAAAGTAAATTTAATTAAAAAATTTTTACAATATTTACAGACTTAATATAACTTAAATAAATCTATTAATATTCTATAGTTGGAGCAACTAAGTTGTCAAATTGACGAGTCCCGCAAAACCCCGTGTTAAACCGCTGGGTCCCAACCTCTTCAATTAAGGACCGCGGTTCACACGTTCTCCAGGCTTCAAACGCCTGTCGCACAGCGTCGCGGCGCGAATGTAAGCGAGTATCGCAATCCCTGCGTGTCACAGTGACGTTAAACTCTCCCTCGTCGAAGAATCGTCTGAGTGTTCCCGGGCGACGTATCCTTCCTCTTTCGGCAGCCTGTTCTCCTAACCGTCACGTGCTCGAAAGCGGAACTTTTCATTACAATGCCGGAGGAGATCAGAAATAGAGCCGGGTGTCTCCGTAACCGGCGCGCAAAGGGGACACGAAGAATGTCAATTAAGCGACTTTACCGACCGGTTCAAGTGTCCATAGCGCGCAAGAGTTCTTGGGTATGGGCGAGAGCCGCGAAGAAGAAAGCGGTGGCGTGGCAGAGGCAGCGGGACGGAAGCAGAGAGGAGTCGATGAAAAATGGGGGAAGAAAAAAGAGAAATTCACCCTTGCTGAACGAGCCCTTTTCTTTCGTCGCCACGCTCCACGATCGGCTCTTTCTCCAACCTTTTTCCCGCTCTTTTCCTCTCTTTCTCCACCGCTGTAATACGCCGCGACCCCTTCTCCGGCTAACCACCTTAGAAAGATGCTGAATACGCGCGCGATATTTTTCCGTGACGGTGCAGCCGCCCGTGACCGGAAATTGGCGGGTTCTCTCTATCCGTGCAGTGGAAAGTGATCGTGCTGTACGCGCGTACAGAACAGACAGGGGAAGCCGTTGATGACGAGCACTGGGCTCTGCAAATGAGACTTCTTCGCTTACGTGAATAGCATGCCAGATGTCATTACGATGCAATGTCAAATATGACACAGGGTAATGATCGCACTTCCATTTTCAAAGCCGATGACACGACTCTGGATCGATAGAGGCAAGGAAAATCGGTAGAACGACAGCGAAGTCTACGTTTCTCGACGTATGAAACAGAGAATCTGTGAAATTAAGGGTTATCCAAAGATAACAGGGGATTTTTACATCCACCGGGATTAAGAAGATGGATGACACTTAACGATATGCTACTACATTTCCTTTGAGGATTCTGCGAATAGAAATATACCGGTAAGGACCATTATAAGTGTATATGAACCATGCAGAATCAGTGTTTTTTTCTCGACCGTCCTACCTTACCGACTGGACCGCCCTCCTTAACCGATAGTGCAAATAAATGTTTTGTGTGAAAAAAAGACTTTCGCGGTATCTGCGAGAACAATTAAATCGAGATAAATACGATAGTATCGACGAAATACGCATAATCAGTGATTTCTTCTCGACCTTTCCGACATAGAAAATTATTCCGACTTCCATGACCTGGTGTCACGATAATCAATTAGGTTTTTCTCACGAATGCTGCGACTTTTCAGCAACGTAACCTACGCTGATCAAGATTTCTTTCGTTGTGTACCATCTAGGTTGATTTATGGGTTAGCACACGTTATTGCGATTTAGTACCGAGGGTGCAAGTCAAAAGTTGTGCTACCCCGAGAGAACATGGCTTCGCTGCAACGTTGTTCAAGGGTGTTTATAACCGCAGTGTGCCTGTTACAAACTTTGCCACGAGATTGATGACACCGATATAATTATCGATATTTATGGATATGGGTAGATTTAACCTTGGTTGTAATCGTTCATTGGTTCAGAAATTCTACTTTGTGGCAGGAAATGTTGCTACGTGGTAAACAGCTTGTATCTGATCAGTTAAATCAAGACGGGAAGCATAGCTCACTCCCCTATTTATGCTAGGACATAAAACTGAGCCCCAGAGTTAGGCATTTCAACCCTGACAGGGATAAACGTAACAGTAAACCTGTACCAATAGATTGGAATACTCCTTTGAAAGCAATAGAATCCATAGCTGAAAACTCCTATATTCGTAGCGATTGAACCAGACTACCGCGAGAATTTTTAAGGCACACAAACACCTGGCCATTTAGCTGGAAATGGTAATCTCTGTTCCTTTGGACAACCAAATGAAAAAGACGTCAGACACGTGCAATTGCGAGTGATATCGCTTTGACGCGTCACAGGAACTCGGCAATTAGCTTGTGTCTGCTGGGAGGTGAGAAAGGTTCGAAGTCATTACGCTAGACTTCCACCCCTTCCCGCCCTTTCATCCCCGAAATCCTCATTTTCATTCACAATTCCTCACTTTCAGTGTCAACCAGCCACGAACGTTGCTAGTCACTTTATCCTTCAGCAGACTCGGCTCATCCTCGAACCAATTTCAAACGATGTTCGTCGCGCGCATCGTTAATTACAGCGCTAATTGAGCGTACAGGTGGAGGACTTTGCGCGCAGCCAGGGGAAAAACACGGGTGAAGGATAGCGGAACAGCCTAGTGGCTGGCGTCCTTATTAATGCACTTGCTGCACGCCGGAAAGGTTCAGCTGCAGCAGCGTTGAAATATTTTAGCGCGTGTCGCGCGACTCGAGCGAGAAAGCGGCGCGGAGAGGGGTCGGACAGGGAGACGAGGAAAAAGCATGAAAAATCGCGGCTATTAATAAAGCCACGGCAAAAAGCTTTCGGCGTGCTTGGCCGAGCTGCACACGCCGAGGCTAAGCGGATAGCTTTCACAGTTACGCGCGCCACGATGCAATATCTCGGATGTTGGCTACAAGTAATTTTCCGGCCAGCTACATCCGACCTGTCGCGACATAAATCTTCTTTGTCAGGAGTATTTATTCATCAAGGAAACCGTGTCCCATCTCGCGATACTCGTAAGGTGGAGCCAGAGCCTTTGAAGGTGTCTGATTGATAGATCCTATTGGTGTGACTTCCTATGCTGCCCGTCTTCTCTCAGGATGACGCACTTGCTGTAATCCAGAAGTGTATCCACTCGAACCTGGAGAGTGATGTATTAGTTTCATCGAAAGATAATATTTCTTAGAATAGCGACTTTATTAAATAACGGATCTATCGTTTTGCAAGTAATTACACCAAATACACACGTCGTTTTGTGCTGAAAAACGAAAGAGCAACGTCAACTGCGATCTCATGCTGTTTATTGACCAATCCGATACTCTAGACTATTTGGTTAGGTCTATTGGGCTATTATGTCGTGAAGAACTATTCTAATTCTAGCTTCCACTCTAGCTATCCTTATATATTCGGTGGTAGATGGTATGGCTAATTAATTGGAGGATAGTTTATCCTTGTGAGCAACCTCCTTGGAGGAAACTCATTCTCCAGAATAACTTGAGGATTCACGAGAATCCTCACGATCAGCTTCGGAGGAAACCTGAGCATCCGATTGAGAGGTCCTATTTGCGCAAGCGTCAGTGTTTTCTGCTTGCTCATCATCTTAGGTTCGCGTATTTGGAATATCACAGCAGAGAATGTTACTTCCCAGAGATTATTATTGAACTGACATGACTACTGATCTCTTGGACAGAGTCGATTCATTCCAATTCTGGCTTTCACTTTAACTGTCCTTGCATAACAGCATGTACTCGATGCCAGTTGACATGATCTTATAATTAGAGAACAGTTTATTCCCGCGAGTGTGGTTCTCTTGGCTCCTGGACTCACCGAGAAAGCTAGGAAGATTCGCAGGAGTTAGCCAGCGAATATGTCAGACTCCGAAGACAGCGGCGCTCTCGTTAATTGTTTGTGAATTATTTTCTCGAAAGTTACTTCACGAGCACGTATTATCCGCCGCGATAATTTTCGTCACCGTCGATTTACGAGCTCGAGCACGAGGCCTTTATCGTGTCTTGCATGCACGTTACCCGCGATATTACAACGTTTAAATATTTTCCAGCTGCGGCAGCTGGATATTACGCGTAATGCGTTCTCGATCGAAATATCGCGGCCGGAACGATGAAATTCCTCGCGAGATACTCGCCGATATACGATACCACGAAGCAGACAAAGAGCGGTAGAGAGCAGGATAGCTGATATTCGTTCAATTAACGAAGAATCCACCATGGGAAAGTTTAACCCCGGCTGTCGATCATAAATTTGAACGGACTGCTGGCGAGTAGGTGCTCGAAACTGTATCCGCCAGACACTTAGCATCCTGTGCACGCTGGTAAGCAAGTTTCAAGCCTACTTCGAATACCGTCGATCGAGTGTCTGCAAGCGTGCCTCGTGAATAAGATCACCGAGGCGACCCCCGAAAAGCCAGAGCGCCATCCAACCCTCACAGACCCTCTCTTCGATTCTACCCTCTCAGGAAGCCGGAAACTTTGCTCACGGAACCCACGATTCTCTTCGTTTTCTTTCTACACTGTCTCGTTAACAGTCCGCCTCGAAATGGTTCCTTTTGCAGGGTGGAAGTAGGGATGAGAAGAGAAGGGGATGGTTTGGGGATAGTCGCAGATAGATGGGCCTAATTAGGAGTTATATCTAGAAATGGTTCCTTTTGCAGGGTGGAAGTAGGGATGAGAAGAGAAGGGGATGATTTGGGGATAGTCGCAGATAGATGGGCCTAATTAGGAGTTATATCTAGGAATAGTTTCATGATGATCGTTTATAGTGATGGATTTATATAATACAGAGACAATATTAGCGACATTGAAAAAGTGAAAATAAATGGATGATCATATGTAGCTATTCTTCCTCTCTTGGAAAATTTATTTTATTCTATAAGAAAGTAGAAAAGTAATTTGACGTATTAATATATTTTTATTATAGCGTACTGATTATTATTTATCCGTTTATTTTTAGTTTTGAAAGCATAATTATAACTTTTCCAACACAAGTGTATATGATAATTTTTTTTACTTACATTGTTTCTTCAACTAGTGGACCTGTTTGAATCGAAAAGACGGAATTTTTAAGAAAATCGTTCAACAGAAAATAAAAAGTTAAAATAATCGCAGATTTACGATTATACCGAATGGGGAAAATCTCATTTGCAAAGTTTCTATCTGTAAGACTGGGGATTATAAGATTAAAGGAATAAAAAACCGACTTCCTCGCCTTATTATCAAAGAACAGGAAAGGATCCTTCGAAGTGGTTCATAAAACGAAATTTATTCCGTCCCACAGGAAGAGATCGAGAAAGAGAGTTTCGACTTTTTAATCTGCGAATAAAAGCAAAAAGCCTTCATTACCCGATTTTATTGCAACTTTCTCTCCTATATCTCTCGTAAATCAACTTCCAATGACTTACAGCGAAAACTTGGATATGGCTTCTTAACGTTAATTGCCTGTAAGTTGTAAACTGCTAATGCAGAAACATTCGAGATTATTCTCTCTCCCTTATTGTTCTGGGTAATAACCATGCAACGAAGGTTTCAAACGACCTAATTTTCGATAGAACAGGTATTTACAGGAGTTCATAGTTCCATATTCCTGGAACGATGGATTGTGGGGTGCGTTTAATGCTGGGATGAAGGATCCACGGACGGAGTAACCTAACTCTAATAGGATGACTGAACGGAAGTTGCTGGAATAGCGACTGATGAGATGCTTCAGCGTTACGCGACGCCACCGGAAGTAAAGCGAGGAAGAAGCCAGAAAACCGTTCGCGAGCCGTGCGCCGGTTAAAAAGTGTGGCGCTTTCAACCCCATGCAAAATTGCAGGATTTAGGACCGTCGGATAAACAGTTCTTCCAGGCAAGGAACGTATTTTAAAGCAGATTCTGCTGCTTCTGAAAGAAAGGCGGTTGCGCGGCTTTCAGCCCGCGTTTGAATAAAATGCCAACCGGACGTTTTTCTTGACATATTCTTCGCCTGACAACGAGAATTTTTTTGTTTCAATTTTGTACAAGAAACCGCAAAGATTGTTTCACCATGGCCGGGGAATTTTGCAGGTGAACCGGGTTAAGACGTACAAATAATGGCGGGGTAGTTCGTCTTTGGTTGATCAAACAAAGACACTTACAACTGTTTGATTAGGTAGATTTAATTATGTCACTGGATATTAATACTAGCATTTAAAAAACGGGAATTTATTAATTACGATACACGTAAAAAACCACGATCACCAATCCAAGCGTGGCAAATTAAATGAAATATCTTGTATATATATACTAAAATACGAATTACAAGTCCAACGTTCAAAGACCTCAACACGTTGTTTGGTTCAGTGATTAAACGCATTGCATTTCTTATGCGAAATACAGTTAGCTATCGCGAACGCTATTATCATCAATGATTACCCTAATAGACTTCGGGGATCCACAAGCGGATATCAGCTTACATCGTGTAACCGTGACTCGACGGATTCTTGACATGAACTAATTGCTACCTCGCTGATTTAGCATTACCAGTGCAATTTTTGGGAATGCACATTCGCTAGGTAGGCTCGAGGTTAACCTTAATTCGTCGGTCATTAGATGAGTAAGTCAGAAATCGTATGAACTTGCAGTTTCACATAAAAATGGGAAACAAACCGGTATGACGTTTCTGTATGTTAAATTGGCATGATCGTGGTTATTAGACGTGGGAAATGGCACGATCGATTCAGCGACGATTTGATCTATGACTCGATAATACCTTTCGTTTATTATCCCTGGATATATTAACCTCGTTAATCGAATCCCTCGAACCATATTAATACAGGGTATCCCATTTAAATCACCTTTACGGTACCGATCTCCAATTAAATGCAATACGCATGACACGATAGGATCGGTATAATTCGATGCTGACGTTGTTAAAACACGCGGGACATCGAGTATAAATATGTATTTAAATGAAATTTCGTATCGTTGACGTGATTATTCGAAAATAATATGTTTCATCTCTCGTTATCTTCCAATTATAACTTACCGAGTAAGAGTATAATGTAGTCACATTTATGGTATGAAAAGGACCAAAATAGTTGAAATAAACCTACTTCATTACTTCGTTATTAAGCTGGATAACAGCTCACTGCGATAATTAACCGAATTGGAGGAATAAGATATATTTCTCGAGTGTAGTACATTTTACATGTTTATGTACAAAACTGATAAGGTTCATGAATATACACCAGTGATTGTTTCAACGTAATCTAGAGAGTCCTCGAAATGGCTCGGCTTTATGACGGCTATTTAACCGCTTAAGTGTCACACAAGCAATTCCGATTTTACGTTGAAAACCACAGTTACATTAGGTCGCGACGTGCAATTGACTGTACATTCAAATTCTACCGCAATGCCATCATACTGTTCAGATTTTATGTCGCGAAGTACCACTCTATCAGGCCACGATCAGTAAATGGTGTTGCATTCGCGTTCCACGGCAGCGCCATCTGAATCTTACCGACACTTAAGATACCCACAACTCGATCGCACCATCTAGCTTTCCTTACGAGAACTATCACGACGCTTAGCATTCCTTGACAACATTTTTTCAGTCATCCTTTGGCGTTTGAATGATTTAAATAAGAAACATTTAAATCTTGGAAAGCCTGGAAAGTGTGATCAGCTAAGTAACTATTAACCGTGAGGATACTGCCAGGCTAAGTTCGCCTTTAATGTTTGGCAGAGGTGATTGACAAGGCATGAATAGTAAGGGTAAGAAACCCTTTGCGTAAGGGTAGTCGCTCTAGCAAAGAGAAGGGTGAATATAGTATAAAAACAATTCAGAACTTTATTAAAAAATTACAGTTTTAAAGATTCTAAAAGCTATAAAAATTTTGGGATAATTCTGAAAATTGGAAATTAGATATAAATTTGAGGTACTGGTATCACTGGTGTCTCTCTGGTAGTTGCGACAATCCACTGTGACGAAGGAAATAATCTACATTTCTTGCCAAAATAAAATGCAGAAATATTAACGTATCATAATACATTATGACGCGGAATTTATTTCTTAATCGTTTTGATCGTCGTGTGTGATGTATGTGCAAGAAAAGCGAGGAGCTAATCGCATGCAGACGGGGAAAAAAATAATGAATGAGGGTAGGGCGTAACACGGCTATTTTGGAATTGAACCATGCCGATTTTGGCGAAACGACGAACAGTTCCAGTGATTTATCGTTGGCCAAAAAGCAGCGACAGCTCGAGTCGTGCTTCCGCCACGGAGAAAAAGCGGTTTCTAGTTTCCTGTGCGTCTACGAATGCGCCGGGGGGGCTCGTAAATTATGAGGCGGAATTATGGAAAAAGGGATGAACTACGTCGTCGTTCCTGCGAAAATGCTGCAACGCACGAATCTACGTACAAATGTGTATTCTGGCGGCATAAATAGAGACGAAACAGAGCATGCACGAAGCTCAAGTATTAATTCTTTGCGAACAAGGTGTATTTTTTCTGTCCTCATTACCAAGTGCAAGTCACAAGCCAATGGTGTATGGAATATATAGTAAACAATTGGAGAAATAATTTGGAAAATTCAAATAAAAGAACGAAACGAAAACTTAATAAACCACATATATTCTATTTTTCTCTTTTTCGTTTGTTTCGCGAAATGATTGAAATGAAATGTCTTTAATGGTCTTGTTTTATTATAATCTCCCTTGATAGCGAAATTCTGTCCTAAACTCATTAAATTATCTTCTAATAAATCTCTACGGAATCAGTTCTAATCGGTTATCTAATATTCACGATATAACAATATGTGAAATAATCTAAGAAGACACGTACGATTGGAGAATTTAGAAGCAATTTTTCAAAGAATTAAAAATTAATTGTCTCTTTACCTTCATTAATATTTAGCAAAGCATCAGAATTAACGAATCACCGGATATCAGCGTACCACATATCGCGTTGATATTTTCGATACCGGCTCGGTAGAGCAATCCATATCTATCAATCCAATGGCAATTGATATTCCCTTGTTAGCTCAATTAAGAAGACCCGTGTCTCTCTTTGCGCCGAGCACGATTAATTATCTCGGATCGTTTACGGAAAACACGGCCGACACAGGCTGCGACGATAATTAGGTTAATTTTATACGAATAACGCCGAGTCACCTGTGCGATAATTAATTATTGCTTCAACGAGCACCACCGTCGTCCTGCGACCTTTTTTCCACCCCCATTCCGCCCCATTTTGCCCGTCGATTTTCTTCGCGCGATTCATTAACGTCGGCCATTGTGACCGGCTAACGATGCTAATACAAATTTGTATTCCCAATATTAAATATCGTTCCGGATCATTATTTCGCGTTGAGAGATTAATCCGAGGGTATAGCCCTGGCAAGAGGCCGGGGCTATTTGCATTGCAAAGTTCCACGCGATGCGAAATGTAATTCGAACGAATCTCTCGATGACGTTCCACGGTACGATATCCTATTGCTGGTAAATTAATGTAATATCAGAGGCGGAGAGACCTCTCTCTCACTCTCCCTCTATTTCGCTACCCCTTAAGCTGTAATTATTCG
>NIJG01000005.1:1358929-1495420 GCA_002201625.1 Euglossa dilemma
AGCAGTGAAATTTGTTAGACTATGTGAATATTAAGATCATGGTAAAGTTACGTTATCGTGCTGTATTGGATCGTCTCGAAAGTTCCCGTGGGGTTTCATTTGATATTTAATGGAATTCCATGACGTTGGATATTTGTAGCCTTACGTGTAGTTGATTGGATACGTGATAGCTAGGGTTGGTATACTTGTAGTTATAACGAGAATATCTATATTCCTTCCTTTTCTTTCTTCTTAAAGCATGTAGCCGTATATGAACCTCGTGATATACGAAATAGAAAAGATACAATAAAATTTGTAATTGCAGCACGGAGAATAGAACCTTTAGACTCGACAGATTAGAAATAAAATTCATGGTTTAATATTAGCAGAAAAAGAGTGTACACTCCAAGTTCTGGATTTAGCAAGTTCTCGCATGAGAAAGTTCATAGGTCAAAGTGACACCGAATATGCGCATACTATTATTCGTACGTGTGACCACCGCGTGGTTACAGTCTGGTAACAGTGGTTTTAGAGAAAATGCCCCATAGAGCGGAAGTTTGAGAGATACCGTGAACAGAGGGGATTTCAGACCGCTTACAGCGACCCTCTAGGGAGAGTTTGATTCAGAATTTGATTTAGGGAACGTAAACGGACCAGGTATTACAATTCCTCTCATTTCCACCACTTTTACATGACATACAGTGCTGGGGAGTCTAAAACGGATTAAAGATACATGGTGTTATTAAAAATAATCTTAATGAAATCTCAAATTGTGCTTAATTAGACCACTGAAGTCTAATTAAAAATTTTGAAAATTATGAACGTCCTCTAAAATTTCTAGAATTACCCCAAAAATATATATTTGATATTGGATTTCCATTCTCGATCGATATCCGTGTCACCCCATCTGACAGCGTTCTATTCAAGAAAAAGCTAACTTGCCCCCCATCTCGACGAAATATTTTCTGATTAAAGTAGACTCACGAGATAACCCGGAAGCCAGACTCATCCTCCTCGTATGAACCATCTTTCGATCTCAATTCTATTACGTGTGCATGAACATACGATCTCGTGGTGCCCATACACCCACCATGCGATGACGCGAACAGATACTCGGTTTCGAGTAGCAAAACTCTCTCAAAAACCGTGAAAGATTGACGAACAAAATATGCATAAATTGTCAAATTGTTCACAGCGTGAATGTGTGATAAAAGTAAAAAAAGATTAACGAATTATTAACTATTAGTTGAATTTATTATGTGCTTGTGTCAAAATATATCTACAATTTAGGTAGATTAAAATTCTTATTAATCAGTCGATCGAAAATTATCACAGAACATGTGGATCTGGCTTAACTATAACGCGATTAGTACTTCTAGCCAAATGGAGAAGTTTTAATGGAAAGAAGAACACGCGAGTGTGAGTCGAAGACGTGGTTGCTTCGTTGATGTAATCTTATTTGCCCTACCCAGGAAATAGAAAGGCAATTAATAAAGAAAGCAATACAAAGTGATCTGGAAAACTTAGAAATTTCGTTAGAGCGTTCATTTAGACCGCTAAGCAGTTTTGAGTTGCGTCTGTCTCGAAGAAAATGGGAAGTTTATTATATCAATTTACTGCTTTATTATTTCCTTGGAAGATTAATAAACTGACATCTTATTTCGTGCGCTCATCCCTTCTTGAAAATGGTTTGTAGCTGTACTTTAAGGTTAGGCAAGTTGACAGGGGGATTGAAACTTTCGAGAAGTTATTAATTTTGAATTGTACTTTATTCATTTTCACTGTCAAGAAATTTGCATCTCGAGGCAGAACATAATTAGCTACATGTTTACTGATAATGACTTAAGTCCCTGTTTTCAAGCAAAGCCCCGTAGCTTAAGGAGCTTCCTCTATTTCAGCTACGTTGCCATAATATCAGAATGTTGACTGATGTCGCATCATGTGAGAGAAGCCTGAATTAGTACGAGTAACCCCAAACATACCTTAAGCAATACTTAACAATACCAGTCTTTACAGCTTAGTATTTAACTACTCCTGTTCAGCGAAACATTCTCTGACATAAGAAATAATAAATAACAAAGTCTCACCTTCAATTTTGAAGACGCTAGACAATATTTTTGTTAATACAGTGTGTTCCAAACTTATATATCATGATTATGATGGTGATACTTATTTTCAAAAGTTCAAATTGAACATATAGCAAGTACTATACGAATCACATTTCACGATTGAATTATTCAGCTCTTTACTCCAATTTCATCGTCCAACCAAAATGGCAAACTCAACCTAAACGCTAAAACTCGAACAGATCCTCGACCGATCCACCCAATGACCCTGCAAGCTCCTAAAAATTAATGAAACGAGAATGTCGAACGGTCTGACATTAACCTCACTTCCTCGGCACGTAAGACGATATACCGTAACTCGTGGAGTCCTCGTAGTTCTAGGCGACCTAACAGCTAGGTGTCCTGCGACTTAATAAATTCCAACCCGTGGCGAGATGCGTCGTATCGGAGAAACCGAATCGCTGTCCACGCAATCTCGATCCATCGACACGTAAAAACTCGTTATGGGGCTCGAAAAGCAGTAGCCATCGACGTATCTAGCAGGTCTATTTATTTGTAGCCCCTGGTGGCGGCCGACGAAGCTTTTTCCGAGATTGCTATACCACTCCTTTTCTCTTTCCATTGTAACGAAATTCCCGACGTTTCGCGACAAACGTACATGTGTACGCGGACACGTATACAGGCACAAAGACAGCGGAATCAGGGTGGTGCTTTTCCTTTAATCCGAACGCGAAGAGAAATCCCCAAGAGCTCCGGATGACGAGGAGCCGCAGAGAAATGCCTCACCTTATTCCGTCCTTGATTCTCTATCCACTCACTGGCCGACACTTTGCTTTCCTTTCTATCCACCGTCCATTTTAGTATCACTTCCTTTCCTCTGGTCCCAGTTCTAACACGTCCCTTCTTCTACCCCCTGTCCATGGAGTAGAAGAAGAGGCTCGGAAGACTGGCTGGTTCCTCCGGAGGGAACGACACCCTTAAAGCTGGCCCTCTCGCTTTCACCGCGTGAGACAGGAGACTCTACTCATTTTACTTTTCAATCTTCGGGAGGATGCGATTTTCTTCCTCATTTCCAGTCTGACAATATTAGGGGACGGAGCCGGCGGATGAGGATACGGGCTGGGGTCTGGGGGGTGGGCTATTTGAGAGATTCGTTGGGCGGGGTAGAGAGTGAGACTAAGAGGCAGAAAGGGTGCATCGGTAATCGACCTATCACCTGTTTGCGTTAGCACGCTGTTACGAAATTCGATTTACCTTAACGACTAGCTACCCATTCGACGTTTCGTTCCTTCCTCCTACGAATGGATTTAATCTTCGATCCTTTGTTTCCCCTTTTCTCCCGTCTTTTTCTGGACGAATGTACAGGCAGACGAGGAGGAAACTTTGGTTTACCAGCTCAGAACGCCTCGATGTTTCTCTGTTTGGGTGAAACGAACCGGCATGGGGTTTTATGGGACCAGGACGGGGATCGAGTTTCGTCCCTTGTAAGTTACGTTACCGAACGTTGGCTTGTTTAATAGAGCGAAGGGAATGTTGCTTTTCGTATCATTTCTGCTCCCTCGGTGTTTATTTTTTATACACGTACATCTGTTTTATTTATTTCTATTTTTATCGCAACATTTTTTGTATTAAGTTACCATACACGTAGAACCGCGTATTATATATTTTTTTCTCGAATTTAATTGGAATTTGTGATTAAGGTATTACGTATTTCTATCAGAACCAAACGATTATTCCAAAGGAATTATCAGTACCTCGGATCGCGGATCAAACTAAAAGACTGTGATCAGTGACGAGTCTTTCCTTTCATAATGTTAATGCTCCAGGTAAAACGTGAACTTTTTTCGCGAGAGAAATGCTAGTGCTCTGCATACGGGAATTAATACAGAATATGTAGCAACATTTGTAGTCGCATCAGGCAGTCGAGTACCCACACCAGGCAGCCCTGTGGCGTATATTTGAGCATACATTACGTCTCACGTTACCGAATGATGGAACGGATTAAAAGCAATTAGTTCTACATCCTGCAGTAAATTACAAAATCATGAAAATATGCAAGTGGTCAACGAGTTAATGCTCTGACTGCAAATATCCAGAGAGACCTGCGCGCGATACATAAGCGCAAATTCCCTGCCCATTTATCCCGGGTATAAAATGCTACAAGATTATAATGCTTCTCAAAATTGCCCGGCATTAAGCAAGCACTATGAGCTCCTATGTCCGTTCTAAAAATTTCACCATGGCCCGAGATCGTACATACGTGTCCTCGCGAAACCATTCGATATACGCGTTCGATACCAAACGACGCCTTTATACCAAGAATTCCACGTGGAAAGTTCGAATTTATTCAGCCCGGCATGTGCTCCCTTCGAAAAAGTTGGCATTCTATTGCACACACTTAACGTCGTACAACTCAGTGCTGAATAGCATTATACCGCGAGATACACATTCCGAATGCAGAGCAGCTACTGTACACAGATGAGAAGTTGGCCGGCTATCTGAACAGCATAAAGGTAAGAGGAATAGTTCGATACCCGACTTAATTCCCTGTTAGGTTCTTAGCAATCGTAAATTACGACTGCGCCGGTCGTAAGATCTCCATATTCCCGTGAGTCAACAAAACCAACGATATAGGTATCTAGCTGCATTAGAGAAACGTAACTATCTCCCAGCCAGTACTGACAATACACACGAGGAGAGATGTCGCTGCTGTAGCACAGTCAGGCTAACTGCCTTCCCGTCTTTACACAGTACGCAAATTACACAGCTGAGTGACACAGTCGATTTGACGTCTAGCTGCGAGCCGAAAGGTAGCTCACACCGTTAATAACAATACTGCTGATATTCTATCGCATCGTCGTTCGCAAGTGGATAATTAGCCCCTATTGGCGGTTTCGAAATGACCCGATGAAGGAATTAATGCCGAACAAGACGCAGGTGACAGAAAGCAGGGTGGGAGTCGCAAGCAGCAATTAGCTAAGGACCTCTAAGCAGCTAGAGGAATTCCAAGATCCGCGGTGGTGTATCTCTACGATTCGAGAAATTCAGCGTCGCGAATCTGGACTTAACCCAAACCGGGGTTCGCGGAGGCTCTCTTGCGCATCGATGCACGATTATACCTAGCGTAAGGTGATTATTTTACTGAAGCTACTCCGTTGCCTAGAGGAGCTGGCAAGTCTACGCTATCGAGTCGAAACTCCGAGGAGACCCGGTGGGAATCGCGTTGCAAGTATACGACCAAGGATGCGAGGGATAAGAGCGAGTTCGGCGTAGAACGTGAAAACGACGGGTTTGTTGTTCGGAAGTATTTGGGGAATTTGAAGTTCAGGATTTGATATTGGCGTTTGGATTAGGCTTTGGATTATCGAAGATTATTAGACGAGCTTGAGCATGCGCTATTTTAGGGGCTAACAGGTATTGGGTTAAGTCCCTAAAAGGTGATGGGATTAACGTGCTCAGGCCAGGTAATTTTTTTCAATTTTCTACCATGGTACTTAGAGCAGATTAAAACGAGGAAGGTATACTGCAGAATGGAAATAAAAATTATTGTATTTGCCTTGAAATAACTGGCTTGCAAATGATAGTGAGAAATTGAGAATTCGTTTCAGAGGAAGAATTATGAAAATATGTTAATTATTTAATCACTCTTAGTGGCTGATAATTTGCGATTATTTTAATCGACTTTCAATATTAGAAAACATGGTATCATTAATTGTAATAATTGGAGTATCATTAGACTTAGTACGTTCAAATGATGAAATAAGCATTCAAAACTAGATATGCGAAATATCGCGTGTATCAAATCGAAAAATGTAGGTTTCCAATTTCAGTGATGTGTAATTAAATTCACGTTTAAATTTATCCCCAGTATGCGAAAAAAGGGAAGAGAAAGTATTCCGATAAAAATTAATCGCGAATAATAATTTTATAAAATTAAACATGTCAAATGCCATCAACCTGTAATTTAGTACCGCATTCAATTTAACGTGACGTGATCGATTAATCGGGAAAGAACGACGAGACAGGGGAAAAAATTTCGGTCCACCACAAATAACCCTTGATCCATGACACTACGAATTGAATTTCAATGTATAATACTGTTTCCCTCCATTTTTTCCGCCGTTAGCCAACAATAATTTGTATGCAAACTCACCTCCAGAACGTGCTCTGCCTGGTTCTCCCGATCGAGCTTCCGTCCGCTGGTCGTGATCAACCCTGAAACATAATCGAATAGAAAATTAGTCCGTCGACCTTAATAAATCCCGATTAAACGGTGTTTCAATTAAGGTTTCTGGGCTGACGTTTTATCGTCGGGTCCAACCGGTAAACCGACGCGACCGGGCAAACCGGGGACAATTCTCTGTGGTAATTTACTGAGAAATGAAAAGGCCTCAATTAGCGAGGACAAAGATTAGCCCGATGCCACGATTTCGACGAAATTATAGCGTTCAGATTTCACCGGATGTCGGTCGATCCCCTCGAACTCGTCCCTCTATTCTTTTCCTCGTTGTCCGCGTTTCCCCTTCACGCTTTGCCCCCCACCCCGACCCCCCGACGATTACAGCGCCGCCGGTAAGTACCCCAACCTTGTCGGGTCGTCCGATAATTAAATTATAGGTAAAATAACCCGCGGTTATTTTAACGATTGAATCGATAATTTAATTAGAAAATTACAAGCGAACTACTCACAATGATTTTGTTGCTTCTGTTATCCACGGTGACTTTATTATTCGTCCGACGTTTGAAACTCAACGTGTGATAGAATAAACGTGACAGGTTGCCAAATATTAGACAAGGTGTTTGCATGAAAAAAACGTACTGCAAACACCGCTTATTAGTAATGATACCCCATGTAACTAGCCGAAGCTAGCTTTGTGAAGGTTCTAGTTCGACGAATTGCTAGGGCACATTAGAACTGGCCGAAACAAATTTCTATTCAAATGTTTCGATTATTACTTCTAGACAGAATCTAATATTATTATTATAATATAATTGAAATTTTTGCACACAATGGCTACTGTAACAAAAGTAGAAAATTGTAGCGATGCAGCACCCCCTTTTTCGGTACTATATTATGTCACCCGATGAGATTACAATTTCCTAGAGAAACAGTGAAACGACACACCTTAAACAAATATAAATATATTATACTCTTTATGTGTGGATTCGTGTCACGGCACTCGGAGGTTCGTTCGCGAATTCACCTAACGACAATTCGAAGATAACGATAACCGACGACTGATGGTAGTCGGCGTTCAATTCGCGGCGAGGAACAAACGCTTCCCGTCGCATTGGTGATCCAAAAGGACCAGGGACGAATGCCTCGCGGTGACCGACGTTTCGCGCATCCGTCTGCTTTCGACGAGTGTCGTCGAAAAATAATTGACGGGCGAGAGGGAAAAATGAGAGTTTCGACTGGCATTGTCCGCGGCGGGCTTCGCTTCCCCGAACGTCGGCGATCGAGGAACGTCGACGTGGTAATTGGGTTTCGGGCCTCTGTTCGACGCGGAGACCGTAACAATTTCGCGGCAAATTGTTCTCCGCGACGACACGTCTCTTCTCGTTTTTTCCCCCGACAGTGGCGCCGTGAGAAACGAAAGAAATTCGGTACGGGTAGAGGCTGGATGGGAACTGGCGTTTCTCGCGATTGATTTGATGGGGAAGATTAATTACTCGTAAGAGTAATGAATAAACGAAATTGAAATGCAGAGATTGCTTTCCTGCTTAATGAAAATTATGAATGAATATCTTCCTGAAGACACGCAGTGTAAGAACGAGTATAAATGAATACTAAACATATATCGAAATATCATCGAGATTCTTATTTTATCTTATTAGACAAGACACGAAATGGTGGACGCATTGTGATAAAAATTTTAAACAGTTGCATAACGGAAGGCACGTCGAATGATAAACAGTCGGAACATAACCTCAAACGCTTCGTGTTCGCAATGTAATCTCCGAATCACTCTGCATTGTATTCAAATAATACAAACTACAACTACTTCCACGGTTACTACCGTTCATGAAATCATTAAATAAACATGGATACACTTTGTTACGATAACGGAGAAGAAACGAGGTTAGTTCCTTGAAGCTTAAATCGATACCATCTTACGAGAAACTAGACTAAAAATTTCTCTCGATAAAAATTCACATCTCTCGCTCTTCAATCAAACTCGCGATATTGTTTCAGCGTCGAGAAAATTTCAATAACGCTGTCCGCTAGTTATTCAGGAGAACTTTCGGGCAGGGCAGGAGACTTAGCCGGACGCGAACGGTTTCCAGACTTTTCGAACGTTTCTGAAAGCAACGTCGCGGAACAAGAACGAAGCCCCTGGAAATATTCCTGGTGTACACCCTGTTGAGGTTCCTTTTTTTATTCCGCTCGGTTCCTACGGCTTCCGGTAACAATGGCAAACGGTGCAGATTTTATATTTCAGCGAGGAGCACTAATCAGGTTAGACCGAAGCCGTGCGCTGCTGTACCGACGGAGACAGGACGGTCGCCGTATTGTTGCAAAATTTCTGCAACTCCTGATTTTCGCATATTCGTTAGACCTTGGCCACGAAACGCTCAACATTCGCGGATGCAAGATACACGTTCGAGCTCCGTGATCATCGAAGCTGATTATCGACGAAATGCGAGTGCTAATTACGAAACTTCATCTGATTCCGCGATATTTCGTGGGTATTTCGCAGTTGCTGTATTCGCCGGGGAATATTATGAATAAAGAACGAATGGCGGTGGAGTGAGAAGCGTTGAAGTTACGTGCGCCGGAGTGCATTTTTTTCAATTTTGAAATTCAATTTTAGACTATCGGAGATTAAATTCTGTTATTTAAATCAGGTATATATTAGCTGCCTCGGCTAATATATCTTTTGTTCGTTTTCGTTTAACCGGAGGAAAGGGAAATTCGCTAATGTGTAATTTTAATGGTATCTGGGTGATAGAATAAAATCACGGAATATGGTCGCCACGAATCGAGGGAATATATAATTGCGTACAATTGGTGAATTAAGCTTGAACGATTAATTGGATTTGGACCGGATAAGGAATCAATTATAATTATAGAAGGATCGAATTTGCAGCTAATGTAGAATCGTACAACAACATACCGGAACAATGAATGATAATAAAGTATCGTTTCATTATGCTTCGATTACATGACTCATTGCTCCTCGATTGCAGTCGAATAATGGAACTCTACTCGAATTTACATATCACGACGAAATCGAACATTTCACCTACTCTACATTCATATCAAAATTCTATAGCTCCATCTTCTTTAAAGCAATCCAAATCCATCTGTCCCTTCGAAAATTTAATGAAATTAAAAAAAAAAGAATGGAAAATTTAATAAAATATCCCTGCAGGTTTCAGAGTTCTATTTGAATTATTATCAAATATTCGCCTGCATGGGAATCAATTCACTGGTAGATATATGCCGTTGGATTTTTCCAACCGGAAATTACTTTTACTTTGTTTGCCATTTCAAAGTGGTAGGAAGCACGCTGGAGGGAAAATTTATCACGACATATATGTATAATGTTACAATAGAAATAAAGGATACCGAACGATAAATAAAATAATCGGTATAATTTACAATCCCATTGTTTCATATTATCAACAATATCGACGCCACAATGGCCTCAATTTCGGGCACTTCTGGTAATTTGAAAAAATCCTACATTTATCTACCTTAACTCGCATCCCTGCTACCTCTAAAAAAGCAAACGATATACAATGACGAATATTCCATTCGTATCCATGACGCGCAAAAATATTTTCGAGATTTTTTTTATACCCTTCTCTCGTGTACGGTATTGTAAAAAGAGGACTAAAATATCCGGAGAGTCGTTTTACGGCGTATAATCGTAACGCTGCGATCGAAAGGCCAGCTAAGCAGTCACGATCGCGAGTCGAGGCGGGAAATTCAAGAGGATCGACTGCATCGACATCAAGTGCAACGTCATTGTTCCCACACGTCGCTGGTGCGACGTACACTTCTCTGGCCAGGGATTCGAGGCGAAGCCAGTAATAAAGGCCGACGTTCTACCGACGCGCGCTTTTCTCGTCGGAATCATGGGCGAAACGAGAAAATGGGAAAAGAGGAGAGAGGTGACGCGACGAATGTACAGGGTGAGTCTAAAAGCGTGTTGCAAAATTTACAAGCTTGTCGTACACGTGTCAAAGCTAAGATATGTAAATGATCAAACGGAGCCCCGATGGGGGCCAAGAGTTTTTTTTAATTCGCCAGGCTGAGTCGGTTAAATTCAAATGCATTGTGTCAAACAAAGACAATGGGCTATTACATCTATGTAAAATGTGATAAAGTATATTAAAAAATTCATCATCGGAGAAATGCATACGTTTTGACGGGATTTGCTGGTTTAATCCTTAAATAATTCCCCAAAATCGAAATTAAAATTACAGAAGTAATAAAATATCAAAAAATAAATTGACACCCTCTCATCTCCAATTTCATCGCAGGCAACCTAATTAATCCTCGATATAAATGCGCACAGAAAGAAAAAGGAAAAGCAGAAATACAATTTACCCTTACAGTATCTCATAGCAAATTGAAACGACCTTCTGACATACTACGCGACGACTTACGAAACAATCACCAACCCTCCGAGCTCTGCCAGACGTTCCCGACACCCTCTAAACTCGAGCCTCGTAAAGAAAGAGCGGTCATGGGGAACGAGAGGTCGCTTCGTGGCGAAAAATAAAGCGTGCAGGCATGAGGCGAAAGAGAAGAAGGAGAAAAAAAAGGAGAACGAGTGAGAAACTACGACGTTAGAAGGGGTAAAAAATACGATGAGGAAAGGGAGCTTCGCGGCATGGAACGCATTTAAATAATTGCTTTTCGTTTTCATCCCTCAGCCTCGTCAGCGACGCCGACCCCGTCGGCTGATTCACTCGTCACGCGTGGACAACTTGCGGCGTGGTGAAGCCGTTATCGGAAATCAGAACTATTCACGATATTACCGACGGCGCGACCGGTTTCCCGCGAAGATGGCGCCAGAGTTCGTGGATCCGAATGGATTTATTTTCCGGCTCCCAAGGGGACGCCCATCACAACGTTCATCCTTGAAACTCGAAACACGCCGGGAAGCTTACTTTATGACGACCGGTGAAAAATACTCCATGGAAAACCATGGGACCAACGGTCTTCCCCTGAGTACGTTTTTTTCCCCGTTTTGCCCGAGCAGGCCGGGTCGTCGAGAGTGATTCCCGGTGAGGAACCGATGAAGACCAGGCGAATCTGATCTCGGTATGCATTTGAGGAAGAAACTCGTATCACTTGGAAAATGCCGCAAGTATACACGAAAAGCTGGATACATAGATTACGCGAGAGAGAGAAGTTTCTTCGTGCTTGGATCGACGAGATTCCTCGGGGACAGGGTATGTTAGTGTGGCTGGAATTGAAAATTTATGTATTTAGGTATAGCAGGCAGGTTAAATAGACTTCGTTCGGTTTACGGTGGGAGTTGAAGGAATTTGCAATGAAATCCATTTTTAACGTTTACGTTGACGATAGATAGTAACGGTAAATAAAGATCTAATAAACAATTTCGTTGCAGGAGATTGCTGATAATATTCAAATGATACTGTAGAGAGTTCGAGTCCTGTTCCCCATGAATTGATAGTTAAATTGGCAATGCGTTGAGTTCAGACTGATGGATGATGATTAATTTTTAGTTTTGTAACAGTTAATAATTTACGACAGTAATTTGATAGGTAATGCTAGTTTAATGGTAGTTAACGATCGATTTACTGTCCAGGGTTAATTCTTGAGCTAATAATTTATAATGTGTATCTAAATATTAATAATAATTACATCTTTATCGAAAGGTTGAAATCAATGTTGATCCTGTTAGAACTAGTTGCACGTTTCTAGTAGATCGGAATCTAGAGACTTAGGTTAGTCTGATAGCTCCAGTGTTAAACATCTAGTTAGAAACTGCAGTTGGCTTTAAGCACTAGTGACATATATGGTGTCATTTCGGTATTAATCCGGACCGTTATTAGATAGAATCAACGACTTCGCTATATCGCCCGAAACAAGCTACACTTCGATCATTTCTCAAACTCCCAATATTTTTAATCTCCATTTCAAACACGATCAATTCAAATGATGTTTTAATATAACAGACCAAGTAACCTCTACTTGCCTAGCGTAAGTGCCGCCATTTTTGCACTAATGTACTCAAATGTACCGTTCCTACTAATGTCACGCAAGGTAAATATAAGACTCGGCAATATTTCTAGTAACACGCCACCCTGTAAACTGTAATTCGATTCTAAACCGTAACGGGATACGATTCCTGGAACACAATATCCTGGTTCGAAGAAAAAGAGCTCGTCAAAACAATAGCCCATTTTCATCGAAAATTATCAGCGGGCCAGGAACGAGGCGGAACTGGAGATCCTGACAATTTATCGCGGCCCCGTGTTATTTAGGTATGTAAATTAAGCATCTCGCGGTGCGCAGCGCGAAAGGTGAAACTCCAGTGGCGAAGTCACGAAATCACGACGTCTTGGAAACTTAACGAGCTCAACTAGAGCCGGCACTCGCCGCTGATGACCGCGTATGAGGAATCGAAACAATTGCTGCCTGCGAGACGTGTACGTCTCACTTTGAATTGCAAATGCGTTCCTGCAGGGCGAGATGTGAAAAAATCCGAGTTAGATCGCTCTTCTGTTCCCGCTAGCGTCGAATTATCGACCTTATTCGAAGGGCCCCAATTGTCGAATAAACTCGGGCAAACTCGCGAACACGCGGCCCCGGTCGGTCTTGATCGGGCGACACAGGACTTCCGTATTGAGTTTCCACGTGAACAGGTGTTAAACGAAGGAACGAGCGAGCGGGATAAAAATAAAAGAATGAAATTGCAGGGGTGAACGAACCGGGACGAACGAGCTGGCTGGGAATGAACTTCGCGTTGGATGTGTGCGACGAGTGTTTGGAGGTGAAACGCCGCGTAGACGGCCTGAGTGTTTGTGCGTGAATTCGTGGAATGAAAGAACGCGAGCCTCGGCTGTCGGAGAAGTGACGATGTAAATTTATCGAGTTCCAGTGATAAATTTTCGAGTATCTCGGATTAAAGTGCATTTAAGTTCAGTAGGATGTTGTCGAAGTTAAGAGCGCGGAACGGATAGCCGGGCAGTGAAGATGGCGCTGACAGTTTCTCTAAGGATGATTGAAAATATGAGATCCCAGTGTGAAATAATCTATATTCGATGCACTGGGAAATTCTGTATCGGGTAACGTTGAAACGTGTTCGCTTTCGCATTAATATCGAATATAATGGCCGTCATTTTGCATTTCCACGATAATCATTTTAAACCTCGAAACGTTAATCCATTATGGTCAGAGCTTGTATTACACGCAGGCGTTGCTAAATGCCAAAGACACGCTTGCTTTATAGCGAAAGAAAGTATCATCAATTATTCGATGAACGAGACATATATCACTGTGCCATTTAACCTCTGAGGAAGTTAAATGCGATGCTAATTAAACGTCAGGATACAATTAATATCGCACGTGAAATACTCAAACTGCAATAAGTTTCAAGAAGCTTAAATGTTACACGATTCAACGATTCAATCGCAGATAAAGACATTTTTAACTTTAGTACCGAAATAATCCAACTTCTCGGGCCTCAAAAAATTCTTTAATTTAATAATCCGATAATTCCAAGACACGCGTGTATTGAAAAGCTCCTTTAAACCGAAAATATCGCGTGGAAAACAAAATAAATAGGAATATACAGTAACCTTAATTATTTTTTCGCGAGATAGGGCTAACATGTTCTGTGCGCATGCGCGCACGCGCAGTTTTCGTTGAGTTACAGCGCGTTATACGACAGAGAGCGCCACCGGTATCTGATGTAATCTCCGCGATAGCATCTCAAAAATGTGGTCACGCGATAATATTCTCGGCGTTTCTTTAGACAAGAACAACACGGTCGGTGAACCGTGAACGCGACGAGATTACGAGATGATTCGGGTGCAATAACTTACGCAATCTTGTCTGCGGCCGTTTCGTCTCCCCTATGCCTGTGTCGTTATTTCTCGTTTGGTCGGCAGACCACGTGTCTGCTGGCAAGTGTGCTACGTTTTCCGTCGCGTTTCGCTGCGTCTAGGCCGTACCAGACACGTCATTAAATGAAATTGCGTTAGGTACCGTTAGGACGTGTTAGGGCGATTTATTCCTCTGATTTCCGCAAACTCATGCGTTCTGTTCCTCCTGTAGATCGGAAGAGAGGATAAAACGAATGGAATCTTTCGCTGCGCGCGTGTAATCGTATTAACGAACCTGGAGAAGCTATACACTATGTGTACATGTAATTCTGATTTCCGCTTCCGAGTTGTTTGCCGAGATATTTTACGAATGGAATTGTATTATTATTTATCGCGTGTTTTTCTGATGCTAGCCAGAAGTATTTTTGTACGCGAATGAGAAAAGATAGTAAATGAGTATAAATAATGATAGTTGGATTTGAATATAAGGAATTGAGGGATATACAGAACGTTACTACTTCATAAAAATTGGCAACAATGATCAAAGGATGAATTATTTATTTTCTTATGATATGTGCGAGTGATTTCGGAAGTGTTTTAAGTAAAAACTTTAAAAGGGTTAATGGTAATTATTTGCACTTCGTTAATACATTTTCAAGCAATGATTTCAAAACTTTGTCGTAATTTGTTTAAATCAAAACATATTTAAACCGCGAAGGCATTAGTGTGTCGAAATGGAACGTATGGCTTAAGCGACTTTCATAATCACCGACATATATATACCTGTTTTCTTTTCAGACACGACGCGCTTCTGATCTTAATCCCAAGATTGAATAAGAGAATGCAAACACCATTTGTCTTGCCTACCGTCGATCGACATTGCACGCTCATTAATGGCCAGATAATTCTTCCGCGCTCATCTCTCTTCGAACCAAAAACATTTACCATTACCTCCGACCGACTCTCCTTTTCCACGACGATAATTCATACAATCAGCCCATCGCTACCATCTTGCTCACCGATAGCATCGGTTCACAAATCGCCGACCGATTATGGTACGCACGCGTGCGTGCAAGTTCGTAATCGCGGTGATCAATTTCGCGTTCACGAGACGGCGAAAGTACGCGTGTAAGCATACGTTTATAGCTTGCAAAATAGCCATGATTTCCGGCTGAATGACGATCCATCCGTTCTCCATGCACGATGATCCTAGTCACTGCGATGATCTGCCGGCTTATTTCGGATCTTCTTGACTCTCTTCCAAAGCTGCATATTCATCGACCGAGCAGACTGAACACGCAAACGTTTCCGAAGCATTTAGAAATACTGGTGAACGTCTTCTGAAGATTTTCATGAAACATCGCTATCGTAACTTTACCTTTCCTTACTTTTACAACGACTATTAATAACATAGGTTAGTGATAATTAACGATATAAACTATTAATAACCACAATATTCCTACACTAAATAACATAAACATTTTCCTCCTTTTTTTCCGAGTGAAGCAAAATATTAAGAAATCTCCTTTTCAAAGATATTATCTTGCGAGTGGCACCAATTAATACCGCTAGTCCAGGGATCAGCGAACATAATCTAACTCTACTTCTAGCTGCGTGAACCACTTGCACAGCCGGTGGATACGCGGCTTAACGTAACACGGTGATTAAGTGCAACGCTTACGCATTCGATCGCTTCTTTTCCTGTAAGCAGTTTATCCTGCCGGATCGTCTGTGACAAAGCGTAATAATCTGGGGTAAATAGGTAGGAGGTAACAGGGCTGCGTAAAACGTTGCGTGGCTGCACGCGGTCGTTGAGAGCCCGGTAAGCCGATTTCGCGTCGCCGCCGGGAATTCGATGTGTCGAACACGCTAGATCGAATAGTAGCTGGAAGCTAAGCGCTTTTGGGCTTCCGCGGTTCAAGCGGGATATATCCGCGGGATCGTCGGAAATGAATTTCGATCTCACCTAGCTGACAGTTCTACGGCTGCCGGGTGACGAATTGATGCAGCTCTGTTGATGCTCGAATCTTGATGGAATAAGGAACAGGGAGAAATAGATTGGGTTATCTGCAATTGGTCAGAATTCCGGTGTCTCTCTCGCTCATCTCTCGAGTTTACATTTAAATACGATGGCGTTTGTAGTTGAATGACAAATAAATGCTTCTTGTAGGAATTAAATAATCATTTAATTATTTTATCGGGGAATAATTCATTTGGAAGTGATGGCATGGAATAGGAATTTTAACTTCACTCAATATCGCCTCCGATTTTTTGTTTAAATAAAACAATATTAACAGATGAATGATCGGTAAATATCTCTCCTAGGATTTGACTTATTTCAGTGGAATTAATTTATCCAATTAATTTGTGGACTTCACCGAATCATCACTTCACCGATTGTAAAGATATATAGAAAATAATAATAGTTAATTTATTTTATACGAGTTAATAGAATATTCTGATAATTTTATGCGATAAAATATTTACAAATATATAAATAAGCAAAATGGCGATGAAAAGTATCAAGAAACCGTGTTAAGGAGGAGAAAAGCTGTACACGTAACTTCTAGCAAACTTCCTAGGAAAATTTAGGTCAGGTAAGCATAGGTAGCCAGCGTATACAAAAATCAAAGGAACGAAGGTACGAGCTCAAGTACCTTCTCTCGAAACTCGATCTTCAGCTAGCACACGTTTCTCGACATCTTCATCGTTTCAATCTCGCCGCGATTTCTCATAAATAAGGATCATACCTGGGAATCCACTTCACGCATCGAGTTATCCACCTAGCAAAAAGCCTGCCCCCTTCATCCGCCACGATCCCTCGACCAATGTACAACCTCACGGGATCATTGCTACGCGGATCGAAACACGCGATACCGAGAAAGTACAAGAAACCTCGTGAATCACGAGCTACTGATTTATTTCCAAGCCATTCGTTCAACCGAAACTCCACTCTATAGAACAAAGGCAAAATCAATAAATCTGACCACTTCTTCGCATAACAACGATGCATCATCCCCTTACCGAGGAAAAGCTACAAAGAAAATTTATAAACTGGAAAACGATACAAAAGCAATCATCCCAACAAAAATACCTAATCCTGTCAAAGGAAAGAAAAATAAAATTTCGAAGTTTCGGAAAACCATTCCTACTAAAAAAATTAAATCCTCCCAAAAGAAATAATATAGAACTAAAATCGCAGAATGCTAACCACATTTTACATGATGCGCTTAGGTCACAATAAAATTTCTACTATTCTCAGGATATGACGATTAAAAAGAAAAAGAGGAAGAAATTGCACACGTTTCACTTTGCAATGTTCTTTACGTTGTTAAAATTTACAGAAACCAGACAAGGCTGATCACTGATGACTGAGACGACAGTCAACATGTTAAAGAGAAAATGAAAAAATTATAAATATCACTATGGCTGTGTATATGCTTGAGACACCAAGGACAAAAAACCAACAAAAAGCAATCCTCTTAGATTATGCTAAGATCATTGTGCGATAACCAAATGACACACACCAAGATAGAGCTCAGACGTCAGTCCAGTTTCTCGGTCTTTTCCTAATTTTCAACGACCATGAAACTCGTTCCCGAGTCGACATTTTTCTTCCCTTTATCGAGCGCGAAGGGTAGTAGGGAGCGGAGGTGGCGCTTGGCGGGAGCCTTTTCGTAATTTCTGGACCGACAATCCAAGCCCGGAAAAGTTTCCCGCGGAAAGACTGATGAATACGAATCAGAGGGACGGTGGACTTTTTAATTACAGGCCGTCTTCTACCGGTGTAAGCAATTTTCCGCGCCGACTGCCATCGATCTTCGAGATGACTGGGGATAAATGACCGCTTACGAAACTTCACGAGGTAAGACGATGCCGCCGCGGGAGCGAGCGTACAAGCCGAGCTGAATGGATGATGTGTAATTCCGATTGCAAGAGGGACTTTCGTTCCGCGTACGCCCGTTTGTAATTAACCCCTGGCGTGAACGCGGCCGGAGAAAATTGGGGTGACGTGGAAGCGGGATGAAACGATTCGCCGATTTTCATCTACGATCAGATTCGGCCGTTCGAGGTTCTTGCCGTGGCTTGCGGTGCTTTTACGTCGTTAACGTGGAATTTATGCTTAAAAGGAAGCCGTAGAGGCCTTTAGTCAACTGAAGTGACGATTGACGGGGGATTCGAGATCGTTCGTTTTTGATTTTGAAAGGTTTTGCTTTCCTCTGAGACCGTCTGGTTATATTTCAGAGGAAAATTCGAATATATTCGTTAGGGGAGGTTACGATTAAGGAGATGTCGACGTCGAAAGACTCGGAATCTTTAATTAGTTGAATTAATAATTAACGGAAAATTGTAGTTGCATCATTTTTATTTCGTAAAATACGATTTTACGAAAATCGTATTTATTGCGATTAAATTTCTGCGAGAAATATGTCGATTTATTTTTCTGAATTTGTTTCATACAACGCTTTCGGTATAACGATGTTTAATTAACGATTACGAAACGTTACGCGATAATTGGAAAATTGACTGGACGTGCAATTTCGATCACAACACTCTGCTGTTGTCATTTATAATTAATGCCTGTAGATTCCAACGGGAATAGTCAACTGACAAACAATTACATAATATATGTAGATCGATATGCCAAAATTTAGTACCCCCCCCCCNTTTCGAGACGAATACTTAACTAAGCGGATACTAAGCTGAGACGATAATTATTGTAACTGTAGTATTTCAAACGAAAAGGAAACCACAGGTTGCTGGGCTTTAATTCCCAACATTGTTAACACTGATAATATTACATAATTAAAACGATGCAAGGAAAAAAATTTAAATGTAGAATTACGTTTCCATTTCTATGAAGACCAAAATTAATTTTTTTTAGGAGCTGTACATTTTTAAGAACTATATGAATAAAAAAGTTGAAATTCTCCATTTTAATACTGTAATAAGTATACCGTACTAACTCTTAAATTAATTCTTGACAGACTCTGTTTTTACTGACACGTACATGCATTTTCTTAATGACATATTTCAGCACACGCACATGCGCATACATGTCTTCCCTGTTTTTATTTCTCTATTTCTCTCTCGCTTTGCAGTTATTCCTAAGAGATTCACCCCTGGGCAGCCGTGCATTCCTTGTTCACGTGATAATCTCAAGCACTCCGCCCAAACACTTCTTCACACCCCTAACATTCCAGACCCAGTACTCTTCCAAATCCTCTCCTTCATCCGCATCCAAACACTCCACGCACCACTCGCTATAAACTCCGGTACTTCGATCATACACTCTTCATCTCGACCCTTGATAATTATCCTTCCACAAGTAAACGAAATTCTGTTTGCTTTCTAGAGAAGAATTTTTTCTCAGTGGAAATATTATCGCTATTATATAACATTTTATATTTAAATTGTAAAATTACTATAACAGAACACAAAAACAGCAGAAAAACTAAAGAGGATAAATATAGAAGCGTGTACATAAATAACTTCCAAATTACGGGACACCACAGTTGATTACAGAGCGCAAACACCAAAGACAGATGAAGCGCGAATTTTAGCACCCTCGACCAAGACTTCCATAATATACCGATAAAGAAGATTTATTCGTTCGGTATCGATATTTCCATATCGTTTAACGGTAAATTGACGATTAGAAGAAAGATTCGGTTTAATGAAGACAGCAATAACCGGGCCACTTGCTACGTAGCCGACGTTCAAATTAAAAGTCCAATTTCAACCCCTGGCTCATTTGAAAGTCTGATTTAATCGCTCGCTGGCCCGCCAAGATTATTCACGAAGGGTCGAATCGAATTTGTATCGCAAATTGTCCCGCATTAAAATTGATTCTCGCTCGTCTGCTATACGCGTGGCTATTTACGCGCAATATCCTCGCCCTCTCTGACTCTTGACTTCGTAATATAACCCCCTTGTAATCGCTTGCTTCATTTTTTCCTCTCTTCCTTCCTTTTTTCCATTTTTCTTTTTTTTTTTACTCCTTTCTCTCGCCTCTTTTTTCAATAACGACTTTCTGACTTTTCATCGTTTCGTAATTCCGCAGGCTGACGCGACTGTTCCGGCCGAGAGCGATGAATAATGAATCCGGTAGCCCGATCGGCCGAATTTGCATGCGTTATCGCGTAAGGCGAAAACAATGACTCCTACACTTACACTACCATCCGAGTGACGTGGGTCACTTTCACGAGCAGTGAACGTGGAGGGAAAACACTTTCAGAAACTGTTAAGGGACAACGGACGTCGAATTATTGACGGAGAGAAAGTAAGTAGAAGAGTGAATGTTGTGCCTTAAATGATACTCGATGTTTCCTTTCGCTGATAAGACTTTCTGAGGGATACAGAGTTGGTAAAATTAGAAATGAAATTTTAAGACGTTCTGAATTTTTTTTTTTTTCTTGATGAAATAGAAAGTATCGAATTCGTTTAGCGTTGAGTCTTTTGGGACGTGTAATATGTTGTAAGAATGGAGTTACAAATTTTGCAGGGTTACAGTATTTGATATAATAAAATAACAGTCAAAATGTATTAAAAAGGATTGTGCTGAATGAATTAGCGAATTTGATAATCGTAGACGGGACTGTGAAATTTAAGTTTTCCGAGACACGTAGCTGAACAAAATTTTGCAATAAAAAATAATTGGAATTTTCAATCTGACTGTCAGAGTTTTATTAATATTCACTGTAACTTAAATCTCTTGTCAGCTTTTATGTCAACTCATCGTTACAATATGTATGTCTCTTCAGATGGCTTCCCTCTATAATTCATCGCAAGAACTGCGACAGGGGTTAATCTCTATGCCACAACGCCATTATTAACTAGATTGAGGGCAAAACTACCACCCATTACGTTTAATCGCAGCTATCATGGAAGTCAAACATTTATTAGGATTTCTTTTTTGTTAAATTGAAATACGCTTGCACTAACCAGGAACACTGTCTATATACCTACGTATCAACGGAATAATAATTCCTAATACATATCATTCACCGTCATCTATGAATTCATATCAGTAGCAATTTAACATATAATTTAAAATATTAATCGGTAATTACTCGGTAATTGAAAATATCCTATCTGTAATATAAACAAGGAAATACAAATATGCACCTTTGAACATAATATAGGTACATAGTGTTAGATAAAATAAATAGTCACTCATGACCACGTATCGCTATAATTAACCTCGAACGTTCCAACACGTACTTAAGAATCCTTTGATTACTCTTAGCGTATTAGCCAAACGATACAAGTTGACTAATCATCCGTCTTATCAGTACCTTGACCCCAATTAATTATTCGTTCGCTAATTCATCACCTTCAATGCATCGCTATGCATCCATCGCAAATTACTGCGCGTGCTTAGCAAGAAGCATGACGAGACGGTGTGGGTCAAGAGGGCGCGTCGATCGCGCGATCTAAGTCGGTCGCGCCATCTATCCATCTCGTCGGCACTTTGTACCGCACAATTCAGCTGGTATACGTGATTACTTTGACCAATAGCCCGACTACAATCGATAACCGATATACCAAATAAAACATCTATCTTCCACTTTGATCAATTACAAATATATACCATCCAACGCACTAAAACTTCTTGCCATCTACGAACTTCTAATTCCAGGCCAAAAGAAATTATTAGTAAAAAAAGAAGAAAAAGGTTACGTACAAATTAACACTTTGCGGACAATATTAAACGATTAAAAATAACAAATCGTGGGAAATTCTAAATTATGCTACATGACAATGCCAAAACTATTTTTCGCTATATTCTAGGCAACTTTCATTCTGAAAAATTAAGAAACATTCACGTATATTGCGATACTTATCCCTAAAGTGTTAAATCCATATTCCGAATTAAAATTTATGAGAAAAATCGATCTCGTCATAGTGCTATAGTTAGCTGATCTACTGCGATTTTCCGGGTAAGATATATTATTGGCTCTCTTCCGTCTGACCATGTGCAACTTACCGGTGGTGGAGTTGATGAGAAAATAACCCTCCGGATTGCCGCTGGTGATGGAAAAGGTGAATTGTTGGGGCGAGACGTCGCGATCGAACGCCCGGATCTGTAGAACGTTCACACCGGCCGGCGAGTTCTCCGGCACAGACGGATAGTAGACCGGGACCTCGGTCAACGGCGTGTTGTCGTTCTCATCGAGCACCTCCACGTATATCTGCACAGAAGCGAACTGCGAATTATTTAGGAGACGTGGATCGTCCTCGCGGTTGCGCGTGATTGCGAAAAAATGGAAAAAAAAGATTGCCATATGCAGTAAAATCGCCGATGTTCATGAGCACATGCCTTATCAGAGTACAGCAGAACATGGAGGATAGTCTTGTTAAAGGTTAAGATAAATTACAGTGAAAAACGTGACTATGGAATTTTTTGGCGATACACTTGTATCCTTTAATATGTAGAAAATCAGAAAAATCAAATTGACAAATGTAACGAAGATATCGAGGAACACCCTGTATAGTCTAAACGATATAGCATGCTCGTAAATTATCGTGGCCCCAATTGGTGGCCAAATGGCGCTGTTGTGAAGTCGCCGACACTTAGGATCGTCTGCACAGTTTGTAACTACAGATATTTCACGTCAAACGGTGAAATGGAAAAAATCATTTATCAATTTGAAATTTCAATTTAGTTCGTTAACTGTCACTTGCGATTAATTTATTATCGCTAAATTTCTCTCGGATATCTGGAACAATTAAAAAAAACTTGAACCTTTCGTGAACCATTATCAGTAATAGCCAGTGATTATTTTTCTATAAATATCTGAAGCCCACTGTTTCGAAAATTGGAACACTTGTACCTTAAAGCTTGAGCGATTTTATGAGCGCACACCACCGTTCGAATTAACTGTAATTTGTTTGGAAACAGGAATGATTATGAAGGAATATAAATATGCAGTTAATCGCGACATCTGTGGCGATTAATGTAATCAGGCGGTGTAGCTCCGTCGCGCTCCGGACGCGACACCTATGATGACTGTTGTAATTACGTTGCAGGATACAGTTTCTTCTCGCGCTCGACGCGACATCTGCGGCGATTATTGTAATCACGTCGCAAAACATGGTGCCTCGTGTTCGCTCTGGACATCTCCCAGTGTAAACACGACAAGCTGAACTTGCGTTACTATTTCATGTTAAATACACGCAAATGAATTACAGCTTCTTCCAATGGAACTGCATCAATTTGGAGAATCTTGCCGGATAACATCGCGATAATTGCGAACATGCAGGTCATGAATGAATAACCGAATAACGTTGTTTTATTTGGAGAACGCACGGATTTATAGACATCGAGGAAATTGATTTTAAGGTGAAACGAAACGAAAGAAGCAGGAATATTTGTAGTTGAAATTATAGTAATTAGTAGATCACGTCAGGTATTAATCTTCTACGGATACTATAACCTCAGACATACAGTCGAAAGTGAATATTATTAGACACGGAATTTTAATGTATACTTTCTTAATAATCTCATTTTGCAATGACCGACAGTATCATTACTAAATTCTCATTTCCTTATCTTCATAATTTTCTGCAAGTTATCAGTGATAAAATAAAAATTTGACGCACTGATTATAGCATATATATGGTATGCACGATGAGATTTTAATCACTCACGTTAGATTACCGGTGAAATTTGTATTGGCCTACGTAATTATAAGAGCGTCCTAAATTGACTGTTTCATTTTGGTGGCTGAGGGAGAGCCTTTTTCCAATAATATAACGTACGTTGCCACATCACGGTGGGAGATAAGTGGCACGAAAAATTTTCTCAAGTCCGTGGGTCGGTGGAGAAAATTGGTTCTCCCACCGGCCATCCTTCCTCTGTTAAGAGCTTATACAGCTAGAAAGTATGAAATAAGTAGTTGTCTGATACTTTTCCAATACAATGACAAACCTGGCACCGGAGTGTTTATGGCCTATATAGTACACTGTTCGATATATTAATTGTAATTACATCTAGTATATTTAATACGGCTAAAGTTCTGCTGTAAACTGTATTTTTCAAAACTATTCGAAAAATACAAAAAATTAAGTAAAATACTACTCCCAAATATATGAGATTAGGATGTCCTGGAAAATATTATGCATGTTTAATTATTTCTTCGTTGTTATTTTTGAAACATGAAATTTTTAATCTACTCAAGAAGAGAAAATGGATCATTGTTTTATGCACGAGTCTAAAGGTATATAGAACGATTTCAATCCTCTTCTTAGTTTTTAAACAGAGATTAATTCTTGAGATGGGATACTTAAAATTTCTCATAACTCTGTTTGCTCTCTCAACATACCAATTCCATGAATAAGCTATCTAGTAATTTCTTAATATCTCCTGCCATCTTTCAGTAATCCATTTCCTCCACTTAATAAAAATTACAATCCGATATTAAAATTACGACTTAGATATTTGAGAATCGAAATGAGATAAAAAACGATAGAATAATGATACGTGCATTTTAATTTTCACGTAATAGGATCCGAAAATGTTTCTAAAGGAGCACAATTTTATAAATACGATAACACGAACAGTAATTACATTGTTATATTTTCCATTTGTTCGTATTTTCATTACCCGCGTTGTCCAGGCAATCCAAACTTCCGAAACGCGTAATATTCCCCAGGACAGCTTAATACATTAAACATGTAATTTATTTTCTCCGTACAGACCTGCAAACTCGAGCTCAGAGGTACCACGCCGTGATCCTGCGCGTACACCGTCAGCCAGTATCCTCTCTTCGACTCCACATCCAACACAGCCTTGGTCTTGATGTTTCCTGAAACACAGCGAGCAATTCGTCAGAAATTGTCAGAAAATCAGCAGAGACCAACCCCCGAATAAACAAAGATACGAAAAAAAAGAACCGGTTAAAACAAACTGGATCATCCCTGTCACATTCTCGCTCATCCGCCGATAATTACGGACCGACCCAGGCCAGATAGAGCACAGACCAGGAGTAACCAGTCCTGCAAACGGAATAGTTAAAAATTGTCACGGTATCGCGAAACATTTTCGCCTTTTCGATATCTCGGCCCGGAGACACAAGCTGAATGGAAACGGGTCGTTCGACGGGAGTAATGGAGAGGAGAAAAAAGAGGAAAAAAGGACGAAGGAGAAAGAAGGAGAAACAGAGGATAGGATAGATAAGGAGAGGAGGCGGTATTACCACCTTGCAAGATAGCCGGCAACAAGGACCGATATGAAATGACGTGCACGTACATGGCGACTTGCCAGCCGTGTACTCGAGCGCGCGCGCGCGCACCGGCAAGAACGGATAGGACAAAAATTGGACTGCATTCCTGGTGTTAACACGTCGAGCACCGCTGTTCCGCGTGTCTTCGATCGTTTTTGCGAGATTCCGGTGCCTACGGTGGTCGCTTTTTGCGTCGGCACAAACACACACACGTGCACGTGCACAAACTCAACCGTATATATATACACGTACACACGTGCGCCACGAACGAACACGCCGGTTGGTTTATTACGGTATTAATGTAAAAGATAACGTCCGATACCTGGCGAGCAGCGAGGGGGAACGAGCGAAAGGGGGACCAGAAGGGCAGAGGGGGGAGGAGACCCCGATTAATTAGCAATCCGAGATGTTACGTACGGGAGCAGATGTAGATCGTAATCAAGATTACCTCCGATTTGTTCTGTCAGTAATTGCATCTTCGGATTTCGCGGCAGCATCTTCATTAATCCCGGTCTTTCGCGTGCTGCTCGCCGTTGTATGCGTGATTGCGCGTGCGCGCAAGAGTGCGTGCACGCGCGTCCCAGTATCGGTATAATATCGAGCTCGTAATTTCGAGATATCGATTAATTATCGGGGCTGGGGCGAAATTCTGCGCAGCGGGAACCCGACGCGCGTCGGTGTCCCGATTATTTATGGGCTCGTTTCGGCGAAATTCACGGCCGTGGAATAGCGATCCACTGGATCACGATTTTCTCGTTCGATACGGAAAGAAATGGCCACGCATGCGAGCGGATAGCCTGCGGTGAGCCGGGTTTATTCCGCGAGCAACTCCCGGGTCTGAAGAATAGAGACGTTCACACGCCTGATGGAAGAAACCTCGTTTCATGGACAATGAGAGTGCTTGGGTTGGCTTAGAGGGAGTGGCATTAATACTAAACGATTCCGCATTAACTGCGGATAATTGTTTATTGTGTATACTGTTCATTCTAAGAGCGAGAATGATGAAAGGGAATCGTAATTTCGCTGCTGAGAGAACTTCGTATCATCGAACATTGTGTTATTAGGGTATTATAATTATGTTAAATATTACAATAGGATCAGTCTTTATTTCTCAGAGACAACTGTCAATAAATGATCGCACACTGAGACCACAACAGATGCAGATAAAGCAGAAGAAAAGTGGAGAAAGTAAAACAAGTAAAAACAGATATGCACCAGAGAAGTTCAAATATATACCTACTGGTGCTGGTACTTTGATGCAATCGAAGGAACGTCCTCTTAAATCAATATCATTATCAGAATATAAGAAGAATTCTTAATAAATTTGAGTAACAAATATTATAAAATTGTTTGACGTTAGATTCATGGGAAACTAAATAGAAATAATCATTCTATCCTTAAGTACACAATGGCGAGAAAGCGTACCTTCTGTGTAAACGAGAACGTTGGTCGTTAGGGTCAGAAGCAACGGAATGATCGACCGTGGAGGGAGTTAATCACGAAGAGAAGCGTCGGATGCGACGCGCGATGGTGGCGCCATCCGTGGCGTCGCCGCGGAGCACGCGCTACACGTGTTTTCGTTGCTCGTCCAACCGTACGAGGGAGTTCGAGGCGCGGACACGTGCTGCACGTTTAATAGCGGCCTCGGAGAAGGGGAGAATAAATTAAATTCGCTACCGTGAACGCAACTTGTACAAGGAGTTTACGGCGTCGTATAACGGCGCAGCGAGAGGGCCCGTGGCAGATACGACCGTGTCCTACGAGGCCGAGCACGACGCTCGCTATTCACGCCCCAGTTTTTCGCCTAAATAACATTACAGACGTAATTTCTTTCCGGATTGTAACAGGCCCGAGGAGCGTTCTCTCGCGGCGGGGAACTACCTCTTTCCCGTGTCAGAAGACATGCTCCGCGGAACTTTTCGAGACAAGCCACGGGCAAGGAGCGCGAGAGGAGAGAAACGAGAAGGGCAAGATGGTGGCTAATGGAAAAAGTTAAAGGTAGAAAGATTTTCCTTGCTAACGCGAAATGAATTTGTTTGGATGTAATACATTTGGGAATACACCACGGAACCGCGAGAGCTGCATGAAATTGGGGTTCAAAATGGACCCAGTATAACATCACGCGGTTAACGAGTAAACTAATCGGACAAGAAAAATACAGGATAGATAAGTATAACGAGTTATGTGACTAATATTTGCACTTCTGTTTCTATTACTACGTTTTACTTCTTTTAATATCTACGAATCAGGAAATTCCGAAATTTTATTCCTTTTTTTTTTATAATTCAGTTAAGCTAACACCAGTCACAATGGTAAAAGTTTTTTATTCTGTTTTGCATTTAATGATTGCTCCTTCAACCGGTTACAGTTGTATTTTATTTGTGTTGCAAATCATAAAAAAATCATTGGACCAATAAAAAGATTCCGACTTCGCGAACGGGCATTAAAAGGAATGATAAATATCAGGCAACGTAAAAACCAGCCGCAAAACAGGTAAAACGAAGAAAGGAGAAAGAAGAACAAAGGAAGATTAAACAGTTGGAACTTCAACGCTGTATTCCATTAGATTGTACAGCCTGCTACAAAAATAATTGAACTTCTCTATAGTTTGACTCTCATACCTTGTACCTCAAATAAATATACAGTGATCCGAAACAGTAACCAATGTTTAAACTTATGATATAACGATTATAATAATAGAACAATGAAAAGAGGCAAAAAGCTAAACAAGAAATGAACTTCTAAAACTTTGCCTGACATATTAATCGACGTTATAGCGTTATACAGTTATATTTAACACCTTCCATCTTCCCGGAAAATAAATATCTTTCAAAAGATAACACAGAAACCGGACTATTTGTCTAACAGAATGTTCGCATAGCAAAAGTTGCGAGCATTAAGGATTCCCACGTTAAAGCTTCTACCCTACCAGAGGGGAAACGTGGGACCACGGGAATTATGCTCACCCAAAGTGTTTAATCTCGTATTAGAATTAATCATCCCCGCGAAAACGAGTTTATCGCGTGTTTTCCAGCGTACAGAATCATCACCATTGGCGGGGCCCGTAGCGCCGCGCGTTTTAGCCCCGTCGGTAAATTAATTTCGCTACCCTATCGACGTCCATGTAATTGCCATGTCAACTTCGTTCCGCTGTTCCATGGCATTCCGTGGCGGGCTTCCAGCGAATAAATCGACGCGTTTCAACCGCTACGAATTCGCAACTTTCGAATAACCAATGTTAGATCGAGTTTCCCCCGATCCGCGCAAAGTTCCCTGCACTCGTTTGGAGCGCAATTTCCAAGTCGCCCAACCCTCTGTCTTGATCGCATCCCCCGCGTTGCCACGGTTTACGTAACGTCTATGATTCTAATAATTATTATCGGCAACGAATGGGATTTCGAACTACCGGCTACTGATTTTGTTACGTAACGGCAGTTGGCGGGGTTGCCGGAGAGATAATCGAGATCGGCTAATGCTTTTCAGTGACATAATTAAGAATTGCGATGGTTTCCGAGGTGGAAGACGATACTTATTTGAAAGTTGAACGTAGAAATTTATGGAAGGTAAATATCCGATTTTTTTAATGATTTCATTTCTTTTCTTTTCTATATTGTTTTCTATTTTCATATTTATAAAGGATACCTAATGGATAATGAGGGAATTATGAAAGAAAGTGTAATTTATAAATTTATAGATAAAAGTAGAAGAGAAATTTCGATTTTTATTTCAAATGCCAGAATTGATAAAAATTTCAAGCATTTCTTCTTTATGTATGTATATATTCCTGAATACATATGTGAATTCTAATAATTGATACCGTTAATGGGTGGAATTTCGAACGATGGACTGCGCTCAATAGGATGGAATTTATCGATTTGGAAATAAAAGCGACGCTTTCAAGTTTGATTCGAAATATCGAACGTAGAATTTTCACAAATATTAATATTCCGTCTTTTCATGTATTTTATTTCGAATATACCTAAATCTTCTTGAAATACATCCATACGCAAGAAAAGATAGGACGCTTCATAAATTCTAATGTTGCCGCGTCAGCTTTTTAAATATTTTTTCACGTTTGTCATATATCGAATGCACCACGCAACAACAAGAAAATTTATGAATTCAGATACCATCTTTACAGTTAACTAATGAAAAAGCTGTTTCTTTTTCCTAGATATACCAGATTACTTTTCATTTGTTTATGTATTTTTTTATTTATTCCCGTCACGCTTGCGTTTCGAACAAATCCTTTTTGTCACTTTGAATTACGAGTTTATTAAGTACACCCGGTCACAGATAACCGCTGTCAATATCAAACTCGCAGAAAAAGGATTTGTGGCCGATTCGAGCAGTTTAATCGATTGGAGCATTCACCCGGCAAATGACAGATACGAGAGCTTGAATCTCGTCCAGCAATTCGATTTGCCAGCAATAAACAATAAATCACTTCGATCAGACGAATTAACCTCTTCGAGTCCCAAAGCGTTTCGAATCATCGTCCATTTAGAAAGCTCAATAGCGATTGAAATCGTGTCCAATTAATATATCGATGCCAATCAGCGGTGCATTATTTCGAGTATTATGTCAAACAGCATGATCCAAAGATGAATACATAAGACTCGATCTCGCACTGTTCATAATCTGATTCTACTATCATCGGTATTTATGTTTCATTCATGCATTTACTATGATCTGGTATTGCTGTATTGTATCGACCGTATCGTGGAATGTGGCCTGTTAACGTGTTGATGGAATATTGAATACACGCACACAGTGAATTGTAGTTTACACAAAGGACGTGCTGTTACTTAGAAATTATTCACGCGAGGATATTACGGTTATTGTCAGATTTGAAATTATTGCGAAAGGAGTACAGGAATTTTTATAGAGATTCTTGTGAGGGAGTAGATACTGAAATTTAACTGATCCAAAGATGAAAATAAAATAGATAAATAATCCTAAACATATTCTTAAATAACAAAATTGAGAAGCTAAGACTTTCAACCAAACTTTTCTCTGTTTTCGAATTTGAAGCCCATCGACACGATGATCCAACAATACCAACTTCGACGAGTCATCGAGGAATTGAAAATAAAAAAACAGCGACCTCTTGTTCGTTTAACCCTTCCCATCGTTAAAGCTAACGGAGACGCTGTACGCGACGCTTAGCGCCAGGAAACAATTACCATCGGCAACTATACCACCGATTCCGCCATAGTTGTCGCGGGACAAGCGTGGAGTTTCACGACCGGTTCGCCATTAAATTCCCCGGTCATAAAGCAACTCTCGTCGCGGTAAGTAATAGGAAGCATTTACGTTCCAGAGATCAAGCTTGGGCCTCGATTCCTCCGGCACAGTCGTCCGACGTCTATCACCTCGAGAAGAATATCGAGAACAATATCAGGGAATTCGTCTCGACCAATTTCGTTCGGCGACGCGTTCCTAACGAGCCGATGCGTGCGTGTTTCAAAGGTATTTCGAAGATATTCGAAATGCGATTAAACGAAGTAATGTTTGTTACAGAATCGACTATAGGGGGCTATAATCTTAAGGATACTCGGAGGTTGGTAACGCGGAGCGTGAAGCGTGGCAAATATTTAATAAGTCCATGGATTGTACGTCGATAACTTCTTTAGCGATCTCATGGTTGATTGAGCTGGATAAGAATGAGCTGCTAGGCTCGAAATCGGTACACGTTCCCCCGTCACGCTGTTGCAAATGGCGGTCGTTCGTGGAATAGATAAAGTGGGATTCGTGGATTTAGAAATTGTCGATTTCACCTCTTTCCTACGATTTTTCTCAAGCACTATTGAATTCATATAATCGTCGCTGATAACGATGAAATTTAGAACATGAAATTTGTTTTGGAAATATCATATGTATAATAATTAAAAAAATGTAACATTTCGATCTTTCCTTTTATTTTCAAGAGCATGCATGAAGACTGATATTTCTTACCAGCGACGAATGAGATTTTTAACACCTCACTGACCTCATGGAAGCAGAATTTATTGATTTGGAAGTAGGAAAGATAATTTTAAGTTTGATTCGATATATCGAGACGAGAATTTCGATACTTGATTTTTTTTTTCTTTTTTCCATGTTATACCTACGAAAAATATTGATAATTGCCAATAGAATAAATGGAAGACCTAATTTTAATTTAATATTTCGATGTAAAATCTTTGTGGAATTCAAATATTCCATTTTTATTTTACCGTTCACCTTTACCTTTCCGATTTCATTTCGCCTTCGCTAAAAATACTCGAATATTCGCAATACGAAGCGTGAAGCGTGGCAAATATTTAATAAGTCCATCGGCTGGAGTCCATGGATTCTACGCCAATAGCTTCTTTAATGATTTCACGGTTGATTGAGTCAAATAAAAATGAGCTACTCAGGCACGATCTATATAGGTGATATTTGGCATGATTGGTAGGTTGTCTTGTGTTGCGAAAGCTTGATGGACTGAGGGGTTTGGAGGAGTGGTGATGAAGAGTGGAGTTTTTTGAATAACTGCTGAGATTAATAGCTCTTGATTGTACGTGGTCGAATGCAATTATAGTTGTTAAATCGGTAGAATGGAACGTAAAACGTGAAGAATGAAAAGGCGTGTCTGGGAAGGCTAATGTATTACACAGGAGTGGGTTGATAGCTAATTTTTAAATTCTAGAAATTTAAATTCGAAATTATACGAAATTTAACAAGTCTCAGGACTTGAAATGTTAATTCTATCTCGTGTGATTAAGAAAATAATAATTTTTATTCGACAATCTTTTCTTCGATCTCTATTTTCAAAATTTCTATTCGCGAAGAAATTTACAAAGGTCGAAATTGTTTCAAGTCCTAAAGAGTTTCGATAGCTAATACCTAATATGAATAAATATCCTGTGAAAGAAGTATAGGTTATTAAAATTTTAGAGACTAATTATTTCGAAATATTAAACGATCTCTTCTTCCCCTAACATCGATCAACCTCCTTCATCGTTGTGATGAAAATAAAGCGAGGAAAGGTAATTAAGTCCCGGGGGATAATAGGGATACTGCTGACAAAGAAATCTCATCAAGCATTCCGCGTGGATTTTTTAGGAAATTCATTGAGAACATATACTCTAATTATGTTTATACCAGGTAGACTATAAATTATAATATACATAATGAATACTGACACAAACCCTCCCTTCTAAATTATTATCCTCTCCAATTATTATTGATTTAAAAGATAAGCCGTCTCAATGATATATATGCATCGTTTTAAATACACGACATTAAACGTTGTATTTAAACGCGCAATATACGTAGGCTGTTTCAGCGTTAAAAGAAATACATCTTCCTGAATAGCTTGGAGAACAACGCAGAGTGAAACAAAGTGCAGATCGAATGACGTCCTAAAACACTTAAGCGGCATGTAGCTCGAAGAAAAATATTTAACTACACTCAGGAGTAAGTATTGCTCAGACAACGCGGAGGGTTAGGTTTAGAGCTCCGTGAGGTCTGAAAAGCAGGGGTAACGTTATCGTACGATACTTAACCAGTACACTCTAAACTAACCGTGAACTTTTACAACTCGGCAAAGCGCAGGCCGGCTCTCCGTGCCGATATACCGACTAAAGCAAGATCAGCTGAGACTCGAATAAATATAACTAGTCGAGAAAAACAGCACAAAGGAAAACTCGGAGGAAAAATAACTCGAACATATCCACTTCATTTTCCCCTCATCGACCAATCTGTTGAACGTAATTAAAAGCACCCCTGCAAAAGCGAAGCAACCCCTACTATCTGTCGCTATCTTTTATCATCAAAAGATATTGACTCTTCTAATACCAGCTGAATCGGAACAAAAAATGACAAACCAAAAGTTTGACAAGATTCGAAACTTGTAAATTTCTTACAAATTTTATTAAAACGTTATCAACGCATAGGAAAACTTCCCTTGACTCACTTGCAAGACTAGGTCTTGTCTAAAGTTCGTCTCGAGGTATAATTTTTCTTAAAAGTTGTTTCGGACCTTTAACTTTTAGATCACTTCAATAACCTTCTCTCCATATTTCAAACAAATTCGAACAATTTCCAACCTGGATATCATCAGTACCAATAAGACATCGCGTATAATACAATCACAAATCACCAATTACATCACTATCCGCCAAACATATTCGTGTTCCAAATCATTGAGAATCGAACACGGCGACGATGTCAAAGGAAAAAGCGTTAAGAGACTGCGAATGCTGAAAGAGAGGATAGCCGACGCAAAAAGGGAAGGGAAAACGGTGTTTGGAGGAATCGTAAAAATCTCTTGCCGGTAATTTCAGCAAGGCCGACCTATCCCATTTCATAAACGGCTGATACCATTTGGCTGTGTCCCTGGCTCCGTAAGAGCTTCACGGAAGAGTTACAGAATTCGTTTTCGCTGGGCTTTGAGCCTTTGTCCGAGTAACGATGCCTCTACTCGGCGGAAGCGTAGAGGGCACCGATCGATGAGCTTTCGAACGGAAAATGCGCAATCTTATAGTCGAACCTACCACCCCAAGTCCTCCTCGCCCTAGCTACTTCTTCCACGCGACCCTCAGCCAGCGTCCACGTCAGTTGAACCGGCTTCTTTTCGTTCTTTCATTCTTTTATCGAATTCTATCTGTCTCAGTCCACCTCGTTTTCCCTCTGACATTTCTATCTCGACTTTCGAGCCAGCACGGGGGCAACTATGGCCGATCGTTAACCCAGATTCAACCGGCGACATTTTAGACGTTTCCCAGTCGGCAATAGCCCGCGAATGTATACGTCTTGATCGCGACGGTTCTTCACGGACGTCGAGCGACTAAGAAACCTCCAGGGTGATCGATCTTCTTCTCTGGTTTTGCTCGTCGATCGGCAGATTCGAGAGAAGCCGGTTGGCATGGTACGAGATACATATGGATCGCTCGAGACCCATAACGGAATAGTTCAATTATTTGACAGAAAGTTGGCGGAATCTTCACGATTCTAGAGTTGATTGCAAGTCGGAGAAATAATCGAGACTGACGGCTATAAATTGAGAGGATAAGCACGGTCGGAAGGCGAGAAGAAGGGGTTTGTTGGAATATCGTTAACAGGATAAAGGCTCTCGCAATTTGATCCGAAAAATTAATGGAAAAAGTTGCAATATTTTTCATTTTTCGTTAAAATTAAGAAAAATGTAGAATCTTAGCTGTGCTAGAAATATGGCAATGAAACTTTAGCAATTAAATATTGACTCCTTAGACTCAGCTGTCTCTTCTCAGATGGCCTAAATTTAGAAGCCAAACTGTCTCTTATAGAAGCAAAACAGGATGATCGATAATTACCTACGTTTAATTTGTCAAAAGTTTGAAGATGTTTATAATAATTCCCCGTGCTTCTGCTAACTGACTGGCGCTACATCTGAATGTTCCATGTCACATAGTACATAACAATAAAATTTGCAAAGTTTCCTCGATAGCCGGTTCCAGCCATAAAATACACATGGATTCGCAATCACTATAAACACGATTTTCTCCGGTCATTCAATTTTCCCCGAAAGCCGCACCCATGCGTCCGCTAGGACTTCTCCAATATTGCGACATAAAGGAAGGAAATATATATTCGACTTATGCCTGTCGCTCGTTCAGAGTCTATTCAACAGGCAATAAATCCGCGTTTGCCCTTTTCGCATATTACTTCGAAAGACCAAAGGGTCACAGGGATACGACAATCGTTTTCCGACCCCCTTTCAGCACTTTTTCCCGGAGATGATATCGGGGAAAAAGGGGGAAGGCGAATCCACGCGGGGAAGTTCGTTTTAAAGCTCTGCTTAATAGCCTGGAAACACCTTTCGACCGGTTTCTAAGAAGCGGTTTCCCGAATGCAAGCTCATTTGCGCGCCGGAAGCTAGGGCGGCGAAAGCCTCTTACGCACGATAAGGCGATCGGTTCTCCGCGAGGTGGCCGCATTGATTAAACTACAATGAGGAAAATTAAGCGTGAGAAAGTTTCTTCTGAACGATTGGAGGCAACGCGAACAGAGGCAGAGGGTTGTCTAACCGCTCAGGTACATTGGGAATTTCCTTGCCTCTTCTCACCCTCTTCGGTTAAAAAATCATGATTTTAAAATGAAGCACATAAAGTGCAACGGATGGCAATAAATTTTCTGCAGAATGCATCAGTACAGAATTACCTTTCAGAATTGCAAGTTTTAAAACGTAAAGTGCTATTAATATAAAACGTATGAAAATACTGGATGAGCTTGATACGTAAAAGGTGCAAAGGATATGGTGTCAATTTTTATATATTTTCGAACAGAAAATGTTAATAAAATGAGATCACAGTTGGGAAAAATGATTATTGAAATTATAAATTGTTAAAAATTGTTCGGAAGTATTGCGATATGTAAATAGTGGAATAATTAAATACGTATTTTGCTAGTCAAAAAATAGTAAAAATATTTTAGTATAAATGGACCTCGATTAATTGGATTGATAATTAAAATGATCTGATGATCTTTGTTCTATTGTCGATAAAGCATTTTTATCGGCGGCCTCCTACTAGATAAGGAGAACGTTATCGAGCTTTCTGTGCATGTTTAGAATACGTTACACGGGGGACGTAATAATGTACATGTGTAATTCCTGTTCTCGCACGTGCTCGTTACATCCTACCCGCGGAATTTACGTTCAAGATGGCCGGATGGGCAATGAAACGCGGTAACAGTGCCTCTTTTTCTTGCGGTATTCCTGAAAAGAATTTACGATTATAGTCCGCAAAGAAAGTACCAGCGTCGCATTAAAAATACAGTTTATTCTTTTTTTTTTTTTTAAGAGCCACGATGATTTGCGAGAAACAATAGAGTATTCTCGCCATTCTAAGGTAATATTTACAAACACAGAAAGTAACGGAATTTAAAATTGAGTTATCTGTTACGCCTTCCAAACCTTAAATTCCAAACTATTCGATAAATCGGTTCACATTGTCTGCTGGATACGAAATATCACCCTATGTGACACATAACGATGATTTCTACCAAAGAAACCGCATATGTATCAAAGAAATCATAGAACACGGTCATTATAACCATTTACACACTTCCCCGTGTGGTCTTGTGCCAATACATCGCGTGAAAGCATCCGACTGGCAAGTAAATAATGCCGTACACGAATTCCCCGGATCTGAATGTTCATTCGGGGCGTTATTTGCGTCTTAAAGCCGGGCGGAAATTCGACAGTGTGAAATGGAGGGAAAAGAGCACGGAGACGGCAAATGGTTGCGAGATAAAAGCATCACTGGCAACGAAACAGAGGAGACGCCGACGCGGTACGAGCGAGATCTTTGATGCGTTACGGATTCAAATCGCCCACGGGCAAATTGTCGTCGGTTCGATCGAAAACGCGTTTCCACGAAAAGCTTTTAACGACTAAAACGCCGACGCGACAAAGGCGTTACGATCGCGCCATTAGGCCTCGCCGAGTTGCCGCAAACGCGCCGCGCGAGGGCACTGTTGTCGCCAAGTCGCTCCTGAGAACCTGCCCGTCGCGTTTACAGGAATGAAGTTAGTCCATATTCACTCGAGTGGCTCGTTTAACTATTTTTAAAGCGGCGTCACCGTGGAGCAATGTTAGCGGATTTGGTTAAACCGCGGCTTTTGCGCGACCTCGTGGCATTTATTTATATGCAGAAAGAAAAGGTAAGAAAGTGAAAGTATTTAGTCGCCTTTTATAACGAACGGTATGTCTCAAAATGGTATAGAGTATGGAACTATAGCTACATAGTCGTCATTTCTAAATGCTTGCACTATCAAACAATTTCATTAATCGTGAATTACTTTGAACTTGCAAAATTTCTCCTTTCGATGGATATACATTTTACTTTTATCAAAAATTTTTACTCGCAGGTGAATTTGAAATATAGGATTATAATATAAATGAATTTGTTATAACGTTAGTTATAAAATATCAAAAACAAGAACTCAAATTTCAGGAGCTCTATATCTTCCGTCATTTCTACATAATTAATGTAAATTGAAGTATACCTAAATTTGTCATCATTCCGTGGTCAATTGACATTTCGTACGAAAATACCTCGTTTATTTCCCCATGTTTTTCCTCGTGCATCGCGGACTAATTGCCAAAATATTACCTCTCCAGCGTCATCGTCGATCGTTATGCATCGCGTGCCGCGTTCCAAAATATTTTTCGACCGTTGTGCCAAAGAGAACGCGTTAATCGAATTCGCGTCGCAAATTGTTCGCACAGAAGTTTCGTTGGTGACCAATTAGCGTCGAATGAAATAAAACAGACGGCAGCGTTTCCACGGTCTTTACTATGAATGAAAGCTCGTTCGAGGATCCGTGAAACTTCGCAAAACAGTATAGTTTCAACACGGTACACGTTCAATCCAATTTTTCATAATAAAATCGAAGATAAATGCAGAATCTGTGTATTTCGTTCGACAGCAACAATAATATTTCACTTCAAACATCCCTCATACCAAGGCCAAATAATGTTGCACGCAATATCTACGGTAATTAATAACGCAGAAATTAATAGGCGGCTTAATTAGTCCGTTTTCACATGGTTTCGAGTCAAAATTACTTGCCAGCCGTGTATTTCGTTTTTGACTGCATTGGTAAAATTTGGCATACATTGGCACACAAATGTGCAACAATTCATTCAAAGCAACGGATAGTAAAATTCAAATCGCGTTCTTAATTAGTGGCTAAATATTTAATGCTCATTTTATAACACTCTTTATTAATAATCACTTGTACACAGTGAAAACGGTATTATATATAATCAGCACAAAGAAAAAATATACATAATAAATATATTGACTATATGCATAACATGTCTAACATAAAATACATATTTGATGAAAAATACTTAATTAATTAAGAAACTTCCTAGCACCCAGCATTTCCAGTTAATTTCCTTGAAAGTTATAATAAAAGCGTGAAATTTCCTCGCCCACCACGTTTTATAATACTCGGCGTCTACGCCTCATTATAATTAACGCTGTTCAAACTATTTTATCACTACTCTTGTCAAAGCGTTATACGATATTGCATTTATCACGAATAATTAGTTTCATACTGCTGTTCGCTCGAATAAATCCGCATCGGAAATACCGGTGTCGGAAGTGCACGCGTTCCCGTCTTCGTGCCATTCGTCGCGTCATGTAAATCGGGTTTAACGCCCCCGTCGAGCACGCGCATTCTTGAGAATATAATCAATGCCGACTTCCCTTTCGGAATTTCTCGAATAGTGGGACTCTTTCAGCGATCATCGGCCATTCGAATATCTTATGAATCGTGAAATTCCCGCGTCTGCAATTTCCTCCCTTTATATCGGAATTATCGGAAGAAATAGACGAGTCTGCGAGCCAAACAGAGGAGTAAAAAAAGAGAAGAAAAAGAGGAAGAGGGAAAGGAAGGGAAAAAAATGAAAAAAGAAGAATAAGACAAGAGAGAAAGAGAGAAAGAAAGAGAGGGAGAAAGAAAAGAACCCAAGTTCATCGCTGTGACTTGATCTCCTTTGTCTACATTTATGTGCGGCAGTCACGAGGAACGTTTCGCGAAAGTTTTAATTTAACGAGCCCGTACACGTACCTGTCGTGACCATTATTTTCGCCGATGTACGTAAACTCATTATATTCCCTGGTTTTCCATCGTGGACCATTATGGCCGCGCGAGCGCAAATAACTCGACGACCACGGGGCCCTCGAACGTTATCGAAGTTCCATCGAACAACGCCGAGTTCGTTTGATTTCGCGTTGGTCCTTTGTGTCTGGCTTTTAAACGGCACCGTCGCCGCAGCGACTGTACCTTACGATTCGTTGCCGCCTGACGCGCGAAAGACAAAAAGTCGGAATAACGAAGCAGATGTTTTTCTCCTTTTCTCATCCTATCTCTACCTCTCCGGCCTTCTCCTGCTGCTTTATCCTCGCCAAAGATGAGTCTTAACGTCAATCACTCGGACGTTTCGTTCTCGGATGAGAGAAATAATGGCAAGCACCTGAAAACGGTACGCGGATACTACTTTTGAAATATTTCCTATGCTGGAAACGTTTTGAATAAAGTTGCAGTCTAAAAATGCACCTATAAATGGACATTATTGGAAACCGATATGACAAATCGCTGCAGGGGACAATTGTTAAATTTATTTTTATGTTATTAGAAGCGTCTACTTTATTGGTTTTGCGATTTAGAGTGATTTTTTTTTACCCATTCTCAGACATACCAAGATTTGCTCACATAGATCTCATATGTACGTAATAACAGGAACAGAACTTACATCAGGATTATGCGAAAGGAATGATCCTACGAGTAAAGCCAATTTATTACATAATTTTCATGATTATCTCAATGATAATCCCGTTCCCAGTAGCGTCACGATTTCAACACGAAGAACGGTTCAACGGCTGCTGAACGAATGATCCAAAGTAAAATTAACAGCTGGCGAAATAAGGTCTGCTATCTCATCGGAAGCACATTCGACCTTTCTTCGTTAAACCTAAATTACCCGACACCCAGGCTCGTTGTAAACAGACCAAGGGGAGAGCCAGGATTCTCATAAAAATCTTTCGTTTCCTCATTTTCTCTTTAACTAGATTGAATGAACGCTCGAATCGGCTGGGTATAAATCATTGTCGATTTATTTGCCGTTTATTCGTCCGTTTATCAGGGGATACCATTTCTTCGGCGGAGGTGCCACTAACGATACTCGATAAGTTATGGCCAACTTATTCGTACTTGTCGATATACCGATGATATCGTTCAGATACCGATAAGGCGAATCGGGGTGATCGAAGTGGAATAATAAATTCATCATTCGAGGATGTGTCTTCTTATTTCAGCTTATTACGAAATATAAATCAGAAAAAATTTGTCACGAAGAGACAAATATTTAATAGCCATAGTTTCGAATTGAATGGGATAGCATTTCCGTATACAATCACGTTGCAAAATTAATCTTAAAACCAATCCGTCTATAACCTAATATTCTCATAGTCGTATCATAATGGTTCGGTAGAAACCATTAAAATGTACTCTAAATTCGTATAGTTCGTAACGTACCAGAATCGTGGTATTTCGATATTAGCGATAGCAACGCCCATATGGGATTTGGTCGTAACAACCAAATCGTTTGTTTATTAGTAGTAAACGCAGGCATATGAAAAGAGAATTATCATCGTTACTCTATTAGTTCGTCTAGAGGGTTCAATTGGCGAACAACACGAACCGGATTGGAGCTGATAGAGGGCTGACCCACACGAATCGGCAGTGCTCCAAGCGGGATAGTGCGAGTTAAAATTGATCAAAGTGCAACAACGCGAATTAGAACTGATCGGGATGGGACCAGGCGAATTGAAACGATTCGAAACTGGACTACGTGAATCGTAGAGAATTGATGTTGTTCCAAGCGCAAAAGCACCAGTCGAGGCCGATAAGGATGGAAAAGCGCGAATTGAGGCTGATCAGAACGCGACAACGCGAAATGAAGAGAGCTGAACTGAAATAACGATGAATGAAACTGATCGAAATGGAGCTACGTAGAAGTCAGCCTAGTCAGAATAACTCCAACCGGAAATGATTACAGCGTTTATTTACACAAACTGTCTCGCGTAACGTAATATTGCCGATTAGCGAACAATTGTACATTTAAAAATAATATGTTTTCATTACTTTTCGCAGTATTGACTTTTGAATATACCAGTAGAGGATGCACGTGCACTGGTCTGACTTTTGATACCCTTTTTTAAAATTTGAACCTTGGATAAAAAGATATTATTGCACATTTTTGTCTCGTTTCTGGGTGAAGAATTAACCTATCGATAATAATCTGTTACACAAGACAATTTTTATATTATATGGTATCTTTTACCAAATGAAAATGAAAGTGACTTAAGTCACTTGATACACTGGTGTGCAGCAGGCAGTCTGGCAACCGGTATTAACACTTCAAAGTTAGAAAAGCTGGCAGAGCAACGAAAGGAAAACGAGATGAACGCTATGAAAATAACTATCAGAATCACCCGGAAAGACGTCGTTATTTTCCTTTAATACGAAAAAGCTTTCCTGTCGACGACGTACAAAGTCAGTTACTTGGAATTATGTCATCTATAGGGTGCTACGAGATCCGCCTTCGCCATGTACTCCCCTCTGTCTTCTTTGTTCCATTCACGTACGGAAGCCAATACCCTTTCGATCTTCCATGTTTCTCTTCGACTTTCTTCGAGCAGACCCGGTAAAACGTTGCCGTTTACTGCTAGACGGTTAGTTCTCGACCAAAAACGAATATCGTCTTTTTCCTTTCATTTCTTTCCCCGAAGGAAGTCTGTCAGGCTCCATCCTTCGTAACTCAGTTTTTCGATTCGCATTCCTGGTAGCTGTGTATCTGGCTTGGCTGGTCCATCATGTTGAATCGTTACAATCGAGCACAGAGACGGGATCCTCTGATACGTTGATCGTCGAGAGGTTACTTCGGAATCCTTACGGCGAATGTATCGATGAAGAGGAAAAGGTAAATCTTTAAAGTTTATCTGCTTTCGACTGAATTCTTTCGACTTGCAAATTCAACTTGACCACACAGAGCAAAGATGCTTTTATACAGTGATTTTTATATAAATTGTCCCTTATAACTTCTTCCTCTGTATGATGGGTATACGAAGAACCGAAGACCGGTTCAAACAATAACGTCTGTTCCCAGAAGCGTCGTACCGTCTACTAACGAGGAAGGTAACTGCTCAAAGAGTCGCCAATGTTACGTTTCCGGATCGCTTGCTCCCTAGGAACACCGAGAAACAATAACCCAAGAGGAAACGGAGTTAGTCAACCGCTACCTAACAATGTGTCACACGATCTGCCCAACGTCGTAATATAAACAGAAGACAGAGCTCGGTCGAGGGAGTTCCAAAATATGGTAGGGCTAACTAGTGCCGAAGCATTGCCTTAGTTTCAGATCTTATTTTTATTCCTCCTTCTCAATAACATCGATTTTAATCTCGCATTCCTTCGACAAGGATCAACGAACTGCGCTGAAAAGATGAGACGATGGAAATTACGAGATTTAAAACTTGGTTCCCCTTTAAACGCCTCGCCATCTGTAGCTCGAGCGAAGTAAATGTTACAATAAGATCGTATTAAACATTTTCCGCCATCTTGCCCGCGGTGTCGATGCTGCAACGGCGATACCGATAAATCGATACCTATCTATAGGTTATATCTAGATGCGGATCGAGCGTCAAGATAAATGGAAGAACTCGATGGAGAGCGAGCTCGCGCGAACCAGCCAGGATTGATAGAGTTTCGCCCGGTGAAATGTGTTTGGTAGGGGTATGAGAGTGTACGGTTGATCAATCCTTCCGTATAATAGGCGCCGAGGGTAATCGAGGTGCCCGCGATACTTGCCACGATCGTCGAGGGAATGAAAGAATAAGGGGTGTCAATAACACTGGCCGTAGGTGGTATGGAACGAGGGGAGAAAATTGTCTGATTAGGAGGCGAAAAGAAGTTCTACTCTCCGCGTCGAGAACAGTCCGCTGAACAGCGCTCATCAAGCTTACAGTTACTTTGTCGTCCGAGTGCTTCTCAGACATTCCCTTCGTTTTACGAACGCGTCATTTTTCCTATCTCCTGTCACCTTTTTTTCTTGTGTCTTTCAGCTAAATTAGAATTATGGAAACATCAATTTACGCGTCAAAATACTCGATGAATTCTTTAATTCTTTAAAATAAATATCTACTTCTTATTTCGTAAAATTACTTTCAAAATATCTTAAGTCATAAACTATAAACTACTACTATTGGTATATCCACGACACATTAGTAGTAATCTTAGTCGCATACAGATGGCGCAGCAGTCGACGCGTTACGATTGCATGCGACGCGAGGTGCTTCTTGCGCCTCTGCTATTCTGATTCAGGATACGATTCTACGTATCTACTATTCGGAAGGTCTTTGAGTCGAAAAAGGCCAGTCTCCGAGTAAGTTCGCGCTGTAACGCTGCCAGCGTCGATCAAACGGGCGTAAAAGTGGAATAGCTGCCGGATCGTGGCGAAATAAAATCGATCCACCGTTCTTGGAACTAGCGTGGATCCTTTGTCCTGTTCCCGCGGTCCACGACGAGCCACGCGAGTCGATTTCCACGTGATGGTTCTCCGCCTTTACGACACGTTCGATTCCTGCTTCCGCCAGCGGTATTTTTACGTATTCCGGCCGGGCGTAAAACGCACCCTCCTCCATAAGGAACACCTCTACATCCGGATGTTACGTGATTGCATATATAACGAGTCTTCTCCGAGACGGGCTTCTGAATACTTCCGAAGCCTCGTATCGAACGATTCCTAGCCCCGAATAGAAGTGATATGAATGTATCGCGCTCGATGAGCCGAACTGCCCGCCATTTTGTGGCTTCTGGTTGCGAGATAGACCGTATAGTGGTAACACGCGCGTATAGACTTAATTAACATATCCGTATTTTAATCTGTCTTATAATTCGTAACATACTATCACGCGTGTATCGAAATATAGTGGTTACATGTTTCAATATATTCATAAATGATTTTGCGTGATTTTGTACTAGAGGTTATGGTTTTGAACGTGTAATTAACATTAATCGATGTAATTTTTAATACACGCGTGACTATATATAAATAGTAACGCACTATACGTAATCCACGCATAAATTGTAAAACATTGTAACACGAAAACGATATATGTAGATGGAAAATTTACTGTACGATAGTTTTGCTTATGGCACATCTCCTAGAATATATATAAACCTGCAGAATGGGTGGTTACTTATTTTTAAAAATGCTTCAAATAATTTTTGCTTCAGAAAATTATCCTCGCAACCTCGGAGTATAAGTGAAAGAAAGGAAAGTATCATAACGGGGTGAACGGAATATTGAAAGTGGGGCGTATGCTACCTATGTAGCGAGGAACGTGTTAATTCCTGCTCTCCCTTTCCTTCTCTCTCATCGAAAGCTCTCTTCCTCGAAGCAGTACCGTAGTTCGGAATCGTGAACAATTTAAACGGTGGCGAACGCCCAATGAAGTCACTGGCTTTTCCCCTGCATTAAAATATTAACTGTAGTTCCAAAGAAGAACTTCAATAAAGATGAGGAATGACTTCAATAAACCATCAAGATCCCGGGCTCTTCTTTCCGGGACCAGTTGGCCACTTAATTCCACGGCGTTTTAATACCTGCAAATTGAATCGCGAAGAATTCCCTGTACACCGCGAGCTTCGTGGAGAAATTTCGTGCGTTTACGAATTTTATGGTGGCGCGATGAATAACTCGTGAAAGCGTTTAACGTTCAACGAGTAACGCATCGTTTTATGCGAAACTCGCGAGAAAGTTATTTAAGGGAAAAGTAATCTACAAGCTATATAGAACGAAGAGTATATTCAAATTTGTACAGACGGTGGAGTATTATGTGCTCGATAATTAATGGAAGTGAAACATTAGTTTATTCAAGAGAATCGGCATTTAGTGCTCGTTTAGACAACGATACGAATATAAAACAAATTTAATTAATCTTTAAATGGAAAATTTAACTATTGTCTGCATTAGTCGCTCGTTTATATACGTTGGCCCGAGATCGTTTGGGCGGGCAATTTGAAAAGGAACGGCGGGTAACAAGCGTTTCTGCAAAAAGGAGATTTCTAGGTAATCCCTCTGGAATCCTACGAAATGCTCTGCAACTCTGTTTAATCCTCGATGCAACAGTGCAGTTCCAGGGAACAAATTACGGAAGAATTTCTATCTATTTTATGCTCAGGTAGAAATGCTCGTTACAGACAAGTAGAATGAATGGTGCAGTTACGGTTGAAGAGGAACCATGATGAATTGGACTTGTTTTTCACGGAAGTATTATAAACGCGATGGCCGAATATTGTGACATTGAGCGAATTTTTACAAACAGAAATTAAATCGACTAATAGACGGCAAATGGAGAAAGCGATTTCTAGGTGTCAGAGAATTAAAAATTCCTTTAGAATAATATACGCAGCGATTGAGATAAAATAATAGATTTACATAGGCAGTGTATACATTTTGCTATATGAAAAATATAACGAAAAGATAGAATATTAAAATGGTCCCGAGTACGTGAAATGGTTGTCGAAAGATTGTCAGAGTATACGGAGGAGTCGAAGAACAGGAGAGGAAACACAAATATCAAGGAAGAGGAAGCTATGCATTATATTAAACAAACAACTCTGTTTCAAATATCAAGCACTCAAAGCTCATCTACATATGCTTTGAAACATAAAACTCGACTTCCTTCCAGTTAAATATCACTTACAAATGTTAAAAAGAAAATTACATTTCATTAAGGAATATTATCAGAGACGAGATATGTCTGCTAATTCACCATAATTCGAAACAGAGAAAAGCTTCACATACATTACAAGGAACTGTATTACAAATACAGTCTAACATTACCGTAAAAATTTATTATGAATACAGATCCAGATAAGAACCAAAAGTAATTATCATACCCTACAAATCCTCACAATCTCGCAACCATCCAATCCCTTGACTAAGAGAAAAAGGGAATAACTCACGTCTGCCATCAGTGAACCGTCAGCTACTACTAATTCGCATCGATGAGCCACGTGACGAGTCGCCGACTAATGAAAACAAACATGGCGTCCGTCAGAGACGTGTCCAAAGCTGTGGACCACGTCAAGGCATCGACATCGTTCGATCGCTCGTATTCCTTTCCGCTTCGCGTGCACGCACGCCGCAGAAGATTCCGAGCTGGAAACGCTAGCGACATGAGAGCATGTCGGGCTTCCGAGAAACATGTTCCTCGCGTGTGATTGATAGCGCGCGTCTCACGTGACACGTGCTACACGTACCGCCACCTTTTGCAGCCGAGGAGCCGGCCGAAACCGAGGCGGTCGCTCGTGTAATTTCGCCCGACACGACCAATTGTCTCGGTCGGGGTGGGGGGATAGGAGGGGTGGGAATAATCAAAGGGACCGAGTGGAAGCGCGGCTGCGACACGGAACCGACCGAGATCATATCTGCGACAAACCGGCCGAGACTGGTCTCGTCGTTGCCGCGGAAAACTTATGTAATTGCGCAGGGCACAACGGACCTGCGGTGGTTTAACGCGAGCCACCGAGAAGCTTTGTTCGTTTCCAACGAGCTATGAGGATATAAATGTTAACGGAACAGACGGGCTGTTCTGACACGGGCAACGATACAATCCCGGGCCGCCTGAGGTAAGGGTGACTCGAGATTGCTTCGCAGCCGACTGCTACACCAGGTAATCGTACGTGTAGTCGCTGGTAGGGATATAGCACGGTCTTAAAATCAATCGAGTAGAAAACTACTGCCAGTACCAATGTTGTGATTGTCCAAACGGTAAGGTCAGATTGGATGAGATAAAGGGCTCCAACGTAGTTGCCTGCTCGGCGATGTTGCTTGAAATGGGCACTTTTCATACTACTGGAATTACTCGCCTGTAACGGCTGGCTGAATTTAGTAATATACGTGGACGATAAAACAGGTGGTATTGTGAAGACAAGTAGATACTATGACTTTGTTCTTTTCTCTATTAAAATTAATGCTGATTTTCGTAATACAATTGTACCCGTTTTGATGTCCGAAATCTTGCCCACTTTAGCTGTTTTTAAAAATGGGATCTAAGAATGGGAACTTCAGGTGTACTGACTGAATCAAATTGTCAGAACAAATTTCATCTACCTTCAACTGAATTCCAGAAAATCACCAGCTCACATATGTGACCGGACGCGGTTTCATCTGTGAGCGCTACAAAGTGGGCACTCCTGAAATTTTTTCAGTCAAGGATAATGAAAGAATTTTGTTACTTTCATTTCACATTTAACCTATATAAATTAAGTAAAATTAAGGTCGCGAATTTTGTTCAGATATAATTTGGTTCGCCGAAGAAACTAGCTACAATGCTAGTAAAGCATCAGAATAAAATCCACATTGGAGGCAGTTTACACTCTGTAGACCTGAATTGCAGCGACGATGAAAGTCTAAAATTTAAGAGTTCACGGTCTCGGACAAAGTGCACAGAGTCAGCCGTCATTCCGTAAACACTTATAACTTTCAACCAGCAGCTAAACAGCAATTTGGCAGACAACATTCGCGAGAGAATCGTGTACCAGCGTAGCTAACGAGGGTTTTACAACCCCGTGACGGAAATAATCCACGCAGTTCAGTCGTGATGTTACACGAGATGAAAGGGATAGAGGGAATGACGAGAGTTTAGAATAGCTAATACGTAAACTAATGGTCCGGTAATCGGGGCAAATACGACCCCATCTTGTCAATACTGATACTGATACGAGACTGTTCAAATACGGTATTTCACATGTACGTGTCTATTTATTTAATTCAATTAATCATTCTCGTAATAATTGTTACATAGTGATACAAAAGAAAATGCAAGAAAATATATCTCAAAATTATATCATCATAAACGTATATCTCAACATTCTGTGATAGAACAATGATAGATATGGCCTATAATAAGAATGGTACTTTAGAACCAGAATATAGGTTATATGAATGGCACGTGTAAGAAAAATTAAATCTACGAAATAAAATACCGTGGAATAATGCTATAAAGATACACATGTATGAAATGTTACACCCATAAAAGAGAATATTATAAAATAGTAGCGTGTATGTAGCACGTGTACGAGAAATTATATTAATGGTACAAAATATTATAGAGCAACGATATGCGCCATAGATAACGTGTCTAAAAAATGATCAAATGTACGAAATAGTATACCGTTAATAAGAAAAATGAAGCATAATATATATATGTGTATTACATCGCTGCTCGAAAAAAGATGTAATCTAAATCTGAACACTTCAAACTAGCCAGAAAATCACTGTTATTTCGTAAAGTCCGATACATTGAACACAAAATGTCAGATTAATCCTCCACTTCGGTTTGCCGATGTGCAAGAACAACATTTAAAATAACAATGCCAAAAATCCAATAATCCCTGGACAAAGCTCGAACAATATCGGCGACAAAGGTTAGCTGCCGCTTTGAAAGACCGACAGGAACAACGTTGTTTCGAAAGGCGATAATTCCCCTGCCTCCCAATCGTTCCCGTCACTCTTTTTGCACTCTCGAATGATCGATTTTTCCATCGAGGGGCCGAAAAAAATAGGCGCAAATAGAGCCATTAACCGGTCGTAGGAGGACAGCTGTGGAGATGGTAGAGAGAGGAGCTGGAAAATCGAACCGTCTGCCTTCCAATTTTCCAGGCATTCACGATCGCCGACTGACCGTGTCGTTCGTGCCTCCTTTCAAACGCCGCATACCATTGCGACTGCTCGCGCTGAACGGGGAGGAAACGATTGGAGGGGGACAGGAAAGGGGGCGGATTGCGTGGAAGGGAACGAAGTAGCGAGGAAACTTTCGAAAATCGGGGAAACTCCTCGACAAAGAAATCACACCGAGCAGAAGGCACGCGAACCGTGTGCAGCGGAAACGTGTTAACGTGATCGAAATGCCAACGGATTCCTTTCTCTTCCTCCGTTCGTTCGTCACATAGTTAATTTACCCTATCGACCTCGTTATTTCTATCTGGGATTAACTTGTGAAATGAAATTTCGAACGCACAAACTATCACAAACAAGAAACGCTAATCTGTTGCATCAACGAATATTCGTAACATCTCCTCGAAACAAAAGTTTTAGTTTCGAAATGTTTCTTACTCGTGAAAAGTGTGTTGTGGTTGCTAGTGGATTGAATAAAAATATTTTTGGGATATAAAGGCTTAAGGTAGCTCAGACGTTATCATAAATTTCATCCCTAATTATGTCGTAACTTAATATATCATCGACTATACTGTGGAGATTATTCAATTTAGACAGACAACCAAAAACACCATCAAACAATAAAGAAGATCGAAGCATCCACCAATGTGCAGAAATTCAGACATTCTTCGCTAAACAGCATATCCATAACCCAATATCGACGAAATGCTAAACAAATTTGGCAAATGTACCGCCGAAGCAAATCGTAAATATGCAATTCGATATGCGAATCAATACAATAAAATTAAAATCAGAATTCTCACAGGTTGAATTTCCACCGATAACTGCTAACTTCTGGCAAGTTTCGAGGAAAATCAGTTTCATAGAATTTCATGCATCCTTCAACAGCCAGACGTTTAGAAATCAGGCGGAAACGTTGAAACGTTGCTTGTTGTTTTCATCGCGCTTCTCGAACTTTTCCAACAAGCCGCCTGTTTGATTCGCTAATTAGGAAAAGTCGTTTCGCCGACTTCGACCCAATTAATCATGAAAAAGTGTAACACGAGAGGAGAGCGTAACACGGCTACGGGGATATTTTTACGTTTCTCGTTAGCTTCCTGTTGAAACACGTTTAAACGAATAGAGGGGAGGGAAGGTAGTCCCGCGGTCGTTAATTATGCGAAATTAATTTTGATTCGAGTGGTTCTGTTGGGTGGCGCGAGACCGTTGATGTTTTAAGATCATGGTCTGATTACTAGTGAGTAATGATCGCTTGTTAATTGCGTGTAAAGAGAATGTAAATGATCGATGCACGAAAGCGGCGTTAATTGCCAACAGTTTAGTAGGTACACGATTGAAATTGTTGGTTTGTGGCACGTATCGTGGAAACTGGTTGCAGGACGTTTGAAGCGAGTTTCGCGGATCTAAAATTCTACGTTCCTTCAGGTGGTAATGATGTAACTAAAGGTAAGATCGTTCGAAGAATGATCCTGGACGATACAAAACTTCGGTTTAAGATAAATAAGATATATTATTTCCTCCTTAATTTACAAATTATCAGCACTATTATTTTTGTGCAAAGAGAAACTGTAATAATTTGGAAACAGAATAATTATCCAAATTACCTTCACTCGAAAAACACGTTATTTATCGATACGGTATACTATAGAGTTATTAACATACTCACTATAGCTCGTATTTCACCTGACTTTCTGCTCACGTTAATTGGATTCTACATTAAAATAAATAACGAAGTGCAGGGCTGAATTTACGATATTGAACTGCACGAAACATTATACGTGACGTATTTTCTGTCCTATTATTGTTCCATATCAGAATTTTACAAATGTAAATCAAGTATCGTGCAACGTTGACATGCCCAATAAATTACTATCACGACATTTCATTATTTATTTAACTCCTAATTAACTATTTAACGTATAAATAAAATGAACTTCGATATACGAAAAAAGCATTACAAAATTTGTATTAATTTCACATTAATATTTATAAAGACATTTTTATGCTCCAAAAAATTCACATAATGAACCACTAATAACAAATAATGAATTAATAAAATAATAAAATAAATATTACGAAATATTGTGCAATCCAATAAGGATAAATATTAAAGATTACTTTTTTAAAACGGTATTACAACTATTGATTTAAGCCACGTCAGACAAAGATTCTCAGAAAAGCAGTCTGGCTGACTGCTGAAGTGAAGAAGCCACTATGCGTCAGACGCATGTTTTCAGAAGTTTGCCAAACGATAGCCAGCGAGACGGAAGAGATGGGACTTTCTTCTTTTCCCCGTATAATTCGCCGATGTTAGCCCTGCGTGCCGTTTACGAGTCGGATTCAGCGAGGGTATCACGTATAAGGAGATGAAACATGAAAGGTGGTTAAGCTGACAGATGAAGAGGATCGTGTCCGGTTAAGAAGCTACTGTTCCGACCACTCCTATTTCTTGGGTGGCCCTTTAAAGTGGCTCGTCCAACCTTTCAACGATGCATCGCCTTCCATTCTTCTCCCCTCTCCACGAGGATTTGCACGGCCGAATCACGACCGATGGGAGAAACTCACGAACGTATGACGCTGCTGTCGAAATGCAAACCGCTCGAAACGAGGGGAAACACGATTGGCAGAGGACATTAAAAATTATAGTACTGCGAATATACAATTTTCTCGATAGTTTTTAATTTCTATTCTCTCCCACTATAGTCGAAACGGGACAATATAACGTGGAATAATTGTGGAAGCTGATTCGTGAACTTAAGCTTTTAATATGGAGGATGTTTTAGGAGTCTCAAAATATTTATGAAATATCTTTAAAAATTATTTTAATACCCTAAATATTCTTGAAATATTTTCTGATTGTGTGACTTTCATATTGTCACGCACTGTACACAATTGTATACGCTATTTCAAACAAAAAATACCTGATCGTGCGGTAAACAGGACAGACAACATTTTGTCAAGTATCACGCTTAACTAAAAAAAAAAGAATTAAAAAAACTGTTAACCGACCAGCGAAAGGGATCGGGAAACAATACAACAATACGACTATTAGCGAATTCCCCGGATGTCGCAAACAGCTGTCGCCTATCGAGATTTCGGCTACAAGTGGAGTTTTCACGTTTCGTTAAACACTACTGGTGCGTACTGGGTAAAATATTCAGACAGAACTATGCGGTAGAACAGGACAGAAGATAACGACACGTAGAATAGTTTAACCATCAATTAATTCGCGTCGGCCATAGAACTCGGTTTTGGGGACCGCGTGTGTGGAATTCGGTGTCAAAAGCGTTGGCCCGGCTGTTCGATGATTCTTGTGTCCCGAGTGACCGCGTAATTTCCATTACAGAACTGACACGTGATGTTTACTACTAAAGGGAATCGATCGCGTGCATCGTAAACAAGCCGAAAGCGTTGGATTAATTGTCAATAAAATTTATTAGAACAGAGGCCAACTGGACAGGGTTAGATATGATGTAACTATGTATACGTGTGTATATGTGATCGCTTTGGGTGACAGAATTGTTCGTGCTGGCTGAATCATATGTCCTCGTTTATCAGAATGCACGGGTTCGTATATCAAGGAATACGTGTTTGTAAATCCGACTATTTTTTTTTGCTGGTACGCGGATGTGTTTCGTAGAATGACATAAAAATTGTTATCCGGGGTGTGTTCTACATAATTCGGTAGATTAAGTTGCACCATTGGGATATTTTCTGTGAGAATTATCGTACGTAAGTTTTAGAATAATTTATTGGCTCGTTGAAAAATTTGAAGAATCAATGCCCCATTCAGGTCGTTTTTCTTTATCCCTTTAATACATAGGAAGGAGAAAATAAGGTCAATGACATAATAATTCACCCTTGTCAAACGCGAACCTTTCCTCGGACTTCTTATACCTGACCATTTTCAATTCGAGATTAATGTCATTTCTGAAGTGCCTACCAAAACCCCGTATAAGACCCAAACATACGGCAAATAAAGAGGATGGAATCGAATCCCAAAGCTAGACCCAAGAAAGTCTCTCAGAGGTAGATTTATCCGACCAAATTAGTTGGGTGGGTCGCAGGATGACACGTCCTTTGGATTTGCGTGTGGAAGAAGGGTATTTTAAGGGTGTTCGAAGTTCTTTGTTCCTACCTTTCCACGAGGCTCACCCAACCCGTGTTTTCTCGGTCATCTTTCACTGTAAAGGGAGACGAATAGCGTTTTTCCAACCCTCGCCGAAAAGAAGAGATGACAAAAGAAAAAGAAAAGAAGAGAATAGAATATAAAATAGGCAAAAAAGGAATTATACTAACCCTTCACCGATAAAAAGTAAAGGAAGAAAGAAGAGGGGATGAAACGAAATAGAACTTGGAGATGAAAGATATTTCTGCCTTAATTTCTCTTCGACAGTCGTGAGAAATCGTATTCGAAACGGGACGAGGAGAAAATAAGGGAAAGAGATCGTAGGAAACGGCTCGCTTGGAACTTCGTATACTCGTCGACGCGAAACGCCTTCTCGCGATGGAATTTTTCTCGACGCGGTACATTTCCTCGAATTTTGCGAAGAACTACCTCCGGAGTGAGTCTCTCGAATGCAGCACAACGTTGACTACACGCGTGTATGCATTTTCGTGCCGCCGGAACTTCGTTGGAAATTTGTCGCGATTGCCGCCGGCAGAATCGATGACCGTGCGTACGATCCTAGAGTAGAAGGGTGCGCGCGCAGTTTCTTCTCGCGTGCGAAACGTGATTGGTGGCGCAATGAGTCCGGCGAGTCATGTGCAGCGCGCTGCGTTGTTGTGCATTTCTCTGAGGAAAGCTGGGAAGTCGCAGGTATCAGTTTGAGTTCATTCATTTTGTAGAATTACTGATTGTCAAGGCGTGTAAATAGTATTTGGATAATAAAATCTAATTACGTTAATTAATGACGAATTAATAGCGAATGTGGAGATGATTAATAGTATACCTACAGAGTTATCGAATCAGTATAAATAATAACATAGTTATTTAAAGTGCTGTATTGCTTCAATTATTCATAATGAAAAGAGTATCTCCTTAACGAAGCAGAGTTTTGGTTTTCGCTTCTTCAAGTTATAAGAATAAGAGTGACAAGGGAAAGTAAATGATCAATTTCCTTTGCATATTGGAAAATGAATCCGCCAAGACGCTTAATGAAAACTAGAATTCAATTATTTCGACAAATCAGTTTACAAAACGTCATCCGGGTGGATTATCACGTCGCTCGGTATGACCCCGTGATTTCTATGCAGTTTCAAACAGATGTTGACACGTGACACTACTTGTGATGCATTATGCATTATGCAATATTCCCGTGGCAATTTACGCAGGAATTATCGAAACGCAAATCAACGCGATATAGCTAGTACCTAAGGTGCAATGGACCGTGAGTTCGCAGCGATCTAAGAATCGATAGAGAGAATAGCAGAGTAACGACTAGAATTGACGTGTGCTTCTTCGTATAACCGATACATACATGCACTATGGTTAATGCAACGTAGTATTCGCGTGTCTTATATCGCAGGTAAAATTCCATTTTACCTGTATAATAAACTGGTAAATCATAGTAACGTGGCAGACACAGTTGACTGTACACGAGGCACAGGGTGGCAAATCCTTGTTATTTAGCAGTTTTTACTTCGTCATTACGAATCGCGATTTAAGGAAGTTCGCATTTACTGCCACGTGTTCATCTCAAATATCCCTGAAAGCATCGAAATACGTATCATGAACTACGAGAGAAGACTGGTCGTTGCTGGACGCTATTCATACTTCAGGAACAGTTCGGTATTGTGTCTTACGAACCTTAAACGGTTACACGAAGAACACTGGCGATATTACATGCTCGGCGTACGAATATTACTCGTCCATTCCCATATATTTTACGGAAACGTTCTTTTCATTGATCTTGCCGATTCGTATCATACTCTATAAAACGTTATTGTACCGTTAGGTACAAATATATCCAGTGGTTCTCATAATCCTAAATCAAATTAATTCACCAACGCAACAGATACTTCTCAATCGAGGTATTCATCTCCATAACCAGCAGCAAACCAAAAAACTGCTCAGAAATCTTGATACGAAGATTTAAAGGAAAAAAATAGAAAGGGAATCTCTCGTTCACATCACGGACATCAGTGCAACTAGAAACACAGAGTAGCAGCAGCGACGGAGCGTGGAAATTTATTCATGCGAATCAGTTTCACGGAAACCGCCGGTGTCGCAGTGTGTTTCGCGGGTTCCTGATAAAGGGAAAAGAAACTAGAATTCTCCTGACTCCGTTGACACCGTCATACGAAGCCCAGATGCTACACGTACACGGCCTGCTCGTGTGCGTGTAACGAATAAATCTCCCGTCTCTGCCTACCCTCCACTCTTACTCCTTCTCATCCCCCATCCGGGCTTCCCGCTATTTCTCTTCAACGTCTCACGAGCCGGGGACGGGATAAGATGGGATCACGCGACGCCGTTGAAGTACTTATCTAAATATGATTTTCTTATTTGAAAGAAATTCAATATTGCACAGCTCCGTGGACCATTCCCCCTCCATATAGCGTCTTATACGCGGATTCGAACCACAGACGGACGGTACTGTGACGCGCCAATTCGCTGATGTACTGGGTGGACTGCGAAAGAGGCTGCTTAGGTGAGCTTATTCTGCTACTATGAGGACTGAGCTTTTTCTAGCGTGATATAACGCGGATTAAGAGAATGAATTAGATGATTAATATGATAATTTATTATTTCTAAGTTATTAACCGTCTTTCCTCTTTTTATTTGTGTATGTGGAAACACTTTAAGATCTTTTGAATGGATATAAGAGGAAAAAGGCCGTCCGCACCCTTGATCTAAATTTTTTCGTTCCGATGAAGTATATACTTACTATTAAATTTGAACTGCAACATTTTTATCTCTGTAGTATGGTATTTCAAAAAATTTATATTTTGTCATGAAGTTGAAATATCTTTTCATATTGAAGCTACTACTTCACAAAGCAACTTCTGTCCAAGTTAATGACAACTTTGTTATTAATTCAGCAAAAACGATAGACAAAACTAGACAAAAACGTCCGTATAGTTTATCACGCAACAAGCAAAGCGTGGCAAACGATGAGAATGACAGAAGGAGCATAAAGGAGAATCTAATTTGTCGTAAAAACCAACTAGCGGAACGAAAGTGTGCGCATCAAAACGCAGTTTGCAAGGTCGCTCAATGAGGTCCTTTGTTAAACGTTCGCCAAGTCTGGCGGATCTGTGACACGCAACGATGAAATTGAAAAACTTTACCGGTATTGCTTCTCAGCGAGCCATTAATCATACAAGGCAAAGTAACGGGAAGCATATTTATTTTCGCCTACTGCTACGTCGCACGCTTGTTTTCTCATTTCGCGTGCGCGCGACTTCTCTTTGTCTATCCGCCATCGAATGGCGCAAACATCGGACGTGGAGGGTTAATTAAGCGGCGAGTCCGCGGACCAGGCTGAAGAAATGTCCACTGGGTTGTCAAGCTACCGACTTGGTATTAAAATAAAAATTATGCTGGGTGGAAAGAGGGAGGGGAAAAAAAAAATTGGAATCCAGGGTTCAGTTTCAGTTTCTTGAAGCGCTGGTTTGCCCCGTGAATCAATAACGGCAAGATTACGGGGCGGCAACGAGAAAACTTTCTCTCTGGGAAACCTAAAATTGTAAATTTCCAGACTTGAACGAGTTAGCCGGCAGTTTTTTTCCTCCTTTTCCTCCTTTCTCCCCTCCCCTGTCCGGCTAAAGAGCATTAAAGTTAACAGATTGTTAGAAATCCGCCAACAGGATCTCCCTAGTATAACCGGGGGAGTTGGAAGTTTCTTTAAATTCTAATTTATGAAATTGTAAGCTCGAGACCTGGGAAATTCGAGATTGCTGCTATTCCATTTCCCTCAGACGTCTGCTTTCGTTATCGTTCCGCTCAATTAATGTGGTTGGGTCTTTTTGAAATATTCCAAATTATAAAATGGAAATCGGGTTTCACCCTGTGTCTAAGTCAAGATCATTAAAACTTAGATCAATGACAGTAACACACAGTACACACAAAATTGCAAAATTGGTATGATGATAGAGGAGCTCTAAAAGCCAATATGTTGAACTCCCTGACTTCAGAACCGTGAAACATACATCGAGAGACTTTGAAGCTATGAGACTCGTCACATACCAGCTATACATGTTAGACCTTCGAATGCGCTATCACAGATCTCGATCTGGATGGCTACGAAGTTACAGAACTCGTTTCATCTATGGAACCTCAAATATCATAACCCTGTATAAAGATATAAAAAAAATTTTACGTCTGAGATTCACTAGGTCTCCACTCATTGGAGGTAGTTTTCCATCAGGCCTGTGATCACACGTGAGACCAATGGAGGTTATACCAGATAATGTATTTGGACAGAGAGAAAAAGGAAAGAAAGTTTTGTTTGGGATTTACTAGAGGGTTCATTAGTAGAAGGCTTCATAGCTAATTTATCCATAGACATCAAACCAACAGAGGCTAGGTCAGAGAATGTTTGTACGAAGATAAGAAGAAAGGAAGTTCCATCTGGACTCTAGCAGTAGAGTCATCAATAGAAGGTACCCTAACAGGCCCGTTAGACACTAGATCACTAGGGACCAGGTCAGAGAATGCGTTAGCATGAATGGAACAGTCAGAGGAGGGCTTTGAAAAGTACTTACAGCGAATGTACCAGGTTTACTAGACTATGAAATCACAGGATTCGTCACAGAACTTGAATCTCGAATCTCAAACACGATATTTCATCAAACTCCTGAATTTCAGGCATAGACAATAACATGTTCACCTTACATACGACCTTCCAGAGCACAAATAGTTCGCAGAAAAACCTATTTCAGGTAACTGCATACTTGAATGATAAACAATTCACTTTTAACAGTTCTTTCAGCCACTATCCTGTAAACAACCTCGCTAACGATACCTAAGCCCGGCAATCCACGCAAATTTAATCTCCCAGCCAAAAGACAATCTCGATAAAAATAGATGAAGCTTCCTCTTCTCAGAATAATTTTCGTTCATGAATACAAATAACCATCCACGGAAGTTCTGCTTCTCGAGAACCATTTAATGATACAATATTTGAAGTTTCATCCCCCTCGCCGCCTGGCAATTAGTTGACGCGCGGGAAAGAAAGGACGAGGCGAACCGAAAGTTTTTCCTTTCAAAGGAGATGATATCGGAGTGCCGGGCACGTGCATCTGATGGCGGCTGCGTACTAAAAATGAAATTACTTGGTCGGCCACGGGCAAGTCGACGGCGCTGGGGTGGCGGAGGTGGGAGCGAAAGAAAAATAGAAAAGTTGCACATGACTATCAGCGGACACGGTGCGTCCCGGGTCAAGAACTCATTTCCGATTTAACGATCCCGGTGTTTCGAGTGAATCCCGTGACCGGGTTTCGGCCAAACTTTATTACCGGATTCTCGATAAAACGGCTGGAATTCGTGGTCGATAAAGAAACTTTGTGCCCGGCTGACCAACCCTCTTCTCCCCGTGGCCGGGAATAAAATGCCACCCAACGTTCGTTCGATGTGTGTAAGGACGTTTCGAATAGATTTTTAAATTGGAACCAGGTGCACCAGGTGAAGAATTTAAAGTCACTAGAATGGGTCGATGATCGCGGACAGGGAGAATGGACTATAAAATGATAATGGATTTTATGTTTCAACGTGCGCGGTGGACGTTTTCTTTTTTCCTTTAAGATCTTCCAGTCTAAGGATGAAATTCGGGATACAGATAGTAAATTTAGCGGAGGAAATTGTAGTAAAGTTCTGGATCGTAAATTTTCGGGAACGATCGAGCAGTTTATGCTGACATGGTGACTGCGTCTTTAAGATCCTTCGGTCCACATTCCTCGGCTGTTTGGTACTTTTTGGTTTCGAGGTGGTCAACAACGTATATTTTATGAAGTTAAGTATCGAGGATGAAATGAAAGGTACGTGGACGATGGTTGAGGCAAAGTAGCCTTGGATCTGTGAGGAAGGAATGTTGGTTGAACCGATTAATATTTAAATTCATATCCTCTGTATTTCAATCATTGGAAGTTGGTTAATTTAAATATTCTGTCTAAATATAACTAAGTCGAATCTATAAGGGTTTGGATCCACATTTGGTACTACTACTGACGTTTCTCTTCTTGCAATTCCAATTTCTATTAGCTTTCTAACAGTATCAACAACATTAATTCGAGAGTATCAATAGCGATTCGATAACACCATCAGGATCACTTTAATCTAATGAAACTTTCATAAGGTAACGGTTCTCCGGAACTGGAGTAGAGTGTAGATATGATTCTAATAGCGAACCAAGGTCTAAATAAGCAATAGCGAAATATTTTAACTATGATTACTATCCAACATGATTGTCTTTCTCTCTCTCTCTCTCTCTCTCTCTCTCTCCGTACGAATTTGTATATTCTTTCGCTATACTTTCCAATCGGAAAATACTGGCTGAAATTTGCCCTTCCTATTTAGCATAAAACGTCTATCACATTCGTTCTTCTCTCTGATTGGTACTCACACAAATCACATGTAATTGAACAAAGGAATCGGTCGATGGTACGGAATTTGAAAACGAATCGGCGAGCGAAAGGCATCAGCACTGACAAAAGGAATTATTTCCTCAATTTCGTATCGTTCGGCGAGAATCGATCATCGTGGGCCCGACCGGCCGTAATTATTTCTCTCTGCGTGTTCTTTTCGTAGCGGCGGAGCGCGCATGCGCGCCGCGCCAGACCGGACTCGGCTGATTTATCGCGCGAAATTGCACGGCTCCGTCCAAATTACAAACCGAAGCCGCGATTATCGCGCGCAGAATTTCCGGTTACGTAAGGTGCCCGACCCGGCGGTTTCCCTCCCTTCGAATCTCCCGCCCCTTTGCCTCGTGCCGCTAGGTGGCTTACGTAACGCCGCCTCTATGAATCGATAATGGCGTTACCATAACTAGGCGCGCCTTACCTTAAGCAGACCTTAACCGATCCTCCGCGTCGTGGAATTTCGCCGGAGACGGGATAGAGCGCGAGACCAAGTATGCGTTTATGTATCGAGAATCGAATTTGTCGCGGCCTGGTCGTGTAATGGTTACTCTGGTCTCGCCGGATTGGGTGCACAGCGACTCGCTATTCGGATGCGTCGCTAATCTCGTCGAAGGCGAGAGACGAAGCGTGATGGCGTGATATTAAAGAGGAGGTGTCAGTGTTTTGGACTCTTCGTTTATTTACTCTCTTTTTTGGAAATTTTTGGGCACTGCATTTATTTCCTTTTATGTTTTGCAGGAGTATTTGGCATTACCCATCGGTAGGAAGAAGGATTTGTGATTTTATGGGGGTTCCAGCAGTCACTTTTCTGTTTTCAAACAACTTATGAATAGGTAACAATGGTGATTGACTGATCTGATCTTGGTTATAGTTTATCATTTTTGAATACTGTCTACCAAAAAGTAAAAATAAATTTGAGAGTTGAAAAATGATCACAAAAATTTTGATTAACTTTTTACATACGCGTGTATGTAGATTTGTTGAAATAAATTTATTTAAATTGATTTCTCGAAGTGTAGCTTTGTGTGAGAGTGATTTGTAGATTCTGGTAGATTTGATATGTAATAACTGTTAGTATGTGATAATACGTACACAAACGGAGGTCGAAATGGAACAAATAGAAATAATGCTTGAAAATGCGAATTATATTTGCATTTCAATGAAATATAATATTGAGATATTACGCCAAAGAGTGATGATTTATACGTATTTCAATATCCCTCGTCCGTCGCGGCACTCGCAAATAATTAACCAGCCGATTGGGCCAAAATAATTAAAATGATCGATGCATACTGTCTTACTTCATAACGGTTACTCTTAATATTAATATAAGTTTTCTCTCATTAACGACTGCTCGTATATAAGTCGATGGACGTGTTGCTGATCGATGATCGGTAAATGTGTTTGTGCTGGGTGTGTCCGATTATGGAGAACATTTTACATCCAGGCGAAAGTTTTACTTTCCTTTCTAAATTGTTCTCAGTTTCTTGGAAACCAATTTGCGACGATTAAAAATTCCAGTTCACGGTGGTGTTTTAATAATAGGTAACAGTAACTAGTTGCACTTGTTGTTTCATTTCCCGCAGTATATCGATCACCTATCAAGGTTTTTAAACGTGTTATTAGCGTTCCTTCCTTTTTTTTTTTTTTTTTTCATTCCTGAATAGACGGTTAAAAGTTCGAAAAATTTTTACATAACGAATTCGAGGATTTGAAACGTTACAAATTGTAATACTCGAAAGTTCAAGTATTAAAAACTTTATTGCATTACTATTATTTCATTTTCTACTATACTGTTTAAAATTAATTTTCTCGCGCAAATTCCATATTTCTCGCAAGAGGAACAATTATTTCGAAAATCAGCTTTATCAACTACGTATTCAAATATACAGTATGAAAATTAAACAGACAGTGAACAGACACAAACCCGAGGCGTAGGAAAGTTTCAGCAATTGTGAAAATGGACGGTGAGAAATAACCATCAAGTTTTTGGCGGAGGTACCCAGCCGAATAAAACACACCTTACAGCGAGTTATATTTCATTCCCGCGCATAACTTCCTGGCGTTCGAAAAGGATTGTTACATCGGAACAACGAGTGAGCCAACACCGGCGGCGTTCAGACGTCCTACGCAATTTCGATGATGATTTACGCGGTGCGTTATGCTTGTCGACTTAATTGCTCGTGAAACATTGCCCTTGCGACGAATAAGCATGGACACAGAGCAAACAAGAATATAAAGCAGCGGATCCGCCGATACGTCGCCCCTAATTGATCGAGAAATAGCAAATTCTATTTTTTCCACGCGCGAGTCAATACTTCCGGTAGCTGTTCTGACCATTATTTTTTATTGACCTTTTTTTGATAACGTATATTAATTATTTTTACATTGCTAACATACAAATATGTTTGAAGATATGAATATACAATAATAAAGATAATTATTGGTATATCTAAATATTTGTACTAGTATTTCATTCCGTTCTCCATTTGAGTAAGTTTGTACGAAAACGACGCGTGATGGTGGCACCTGCTTATCTCGACAGGAAACCATGAAGCTGTAAGAATGCCATCCCATTTCTCGCACCTAATTTGCAAACCGCAATCTGTCATCAACACGTACGAGGATATATATCTCATTTAGAACAGCATTTCAAACTCCATTTCTCGTACACCAGATACATCTATCCCTAACTAAATCTGAGTAGACAAGATAGCAAAATTCGACATCAAATTATCATCTAACTACAATATTATCATTGCCAATATTGAACAATTACCATGTCATTATAATACAACGATCGAACTAAAAATCAAAACAAAGAAAAAACGCAAAATTAATAAATATTGCAGAAGCAGAACTTTCAAGGTGTTTTTCAGGAGTTTGACTAAATAAAAAAGGAAAATAATTTCAAATTAATATCACAAAATAAATCATCACCTCCTTAAACCACTATGGATTGAATCATCATTTCTAAACTTTCATAAGATAAAAATTATCGCCTTAATAACTGTCCTCGCGATTTTTCTCCCAATATGATTATAATCATTTTTTCATTGCCTCTGGCTATTCCATCTTTTAAAGATTCTAATTCATTTTCATTCGCCAGTCATATAACGGCGTTTGGTTTAATCATTCGTCCTGCCTTCAAAGATGTAGACCGTTTCGAAAACAATAATCGTAGCTCACAGTGACAATCCACAGGACGGATCGATATCGTTCCGGAACACGGTACGTGTGCAAACGTACGCGTCGTCCATCAACGCGAAATATTACCTCTAAAATCGACGTAATCCCCGATAAGCCGCTGCCTGGCCGAACTCAATTTCCACCTGGAGGAAATCCATTTTGCCACTGAAAGATGAACTTCCGTAGAGACATCCGTCGCCGTGGACTTGGCACAATGGGGCCGGAAGTGGACGCAGAAAAGAAGAGCAGTGACTCGAGGAAGATCCAAAGGGACCACCACGTGAACGACGAGAATCGACGCGATGCATCGGTTCCTATCGCCACGACGACGTCGTCACTGCGCTTTCGACTAATTGGCACGCTGACAAAAGCCTCCGCCGGAAGTGGACTTCGCCAATGACCGAGCAGAGCATTTTAGCGGCCGCGTTATCACGCGTTCCCCGATTATCCCGGATTACTCCAGAGAAGTCCTCGACCACAGCGACGAGAGATAAAACGGGTTAAATCCACGAAACGTAACCACGATAAATAAGTCGACCATCGATCGAGCAGAAAGAGCTTGAGGAATCGATAGAACGGTGAAAGAGACAGATAAGGGGGAAAAGGACAACGCAGAAGAGAAACACGAGAAGAAGAATCGAGGGGACATCTCAGAGATAAAACAAGAAATTGAAGGAGAGTGTAGAGCAATCGGATCGATCAGGACAAATGGAAGAAGAAGGATAAAGAGTTGAGAGAACTTGAAGAGACCTCGAGAGTACACTAAGCAACCGTAGAAGGGTGAAGTGTAGTGAAATAGATGGATGAAGACAAGTGGAAAAAGAAGAGAAACGCGGAAAATTGCAGGAGCTAAAGAGAACCACAGGGAAATCTCAGAAACAAGTTAAAATATCGTGAAAAAAAGGGAGAGTAAAGATAAAGGAAACAAAAAAGAGCAACTCACAGGGATATCTTATACGTAAAGAAGAAAACAAAGAAACAGTGGACAATGAAATAGATAGAAAAAGTTTAACAAAAGAAGAAGAATGTCGAAGTTGAAAAATGGTGAAGATCGCATAGAGATTTCAGAAGCAAGGTAAAAATTTCGTGGAAGATTGAAATAAGGACAATGAAACGGTTAACTCAAACGGAAGGAGAACAGAGTGAAATGAAGAAAAGGACGGAAGCCGAGGAGAACTATATAAGGATCATAGAGATAAGTCAAGAAATTGAGAAGAGCAGGGACGGGATAGATACCACGCGAGAACAAAGAGCGCAGAGAACCACAGGGAAGTGTCAGGAATAAACCAAGAAATTAGAAGAGGAACAATCAAATAGACCGGGGTGAAACAAAGAAGAAAGACAGACTGCTCTTTGAAGGAACGAAACAGAGGCGAAGAAAGGAAGGGAAACTACTCGGCGAAGGGAACAAAGAGAAACGAAGACACAGGAAAGATAAAAGTCTGAATCGCTGAAAGGCAAGGAACGTAGGAAGAATAGAAGGGAAACCGCAACCATAGCTCGAAAATGGCGGCCAGCGCGCCACGAACAGAGAGACTCTTCCTCTTTAAGAGGCGGTGTAAAGGGGATAATTATTGCGAAAGGGCTTAAAGAGGGTAGAGGGTAATTTTTCCTTTCTGCTGCCGAAGTAACTCGCGACTTAACGCCGCCGGGGGTGTTGATTCTTCTTCGACCGCGTTTAACCCGATTTCGTTGTTTCACCGCGATCCAAGGCAAGACGAAAGAGGGGTACAAGGGAGAAGCATTCTTGGGGAAGAGAGTCTCATTCTATCGGGCAGAGGCTGAGAATCCCTTGGACCTAGTCCCGGAGCGAAAACGGGGTCGTAATTTAAAATGGCTTTAAGAAGAAATACGTTCGACGATAGTTAAGACCTGGCCCAGTAAGCCAAGGCATCAGAGACGATGCGATACGAGGGAAGAAGATCGATCTGTCAATTCCCGTTGAAGATTCTCGAGGCGTCCCTCACTTTTAGATCGTCTGAAATCAATGAACCCTTAAAAGGTGTTTGCCCCAAGCGGTTGTGAGATAAAGGAACGGCACGGGAACACGTCGAGAAATCAATCGCCGCGAGTTAGCTAACTTTCAAGGAGTCCGTGCTTTTGTTTTTGTTCTCCTTTCTTTCAGATTATTTTATTTATTCATTCCTCGGTTCTTTCCGGAACTTATGTTTATATAGCATTGTACGTAGCCGGCTTTTACAAATAAATCTGTTTTGCTTTCTTCCTTTGGCTTCTGAATTTTCTTTGTTTCTTCGCTTTTTATTCAGATTTACTTTTAGACGGAGTTGCGAAAGGAGTGTTTTCGAGATTAAAATTCGTTTTACTTCTCTGTACTCCCATTTCGTCTTTCTCTTGTTACGAGTGAACGGAATAGGGTGAAAAAGAGAGATTGAGAATTATCTTCTTTGTTTTGTCCGTAGGGTAAAGGAAATGTCGAAATTCTAAGGAGAATGAAAATAAAAATTTATTGGCAATGATATTTTTCATAATGTAATTAATTGAGGTGTACAATAAAAATGTAACTACTGACTTGATCAGTTTAGAAATTGTTATTAATAGAAAAAAATACATGGACACTAAGAAAAAGAGGTTAAAAGTAAAGGTAATTACAATAAACGAAGTTCTCGGAAAGGAAGATACTCTTTGTCCGGAGATCCAATTAGGGTAGAGAAATCAATCAAACTTATTGGCGGATGTGGCTATCGAAGTTATAATTGTTTACTCATTAACCACAGAATTCCTAACTAACGTCATAAATTCGAGGAATTTTCCAAACATCACCGCACATAGACCAATATATTAAAATATACAAAAATATAATTTAATTTCCAAAACAACTATTCAAAGGTATCCATAATACATAAAAAGGTACAAAGGAAACTCATCAAACCACCTCAAACCCTCAGCAATTCAACCCAAACCAACATAAACTCAAAAGATCGTCTTCCGAAAAAAGCAAGAAAAGAAAAGACCTCAAAATCCAGTCTCAGCCTTAAGCCGCAACTAAATAAATCACACCCGGTATCGCCATCGCTAGAACTATAAATCACACCTCTTCGAACTCCCACATCGAACACGGCTGCAAACCGCTGACAAAAGAATTTATCGGTACCAAGAATTTACCCAAAAAACCTCCTCTCCCTCCCTCTCATAAAAGTGAAAAAAATATGAAAAGAGGAAAAGGAAAACAAGAAGAAATATTTCGATATCGAATTGAAATAACGTTGAAACGAGAGGCATCGTCGAACACCTCGTCGAACCCCGACATCGAACACGGCTGGAAACCGCTGACAATAGAATTTATCGGTAGCAAGAATTGACCAAAAAAACCTGCTCTCCCTCCCCCTCAGAAAAAATAAAAAACATTAAAAAAGGAGGAGAAAAACAAGAAGAAATATTTCGATATCGAATTGAAATAACGTTGAAACGATAGGCATCGTCGAACACCTCGTCGAACTCCTACATCGAACACGGCTGGAAACCGCTGACAATAGAATTTATCGGTAGCAAGAATTTACCCAAAAAACCTGCTCTCCCTCCCCCTCAGAAAAAAGAAAAAATATTAAAAAAGGAGGAGAAAAACAAGAAGAAATATTTCGATGTGAAATCGAAATAACGTCGAAACGAGTGGCATCGTCGAGCAGATTTCCCGTGGCAGCTATATTGCCATCACGATTCGAGTACCATCGTTCTAAAACCTCCGAAAGCAATCCGGGGGTTATTTCATAGCGCGCGGCTTTTGATTATCGCGGGGTCTCGCGCTAACGCGGCCACCGGAAGCGCATAAATCATCGAGCGCCGGTGACCGCGGTCGAAAGCAAAAGCTAGAGGGCCACCGGAGGCCGGAGGCAGCGCCAGATACGGGCCCACGTCGAAACTCCTGCGATCGGGACTCCCGATAGACATTGCTCGCCAGTCTCTATTATGCGGGCTGGCCACCAGCTGGCGCTGCCTGCTCTCCTATATTACGCGCCGGAGATTATGTCCCAGGGATTATGTTCACCAGGTGGCCGGCTTGTACCGTGTGATTGAACCCGAGGAATGTCCCTGATTTCTAAAGTACCGCTGAGTCGCGGCGATATGGGGGTTGAAATGGGGTAGGGACTTCGATCTTGAAACCGGAATTCTTTTTGGGAAATGGACGGAATTCGAGTTATTCTGGCAGCGAACGTGGTTTCCCTCGGTTTGGAGTTTGCAGTCTGTGGCTTTGGATACCATTTTGCTTTTCCTTCTTTCTACTTTTGTTCATATTAAATGAAATAATACTGTGGTAAATGACGACGTTCTTTGTTTGTTAATATCGATATTTTATTAAAAATTATTTGTCAGTCATCTGGTTAAGACTGAAGTCACTATGTGTATGATATGTAAGACATTTTTTTGAATAAGAAGATTTATCTATTAAACTATAGTGCTTTTCTGGTACTAGTCACTATGATTGGCTATGCATTAGAAATTCCAATTTTCTAATTAAGACCAGAAAAACTGTTCAAAGTTCAACAGCTGAAAGTACTGGCAAAAAGAAAAGAGATATAAAAGCTGCCAACGGGTTAGATGACTAACGTCAAGTGATTTATTAAGTCAATATGTAAATTACGAACTTCTTATACGCGATTTGTAGAATTTAAAAGATCTTTTTGCAAAACAGTTACAGTTACGGTTAAAACCGTGAATATAAATAAGATCGTCTAAATGCATAGAAGAACTTGGTAACATTCGACTGCAAAGTCTAACTGAATGAACTAAAATTCCAGCGTAAAATTGATATTTATCGATAACAAGCACTCAAATCTCACTCGCTGGAGGCGATCACTGGCACACCCAGAAACGGATAATAAACCGACAATTACTTAACACCTGCATACTCGGACAACCCCTAAGCCCATAAACCCTGCCCGGTGACCAACGTGACAACCTCTTGAATAAAAGTCTTTCACCATCCAGACGTGCGCCATAAATTCTCCCAGCGGTAGTAAAAAGACAATAAACCATTCTCGGCGCTCGACCAGTGACCACTGAAAAATCTTCGGTGTTCATTGCGCGCCGAGCAATCGGCGTTGCTGAAAAACGCTCCCCTAGCGGAAACCTCGCTAGGTTCACGCGCAGTCTTCGTTCAATGTGCCCTTAAAACCGCATTTGCATCAGGCAACCGCTGATTGGTCTCGAGTCGTTCAAAGTCGTTCAAAGTCGAAATACGACGTCGATAAAATAGGAGCGATCTGATCATTCAATTACGAACAGTCTATTTGTCTACCTTCGGTCGAGCAACCAGGTGATATTGATTGTGGTCGCAAACGCGGCAAAATCATGTAATTGGCCGATGACTGAAGCGAGTGTAGGCAGACCTACTTAAGCTAAAAATGTTGAACGCGCGGCAATACGAATATTTTAATCAAAGGACGGTTGTCTGGCCTAAGCTTAATGGAAATGCGACTTAAGAATCTGAACTCCGCCGATACGATAGGTGTGTCGCGTGGAAGAAATTTCAATGGCACGAATACCTTTGCAATCTTTTCATTACTCATTTATTCATTAATAGAGCTTTTTTACATTTCCCATCTCCTCTCTGATATCTCCAATTCAAAGGATTATTTGGCAGATTACAGGAACAATTAGAATTAAACGCACGTGAACAACGATTTCTATCGAAAATCCATTGAGGTCTGACTATAGCTTGCATTATGGTGTTCCCTTTTGTATCCATATAATATGGCATATAATCCTACTGACAAACAAAATGAAAATGAAATTTCTATACAATTTGCAATTAACCCTTTCAGTCACCACTCGCTAAAATTTTAAACGTTCATAATCGTCATTAAGTTCAAATTACTATAAGAATAGAACAAGTGTCAATAAGTTTTTCCCATGTCATCGCTAAAAATGTCTTCAAAGCAGTCCTCAAGTACTAATAGCTAATTATCACGAACGAAAACCCTCCTCGAAATTCTCGTTCCTCCTCTTTGAACCCTCGAATAACCCGAGCACCGTTTACAATATCGAACGCGCATACTAATCACCACGAACGCATCTTTCTTCGTTATCATCGCCCTGGTAGTTGAACCGGGAGATCCAGAGTTCCCCTTTGCCCTTACCACTGCTTCATCGCCCCCACCCCACTTTATCCGCTACTCTCGCCATCTTCAGTAGGAAGAAATCGAACGGCCCCTCGCCGTTGGACTTTTACGGCTGCTTGTAACGCGACGCGGGGCAGAGAGAGCAATTCGGTACCGCAGGCCGGCTCGATAAGGCAATTAAGCGGGAAACAATTGCAGAACCTCCTGGGGGGATTATACGACCGTATTTCCAGCGGCCTCTAATGAACCGAGCGTGCATAAGTGTTTCTGCAGCGTGGCGGCCGAACACGCCCACGTGAACGCAACCCAGGTGTTTTAGGCCCGTGAGGAACGTTGACCGCACGCGCTTCGTGATCCATATGCGCACGAAACCGATCTATGGACAATCTGGCTCCGCGGTGGATTCTAGCGCCGCGCCACGATGTTAATATTAGCTAGATGGGCTTGTGGGATTACGCGGCGCACGTAGATTGCCCGGATCTCATCCGCCAAGAAGCTGCTCTTCGCAGTTCGGCTAATATACTGGGCTCGGAAATACACGAATCGATTCTAGAAACCGGGGCTGGGTTACAGATTCCCCCAGTCGTCGGGAGTGGGGATGTTAGACGAAGTTTATTCGTTGACGGGGATCGGATTTAAATCGCGGATCTTATTCGAGATCAAAGCTGCGAGTGACAGTTGTATAATGCAGCAAGCGAAGCGCAAGGTAATTTTGGTCGAATTTTAAGTTTTCAGGTAAATTTATTCCTCGGCGCGTTATTCTTAGCCAGCGAATGTTCGCGGAAATATATATTTTTAGGCAAAATTAGGAACGGAATTATTGTTTGGTCTAACTATGTTACTTATTTGGCACGCTTTGCGCACTTCGTTGTTTGCTTTTGGAGGCAGTAAAGCACGGGGATAAATTGTATGTTCTATATGCGAGTTGTATTTATTCTGGCAAGTCCAATATTATTTTACCGAACGAACAAATTTACCAAGAGAGGAGCAAACATTGTTTATATTACCAATTTTAATTAACTGATTGGACGTAAATATTCAATAAAATTCGGAATAAATCTAAGGCACATAGCGGGGAGTATCGAAGAGAGATTTACACCCACGTAAAATATCATTATATCTAGACTTAAAAATATATAACAAATTGAATTTACGTGATAAATTTACTGGAAGTAATTAAATAGCGATGGAATCACATCTGCATTCATCGCCTAAATATACAATTGTAATACTGATTAACCACTCGTTAAATTGGATGCAAAATAAACAGCATTATACTGCCATAGGTTCTTCGACTCTATACATATATTATGACCAACATAGAAACGATCGATTATTATGGAACGATGGCTTAAAACGTCAGCAGCAAAAATCATTCCAAATCTCACCTTTCCCTACGCTATTCGGAACCTTTCCTGGAACACGAATCCTCGAGTTGCCCTCCTATACCTTGCTAATTTCCACGAGCAACCATTGTTCGTGCCTCTGGCAATCGACTCAATTTACGTTCCTACCTTTTCGCCCGTTTCGCGTTTATTTCCATTAGGCATCATGGCACATGCCTCTTTCAATCATTCCTGACGATCGACGTTTAAATCAGCCACGGCCTCGCCCTCTGCTACCTGGACTTCATCCATAATTAATAAACGATCGGACATCGAGGGCGGTTGTGTCCGAACGGTAGTTAAGGATACCGACCAGCCTGAACGAAGACGAACGACATGGAACGAAGGCGGACGAAGAATGGCGACGATGCACGACGGAGAACGAAGAAACGAGAGCGCAACCGTGACTCGCGAGCTGCACGCGATGCACCGAGCTTATCGGTGTTGCTCGCGTATAAGCTTGGTTAGAGGCGAGTCGAGGAGGCCGAGAGAAGGGAAGTTTCTACTGGCGACGTAATGAACGTAATGGCTTTAACGCAATGGGGTCGGCGCAGAGAATTCCTAGGAATCTCTCTATGGTAGATTCACGATCGCCGCGCTCGCAAATGCCGGCTATTAGTTTCACCTTTGCCGTCTTCCGAGAATTACGAATCAATTTCATGCTCGTACAATTGTAAAGAAGGATATTGCCTTCGTTCGGAAGCTTTCGTTCCTTTCGTTGGAGGAGCCGCTGCTGCCGCAGGGATACGCTGACCTTTTGGTTCGCCGAACGCCGCTGAATTTGGTAGCGCTGCGATGCGTTTCCTGTGTTCCGCCATCAGGAGTCTCGCGTGACTACTGCATTGTTTCTTTACCGCTCGAAAGTGAAATTGACGGAACTACGGAAGAATTCGAGTAAATGATTCGCGGTTAGGAACGAAAATTGCGCTGTAGTGTCGATCATGTGCTTCGAAAATAATGCTCGACGAAGTAATTTTAAAGGTTGGACATGATTTATTTAATGCCCTGCTTGATGCGAATTCATCGAAGATATCAATGTCGATAATTTGAGATTTTTAATAGGCAAGAACTGTCATAGTGATTCTAATAAGTCGTAAGGAAATTATATTATTTGCATCCTTCAAGTGACAGGTAAGAAGCATTGCCATAAATAAATCGTATTCCAGCCCTTAGCTGGTATTAAATTTTAATTTCAAATAGGATATAATTCCTAATGAATTTGCAGTTTTACCCAGAATTATATATAGACTTTAAAATTACTTCGCGGACGCGGAGGGACAGAATTTCAATGAAATCAAAATGATTCATTCCGAAACGTGTTTAATGGAGGACGAAGAGAAGCTTAGTATGCACGGAGTCGAGCAGTCTTTTAGATTCGCCGTTTCTCGTCGCATAAATTACAAAACATGAAAACGAACGAAGACGTTAACTTCCACTAACTGTAATGTATGCGCGAGATCAAAGGTACACGAAACGATGTTGCAAGAAATCGAACGTTTATTTCAATTAAACCATAACTTATTAACAGGGATTAGCATACATTAAGCTATTACCGGCGATATACCAATGAAGCGAAAGAAATTTATTGCTAATACATATGTTAGTACTATCATTAACAATCATAATATATAAGGATCTCGATAAATAAAGACCAGAAGCACGACCCAGATGCCGTTGGATTACACCATTTAAGCCGATACAAGCTATTGAAATAAACTATGTATTAAGTTCTTTTATCCCCGGGCGTATAACGATTAAATAACGCAAAATTTATCCGCTTGTAATTAACATTCGAATTTTCCGCATGTTGGCGAATTTTAATTCCGTCGAACGAAAATATTAATGGCGCGGGTAATAAATCGTGAACAAGGTAGATAATTGCATCGCGATATGTATTAAATCGTCAACGAGGGATAGATCGACGATACATTTAGCGTTATTCTATAAATTGCCAGGCGCTTTGGAAAAACACTTGAAATTACGGAGAGACATTCCAAAAAGTTTTCAGGTCTACAAACGCCACTGCGTGCACTGGAATTTCCTCGCGCCAACTTATTTACCACGTTCCATCGGGTTTCTTAATTGGTCGTTGCTAGATGGCGCGCGTTTCCTTTACGGGGCACACATTCTATCCCTATAATTATGCCGAGGGATACGTGCCTTCGTCGACGCTGCTCGCGAAAAGGAACGTCTAGAAGTTACTGGAAAAGTTCGCCATCTTTTCTCCACTGCTACACGCAGGGTCAGTTACTCGGTTGAGAAAGAAGTAGAGGAAATTACATTTTCTTTATAAATAGCGAGTTTTTATTTCCTTCCGTACATGGTATTACCTTGCCCAAATAGTTAATAAAAATAAAGTAAAAATTCGTATGTTATGAATGCCGTAGTGGCGCTAGTTGTTTGTCAAGGGTTAATAATTTAGGAACAGTGTCAGGTTTTAGTCGTGACGCGTGATTTGTAGTCCCACCTTAGACGTATATTTGGTTCTAGTTTACTGGTACTCGACTTACTGATTTAATATGCAAGTTCGAGTAAATTAGAATACATGTTTGAAGTTGTGGTTGCACGAAGATTCAAGAAAGCTACTTATTTTCTCTTTGGGTACTGGGTCTGACACAAACTTTAGCACGGTATGACACGTGTAGACACAACGTTTTGTGTATTTATTGAAATATGACGAACAAATTTATTATATACCAATATTCTCTTTCAAAATTTCGTGGAAAATACTAGGATATGTTTAGCAAATTCTTCATACGATATTCAGTATGGCAAACTAGCAAGCCTGACGCGAAGGGGATAAAACGACTCGCTAGATAAAATATTAACGAGTTCAATACATCATACTTACCCGATTTCAAGCTTCGAACCGAAATAATTCAAAAGTTAAATCTCAACACACGAATATCGCGTTCGTTTCGCGCTTCGGTTACCTCTCTGTTTTCTCTCCCCTGTTTTCAAGCCAGATTTCAGTTTCGAACAGCACGCTCGGGCTATCGGATTTCTTTCAATTCACTTTCCATTGGTGTGCACGCATTTCGAATTCGAGTTCAATGATATCAGTACAGCAAGAACGCATTGGTTCGACGATGTTCGACGATTCGAATTACAGATGGTCAACGTTGATTTTCCGGTTAACGTTTTCATTTATATCGTAGAAAGTTTGGCACAAACTTCGAGCCCAATGATTCTTTGAAACTGCAGTGATCTAAGTGGAGAAAGTAAATTCGCGATTTTAAACACTGTCTTGTTACTTCTAATACCCTAGATTCACACTTCTATCACAAAAGCAAACCAAACGCTACCATTCCTGGAATACGTCGATTCGATTTCTCACGTATAGACCTGAGGACCTACACAGACGGTCTACGACGAGACCGTGGAAAGACAATGCAATAGATCTTCGTTGCCAGCACGCAGGTCAAGATCGTCATCCAGCGCCACTGGGTTCTCACGGCTAGTCGGGAGATTGATGACGCGTAATCAATTGGCATACATCTCCTAGAACAATTGCGACATATTATGGTGACGTTGGTCTGCTCGATGACCCCGCGACGATCGCTCGAATCAGCGAGTTAGGAAAAGTAGCCGGTGCTGGCCAGAGTGACGGACATTGAGATATCGTTATAGAATCGGCTGGATATGCAGAGTGTGTGGGGGCACGTGTAGGTTGGTGAATTGTATCACGGACAGCTCGTTCGCCGGTGTTCGTTAGGCCTGTTTGATTCGATCGTAAGGTGAGATTTCGAAAAAATTAGACCTGCACAGGGGATGCATTATTCATCGGACGAGGCTTATCGCGGCCACAAAGGCTTATCGCATATTCAACGTCGAATATCTGTGCTGGATTAATATGGATGACTCGCCGCGAAATGCGAAATATTATGTGAAACGTGAAAAGTTAACGTACGGAAAATGTCGTGGGAAATCGTGGGTGGTTGAAATACGTATGGTGATTTTATTTGCTTAAAATATGACTCCACCTTTTGTGAAGTCGATCAGAATTTCTCGGTACGTTGGAAAAATACAAGAGAAATTTATTTTCGAGCTTAGAATAGATTTAGCCTGACGAAATATCTTGCTAGATTTAAAAGATTTTTAATTTTCTCAAGAGTTATGCGTCAGTAAAAATCGACATGAAAAAATATTTTACAGCTGCTGAAAAATAATTTAGAAATTACCTATAATACATAGAAGAGACTTTTTCACCTCGAAAACTCTCTTTATTGCGAGGAAAATTTTCAGATTGCTAATTCTGAATACTCTCTAATCCACGGAAATCAACTAATCGATACATTGCAATCCGAAAATCAATCGGAACTCTTTACGATCGACCTAAAATCACGAGAAACTCATCGAACAAAACTCACGTTCAAATAAATCCTTTCCCAATAAACAAAGCTGTCCGTAGACATCGCAGTGTGTACAGTAGCAAAGCTGCGACGACGCCTGCCGACGCAATAGCCACGTGGTCGCCGTGGCCGTGATGTCTGCGAAGTGATGTGCACGCGAATTAACTCGATAACGCGGGCATTCGTGACTCGTAACGTTTGACAAGTTATGAAAGCGCGGTCGTCCGAATTCCACGGGTCACGATATCGTTCGAGTGCCGGCGAGAGAAGTCGAACGCGCGACGGAAATGGCACGGCGGAAACGGCGCGTCGTCACGTGAGACGAAAGAGTGGGAGAAGGGTCTAGAGTTCGTTGTGGTCTCTCGGGCGCAGTAAACATCAAACGCCGTAATGAAATTAGGTAGGCCCTTTGCTGGCGGTTGCTCGTGTGCGAACGCGTAATATCGTTTCCTTGCCTCGAAACCACGATGCTTCGTTTCCGCGAAAACTACCTTACCCTGTTCGAGGAATTCCTTTACCCTAACTGGACTACGAGCGATTCGTTTTTCTTCTCGGGAAGAATGCGAGGATTGGTCTCGAGTGCCAGGCGAAGTGGATTCGAGAGTCTTTTCGCAGAGAGGGGTTCTTTAACCAATTAAGTTGCTCGGGCTATGGGTTTGGATTCTATTGTCTTAGGCTTAACTGTTCGAAGTGGTGTGCAGTGTCGTTCGTTTCGTGGTCATTGGTTATCGGAGTTTCCGTGAAGTGGATTTTGTATTGTCAAAAGATTTGTGCACACTGGGACTTTTTTTTGTTTTTTGTAGTAATATCGGGTTGGCGGTTGATCGAGGTACGATTGGTATTGGTTGAAAAATGGGATGTCTGTTGGTACCCCCCTGAGGTAGGTAATTTTGGCAGATAATAATCGAATTCTTGTGACCCGGAAGCGGTTTCAAGACCCAAATATCGCTGTCTCTGTGATGCATCGTGGGTAAACCTAGGAGTGTCCTAATCAAGTAGACCCGTACTTCTGGCATGTGGCGCTGGGACAAAGGATCTGTGTCAGTAACCCTCACACACGCCGAGGGCTCCGGCAAATCAATTCCTGGCCATTGATTCCTATATTGCAGACCCGCTCTGCCTAATGTCGAACGTCTCGGCTACCAGATTGCCACGTAACTTAATTGATAAACTCATGGGTAGATTCAATATTGTATTGCGTTGCGGGTGAGTTAACAGGCCAGAGGAATGTCGGTCTGATTGGTCATAGTGTAACAGATGCACCTCTACTAACACAGTCACAACGATAGATTACACGAATTTCGTTATTGGCTATAAGTGTCGTGCCTATAGATGGTATCATACTATGCAGCGTAACGAAGAGAGAGAGAGAGAGAAAGAGAGAGAGAGAGAGAGAGCACGAAATATATGTACACTGAATATAATAATCCAATAAAGGACTGGCTTGTACTAAAGACTAGATTGATTATTTAATATAACATGAAAAAATAAAAACGTAACTTATTCTATTATTATGTTAAAAAGAACCTGAGTATATATATGGAACATATCGCTACGTTTAAGATTATCATGTGTATTCCGTTTTAAGTCTCAATATCCTAAAAGAATAGTAACCAAACATTAAAATATTAATTATTATTTGCTAATTTGAACTCTACTTCCTATAATCCCTTAATGATGTTACGACCACCTCATATTGCTATCCATAATACAGCCTTCTTTCCTTCGACACAATACAACTACTAGAAATCCAATGTTTTAACCATCGGATCACAATCTCTATCATTTCATACGCGAATATTTTCATCCCAGGATTTTGGAATTGACATATAGATAAAATGATAATCCAGCTATCGAAAGTCATTGAAAGGAAACGTTGGTCAGCCATAGTACCAACTGAAATCCAACATTTATTCGGTGATCAAAGTACCTTTTCAACAGGAGTTGGCAAATCAGAATGGTCGGCACTTATGTATACTCGCGGAAACGGTAGCCGATGGAAAAGCCATTGGTAGCAAGTGCAGGAAACACCGCCATAAGCCACAGGCAAATTCTTTTCTCCGCAATTGCGTTACGCAAGCATAGAAGCCAGAGGTCTCTAATATTAACGATAAAAAGCTCGAGTGAACAGGGTGGCTTTTGTATCCACCACAGGTTCGTTACAAAGTACGATACGTACGGGGAATCGGGGTAAATATGGGCACAGTTACGGCTTCCCTCAGTCGTACCTGCGATTCAAAAGGAGAATTGTTCCGTGGTGGTGGGTCTGAATGCCTCGGTTAAATGTCGAGAATAATGCACGTGCGTTTTTTCCTTTCCTCCTCCTCTTTCCTTTTATTTTTATTTAGTGCCTTTTTCGCCAACAGAGACAGATGAAAGATCGTTGCATTACGATACGAACGAAATCGAAACCTTCCGGCGCTGTGGCAGCCTCGTGGCATGTTTTGTTTCCAGCTAAAGGCGAATCGTGGTGAAACATTGCTGTTGTTCGAGATTTCAGGCAACAGTCATCTAGCTGGCGGATCTCCCATTTTTATCTTTAATTCTTTGTTTTTTCTATTACTCTTTTCCCTCGTTTTTCCTCCTTTTGTGCGTTGTTTATGCGTTGGAAGTTTTCTGAGAAAGAAACAAATGGATATCTCAATCTGAAAAAATATGACTGCAAAAAAGAACGATGCATTCTCGAATACCATTTGAATTAATACTTTTTAGAAGCTTGTATGCCACATTTTCACCTAGTAGATAGTAACATTCATAAAATTTATTTACCGTTCAACTCTTATATCATCGAACAATTATCAATTTCCACAAATTTAGATAGGAAACCCGTAGTCAATAATAATACTTCCATTTTAGAACCAAATAAAACTTGATGCATAGAAAGCTAACAAAACAGTTAAGCTTTTCTATGAAAGTTAAGATTGGAAAAGATTTCCATTGAATTCGAATCAAGAGGCAAAGTCTCACAGCTCGCGTCAGCTCACAAACCAGGCTTAATAAATCAGTTTACGCGTCACCAGGTACTATCAATTGACTAACGGTACGAAGCAGAGGATTCTTCATCGATGTATCGAGGGATAACGGTAATCAAACAGTCGGCCGTGTTCGTCTGACTCGATTCCAGAGGTCAAATGTCACGATACGCGGTGGAACAGAGATAGTCACGTTGCTCAACGGTCATTTAATAAACAGAGACTCCAAAGAATTCCCGCGGGGCTTGATCATTTCGATTCCGACGCTAACAACCGCGGGGATCAATCGTGGCGCTGGCGTCGCCACTCGAGCGCCTCCACCGGAAACGCGGACAACTAGGAAGTCTTCGGTACCGTCGCGTCTCAATTACGAGGTCCGCTTCGTCTTGATCCTGTTGCGGATTCGCGTGCAACGCCTCTTTCCACCTCGCCCCTCCGCCATTCGAGTTCCACGCGATCGAATTCCGCACGATTATTTACTGTCCATATAGTTGCGTGCTTCCACGGGAATGGGGCAATTTTTCTTCATTAGCAACGATAAGAACCGCTGACCGAACTTTATCTCGTTTGCATTTATCGACTTCCGCCACGTGACTGGCCCTACCGTATCATCTGGACCGTTGCGTTTCTCGATCAATTACGACACGCGTATCCGGTGGGAGGACAGAATCTGCCAGTCAGAAAACCGATGATCCAGGAAAAGAATTCGACCCCGGTATGTCTTTCTTTGAAAATGAAACACGCTGTAGAAGAATTGATAAGATGAAGGAATAAATATCTACGATGCTGTAGATTTAAAAAATAAATTACAACGAGATTTAAAATTCCAAAATATTTATTATTTGATAAACTAATACAAGAAGAAACGATGATATATGACGGGACGAATAAATGGGGAACGTTCCGTGTAAAATGGATTATAAGGTAAATTTATTTCGATAGAAGCATATTTCTTTATACTGGACATCAATATGAAGAAAACGGGATTCGCATATGGATGTTCAGTTGATTACAATTGATCGCGACCGCATTTCCTTGAAAACGTGATCCCATTCTTTGTACGCGTCTTTGCCTTGCGCCTATCCATTTCCATTATGCCCCCGACGTTTCACGGAGGATAGTAAATCAAATCTACCTATTCAACGAATTTATAACCATACACGCGCGAATATAAAAATCAAAAATCACGGAAGAATCGGTTAGTAAACGAAGGAAATAAATTGTAAACGAATAAATACGAAAAGGTATGAGAAAAATCTCTGTTTGCCAAACTAAATAAATTACAAAATACTTGTTAGGAATATCAAAGAGGAAAAAATCCACCATGCATTATACAACATGGCATCCAATTTAGAATCCCGTTTCCCAGAGACAATGGCGCTCAAGCAACGCTCCATCAAAGGAGCCACCTTGAATCGAGAATGCAACTCTTTCCACCGCTTTTCATCGCTAGTGAACATCGCAGAATCCGCTTCATAATCCACAGAGAAAACCACTTAATTGGCAGATGATAAAGGCCCAGTCTGCGGTCCCGATTTCCGTGATTTCGACTCGGTAAATCCGCACGTGATTTAATCAACGATTTTATTGTTCCCTATCAACAATGTTCCGACATCTTGGTTAATTACCAACTACTCGAAACGCGAACGCGACGAAAGCCACCAGTGAGAGGTTAGGAGCTAAAGGCACAACTTTGATGCGACCAACGCGCCATCTGTCGTAATAATTTCTAGGCGCCCTGGCACACGCGAGATCGCAGCGACCCCTAGTTATGGCAGTGAACAATGTGACCCTTGGTGTATTACTGGTGAACCAGATTTCACTTGGAATTAAAGGGACACGGAATTCGAAATATTTCTGACTTGCAACTCTGGCAAGAAACACGACGAATGGCGATAAACTTTTCAACGTCCCCGAGGTAAAACGAGGGAGAAGTGTTATTTGTTTCGCAGCCACTGTTGTTTGACTACGTTGCATTTTGCGTTGGAGGAATCTCGGGACGATGATGGCCCGCGTTTAATTAAATCGTTTTAATTAATTCGACGTTTAATTAAAAACGTATTACGGTAATTTTCCCTCTCTGGTGGGACTGCACGGTGTACCTTGGCGAAAACGAGTTAAATAAGCAACCTCGTTTGCAACTGTACTCGTGTGTATGCTAGGTTAGGCACGAAGTACAGGTAGGTAAGTTACGAATCAATGAGAAATGACATCATTATTCAAATGTTTGTAGTAATGGTTCTGGTGAGCAAACGCATAATTCCTGAGCCTCGTTTGAAGCCTCGTTTTCTTGCAAAACGTGTCTTTAATTAAATATAATTTTATTATGATCGTCTAGGAAGATACGTACGTCATGATAATTGGTAATTTCTTCGAGTTGATTATTAGAATTATTAGAATTATATTTCTATAAAATATTAACTTGCAAAGTATACAAAAAGCTATATTCTCAAGGAAAAAATAATTATACCAAAGTCTCATTCGCCGTAAGCCTTGATCCCAGCGAGTCGTAATTATTTAAAAACCTCCTAGTGCGAAGTAAGCTACAAGCCACGATTATTTCAACTTCCGGATTAAGCGAAATTGTGTCTCAGCGTATATGGGATCGTGAAACGTCGTGGCTGGCGAATAACGCGGGGTATATATTCTCTAACGAACACGGAAAAAGAAAGGACAAAAACGGGGCGACAAAATCCCGCATACACGGTATCGTGTTAACGTTACCAGTTTCATAAAACGAAAATTCCCCATAGTTTATCGTCTCGCGCAAACAACAAATTTAATAATAATGCACCAGTGAATCGTATCACGACATTCAAATTTCAAAAACATTCCACGCACTTGATCTTTTCGAATCATCCATGTCTCACTAGACATATATCTCAATTTTCGTTGATCAAAGCAAAATCCGTAAATATACGATGTAAAGGAGATTATGAATTAAAGAAATTGCAAACACCCTCGTCCAAGGTTTATCACCATAACGCAGAACCTTAATCCTTATTTTCACGGTTGCTAGTTGCTAGCTTAATCTCAAACCTTAAGCAGAATCCACTGCTTTTTCCAAAGGGCTAGAGCTTAGCCGTCTCAGGCACAGCCCCATGGACTCCAAAGCCCTTAACCTGTTTACGCGACAGCGACCGGGATTAATATTTGGAGATAAGATTTCAAGGGGATAACATTCGTCACAACGCATTTAGCAACCTTCGGATCCAATTCTCGCGGAACAAAATTATACACAATTTCTTTACACTCGTTTCGTCGTTGCAATACCGTCGTTCCGTCCAACCGAGTAACAAACGGCGTTTGAGCTGCGATCAAATTACCAGGGGCCATACAGAATGGCGGCCTATCACGCGAAGCGTCAAACTCGATTGAAATCTCCCGCGAGAGGTCGCGACCGTCGGTTTTATCGTCGAGATCGCTCTCTTCTCTCGCTCTATTCGAAGGCGCGAACGCCATGGTAATGCCCGATCCATGCCCGAAGAGTATCGCTTATTTTTCCCCGTTTCTGCCTCGTCTCTGCCACGGCGTATCGGGTTTCGAGGATCTTCCGAAGTATATAAGTAGTTTCGGAAGTAGTTATCGCAGATACTCGGGGAAAATTATAGATTTGCCGCGGCAGTTGCAGGCCTCCGGAGCGTGCCCCGTATACGCCCCACTCGTACTTTCCAGGGATCGTGCTTTACATACGAACGCATTTGTTCTTTTTTCTCGGCCTTTCGTTTTCCTCGCAGATGGGGCGAAGTATTGGATTTACAGGCGCGTTTAGTTCGCGCCGACGGCGGGGTTACCAACTACGCGCCCCCGGTGCCACCGGCGGCGCTTTTCCGAACCTTCCATTCTCCGGACCACATTGCGGCGAATTAACGGGGCTTTCGAATGCAAACTAGTTTCGTGGAAAGGTGCGACGACGGTCTCGCTCTAGAAGGATCAATTTCGGGTCCGCTTTTTTCCCCGTCCTCGTTTCTCGTGAACGGAATTGGCAATGGTCTTGGCTCTACGAGATTAGAGGACGGTGTCCAACAAAGATGTCGATAAGGAAAATAACCGTACAACGAACGTGGCTTTAGTTATCGTGACTTTTACGTATTTCTGTAACCAATGGATTACACTCTTTATTTTAGGAAAGAGCGATGGAATTTTTTTCAATTCTCTTGCGCAGTTGCGTCGAGTGACTTTTAATTAAATGTTAGTGTTTTTGCGCATGGGAGAAGAAGTAATCTCGCGTGGAATTAGCAAGTCACAGGTGAAAATGTTGGAGGAAAGTGCATGCGATACACGTCGTGTTCATAATCTGATAACAGCTAACATCGCATTTGCTATTAATGGGTTATGTATTATATATGCTGAAATTAATTGCCGTACGACTACTCGGAGTGATAAAAAGATGAAATGGTTAGATACATTTATGCGAACACGAGAAAAACGCGACTACTGGCGTATTAGACATTTTCTTCAATTCATCGCAATTTTCTAGATAAGATCTTGATCACTTTTATCGATATAATCTGTCGACTACTTCGTGACCGGCCTAATTTCTCAATGTGCGCAATTAACGATTACTCGGTGCAAATGAAGCTACGAGTCACTCTAGACTCGCAGTTTTAAATTCGTAATTATTTACATTCGTTTTCATCTACTTACGGATACCATATTTCATAATTCGTGATTAATTTGAATCTGAATTTTATTGAAATACACAGGTGGTTCGTGTTGTATCTCAATAACCAGTCCAAAATCACATGTTAAGACAATAAAAAGAAGTTGGAATAATCGACCTACTGAGGCAAAAACTCGGACGCACCTCCGTCGCCAGCAGTGGCTATTTCGTCATTGTGGCAATTTTGCCTTTGCAATCTTCAAAATGGACTAAACGGTTACAACGTTTACTCCGCCGTCCACTTTCTATCTCTTCAAAAAGGGTTTGAAAAGATCCGTCGTAAAACGGGGAGAAACGGCACTCGTGGAGAGCGGCGGACAAGGTGCGCGCGCACGAAATTACAAAGGAATCCGGCGGCACCATGGGAAACGTGGGCTCTGCCGCAAAATTGCCCTATAATTTCTGTCCTTTCGAACGCGCCTGCGCGAGGAAACGCAATCAGACATTCCGATGCCTCGCAATCGCGTTTTCTCGTCGTTCGCGTGCAGTCTCTATCTCGTTCATGCGATAAGCGATTAAATTTACGCGTAGACTCCCGTTTCCTGTTCGAGCAGGGAAGGAAGAGAAATAGAAAGAAGGGAGAGAAAATGATAGGCGAAAATTCTGACTTAATTGTGAGCGAACACGAGGATCACGCGGTGAGTTAATTAAACCAAACCTGGCGCAGGATTTTTATAACCTGTCACGCGTGAGCTTTAACGCAGACGATTATCCGTTGTGGAAAAAAGATTGGCTACCGGTCGCGGAAATCTTCGAGATTACCGGTAGAACAATATTTCATGTTTTTATTATTTTCACCGATAGTCGGCTGGCTTCTTCTAATTAGCGGCAACCGACCCGCAGCGTTCGACATGCAAACAGGAAATAAAGATCAATGATCCTCGAACAGATGGAAATACGGGACCTCGCATTGGGACGCGTAGCGGATCTCTCTGACAACTTTACGACCGACGCGTCCTCTACTTGTCCTGATCAATTCGAACGCAACACGTTGCTATGGATTGTGTTTTGCGACTGTAGAGCGCGTCACGGATTATTTGTGTCGAGTAGTCCCTCTTCGTACGTTGAGTGATATACGCTTGGCTTCTAGTTTCAGTTCAATTGCTATTTATGTTTCGACATTATTGTATAGAGATGTATGCTTTATGGACAAGCCTCGTTTTAGGCAGTAAAACTGTGTGCATAAGGCAAGTGAAAGGTACCGGGTTTAGCGTTAGTAAATCTCTCTTTGTTTCAAATCGTGATATCCAATGACTCTGTAACAACGTATAATCTTAGATTCTCAATTTTGCTGCATTTACCTTTATGAAATTTTATTATCTCTATATTGTCGTTAGTATTGTGTTAGTACACTTTATAATAAAACGTATCTACTTAGGCTGAAAATATCAAACAATACTATATCATACAGAAAATTAACAACAAATATTGGATTAAATTAGATTAAGTGAAACTGATTAAACTGAAATATATCAAGCTATTAGAGTTTCTAATTTCGTATTTATGTATCTACAATATAATCAATACATATCACATTCATTTTTCGGAAAAATGTGTCATATTGAAATTTTAGACACATTTCAATCCTCGTTTGATTGCTTGGTTTCTCCGCCCTTCTCTGAACCGCGTTTCAAGTCACGATCGCGTCTCGAAGGGTTGATTACAGGGTTTATCGATGGACGTAACGAGTACTGATATCGACATTTGTCTCGATCGGAGAATAAACTCCGACCAGACCACCGGCCACGTCCGCAAGGATAATGAATCGCCGTTCCAGAGTCACTAAATAAACGTTTACCAACAGTCGCCCTGAGAAACGAGAACACAGGATGATATAAAACGAGTATACGCAGGAAATCGTAAATGCATCCGGAAGATTCGATATATGTAATTATGTTTTCGAGAAAAAATGTAAATATCGAGATTAAAATCGTTATCGTGATATCTAGAAAGCAAGTGGCTCTCGTATCAATAATCATAATTACCGTGCCATAATTAGATTCTATGTCCTGTTGCTGTTACAATTATATTTAGAATATAATGAACCGGTATTTGATCAAGACGGAAAGATTAATATAAGACGAGAAACTTTCATTTTTATTTTTATTTTACATTCCTCTTTAAATAGTAAAATGCTATATTCACCGTATATCGTAATTGCTATAATATAATATAACAGAAATAATATATCGCATATTAAATATTTTCTAATATTTATAATAATTAAAACAAAATACAGAATTCCGTATATTTATATTACTCACCTGCGAGGATACATCGATTATCGAGGTGTCCAAAGGGGTACCCAGTTATTGACATGAGTGTTAACCTGAAGAAATGAATCGCAAATTTCCTTTCAACCAGAAGCGAACATAAAGCAGAAAAATATCTCCGTTTCTTTGTTTCTTGTTGTATAAGAATGGACAAATTGAAAATCCAAAGGACCAAGTTCAAAGCGTACAAGAGGACACTTGAGCAGCGAGCAACATCTTCTGTACCAATGCATTTCCGAGAACGTACTCTAAAAGTGAAGAAGTGCTCTTAAAGATTCAGGCCTTCTCGTCAGGGTAGCCGATTTGTCGAGGATCTGCCTTATGCACATCAAAGTACATCATTTACGCTTGGTAAAGTAATTTGCAACGTTTATCCGAATAAAAAATAAACGCTAGAGGGACGACGAACCCTTGTTTCTTATGACAATGCATCGAAATATATCTGAAAACAAAAATGTCCATTCTACCATTAACACACGTGTTTCGTTTCCATAAAAATCCGAGACTCAGTGAGTCAGTAATTAATAGACAACTTGGTAAAATTAAACGATTAATACACGAACTCAAGTAGACGTTGAATGCCAACCCTGTCCACCCAGACTGTCAATTTATCGTACCACAAAACCTCATTTATCAATATCAAAAATATACGCACGCACGTTCTACCACTCCTCGGGAAACAATACACAAAGAGCCGAAACGTTAACTCGTAACCTGAAAAGCTCGCGTCGCCGCACGCAGAGACGTGTAAACATCAATAATGCGCATAGACTGTTCGCTCACGTGGCCGTGCAAAACACTACAGCCGATTGGAAACACTCGTGGAGAGAAAAAATGCGTGCCTCATGCGCCTAAACCAGTACGCACGGAGGCCACCCATCAATCAAACGACAGGAGACTTCCGCGCCAGGTGGAAATCTCGAGGAGCCCTTGTTTCGCATGGACGGAGCTAGAAGCAGGCGCATGCGAAGCTTTCCAGTCCATTTCATCGACGCCGGCTGGCCGACGGCGTGCAAAGGGGCCAGGGGAGCCACGCAGCGGGCCGAGATTAAAAGTCCATTCGAACCCATTGTCCGCGCCGCGTTCGCCGACAGTCCAACCAGCTTTTCTTCTTTCTTCTTCCTAACCTCTCTAACTGATCGGCCGTGGGCCCTGGAGAGCGCGACAATGCCGATAAACGACGCCGATGGCCGAACGCGCGAACAAACTGTCAACGTCCGTCCATCTCGGAGGATCCTGGCAGTCGAAGTTAGAAAAGGATAATCCCCTTTTGTGGCCGCGTGTTCAACGTGACCAACGGTGACGGCCGATCGATAGCGGCCGTCGATCCTCGTCGATCCAAGCCGTTATCTCGCAATGGAATCGATTCCAGCCGGATTAGAAAGCGGTAACTGGCCGGAACGCGTCGAGAAGTCAGCCACGATAATGGTAATAATAAATCGCCGGTAGAACGACGCAGGACACTCACGGTCGAGCGCCATTTCTGCGATCTTCATGGCGGACCAACGACGGTGCTGCCACGCGGACTTTTTCGGAAACTCGCGTTAATACCACTCGTGTCGCGTAGGGGTACCAAAGTGATCCGCTATGATATGACGCAAAGATATAATTAGCGTCGAAGTATGGAGTTTACGAAGCGGTATAATCGATTTATCAGCGTGCGAATGTACAAGCTGAAATATTAGTATATTAGCACACCAGTGCTGTAGTATGACCATGTAGACTGTGTTCAAGACAATACACTTATAGCACCCTTTACATTTATGTTACAACCCAAAACAACCGAAATGTAATGACGCAAGCTCTATGAACAAAAAAGAGGAAGAAATAACCAAAGAAAGAGCAATGAGTTATTTGGAGTATGAATAACAATAGACTTCCTTATTAAAATAAAAAGGGAAGAAAGGAAATATAATGCAAATATTTTTCACATTGAAACATTTATATATATATAAATCAAAGAATGTGATATCGCGTGCAGGAGGAAGTAAATAGATAACATTGAGACTAAGTGGGAACAAGCGCTACACGAGCTTTAAAGCATTGGCGTAGACATTCGCGATAAGGCTTAGAATTATATATTGCCCGGATACGAGAATCCTACAGGGTTTCTACAAACTATACCAATGTGTACCACGGCTAGAGTGTCCGTGACGGCTTTGGGTGAGAATTCAGCGGTGTGAACGGCGTACTCTTACTCCTACGCCATTTTGGATAACATCCCAACGACACAAAGCGCGGAGCAAGGACTTAGGTAAGTAAAATACTTTGACCCCTCTGTCGCTATCAAGTTGAGTATTTTTCTTGTAAATTTTGGATTTTCTTCTTTAAAGTGTAATGGGTGCGCTTATATCTCTCGCGACTCGGGGCGTGTTAAGCTCGTGTTAACCGCGAATTATTGAACGACGCCGTTCGTTAGCGCGCGTGCAAGCTTCGCGTGTCGTCCCGTTAATGGCAGTGCTGATAAAAACCAGCTAGTCACCGATTGAGCATCGGTAACGGTGACGCGCGACCGAGTCGCTGTTTAATTTGTAGAAAGAATCCGTGGGACGGATTCGAGCAGGTGGGCAATTCGAGCTGGCTCATTCGACTGACAAGAGTGGGCTGATTGCCTCGGACATTTAGGACGTAGGAGAAAGGTTCTTCCTTCTTGTAACCTGTTATCTAGGTAGATACCGCCGATGTACGGGTGTGTTCTCGATTAATGAAATATTTTTATCGATCCCGACGGGATTTCCCCAATTAACACAGATATCGCGATTACTGTATCCTTTTCAAAGAGCCAAATAATTGCTCGAGTGTAATCCTAACGTCAGTGAAAGCAGTGCTTCGTCGTAGCGATAATATTATCTTATAAACCAGGTCCTATGTGACTGTAATGATTACGATATAATTGATATGCGAAACAAGTCGCGAATTTTTAATCAAGAGTTTAGATCGTTCGATATTAATATTCCGTCTAGCATTTACACAGTACATTCAAAATTTCACAGTGCTGTATCACAGAAAATGATCGACCTATCTTCACCGCGTATCTACCCACAAGATTCTACCTGACGAAAAAAAGCCCTCAATAGACCGTCGCACCGAAATATCCACAAACTCCATCAACGTCCAACGATTCCATCCTGACTCGCGATTAATAATCAGACGCGAATTAATAATAGCTCGATAACCGATTCAATAATCGTCCATAGGCGTGTACACGCGTGGCCCACTTAATTAACAGGTTTTATCGCGGTTTCCGAACTGGCGTCAATCAAAAGTAAACGAAAGTGGTGGGGGGAAAGTGGTACAATAAAAGGCAAAGGGGAACGAAAAGAGGAACACGCACAGGTAGCAGAAGGTGGCGAACGAACCACGACCGATCGAGTTAATTGCAGGGGAAAGCGTTCACGAGCGACTGGCTGACTCGCGGTTTAATTGATTCGTCGGTGCACGGCCGAATTTACAGCACCGTACAAGGAAGACACGCGAGCCCATGATAGTCGCCACGACTACCTGTATTTCACTGTCGGCAGCGACACATGACAGGCCACCACTGGGCCGAATTATTCCGCGGGATTAAGGCGGGCCAACCGAGCGACGTGCGAGCGACACCGTAATTGGATATACTCGGATCGCTTGGGAGCTAATCAGAATTACTCGCTTTGACTGCACCGTGTCCCGAATCAGCGGCACCGTGACGGATCGGCCTAGGGGACACGTTTTTGATCAGACCACCTTGGACAACCCTGGATCCATGCTGTCTCTACTTACACGACTCGTTAGTTTCGCCATTATGGTCGAGCTAATGCAGATTCCTTTATCGAATCGTATGCAGAATACATGTGGCTAACAGACGCTTCTATTGGTAGCTTCTGCGAGTCAAACGTCTTGGAAATTAGATCAGTACGGTTGACATTTGTTTTTGTCTAGGTGTACTATGATCGATGCTTTGGAAATAAAGGAACGTTTATAAAGGACGTATGATTTATGTTAACCATTTTTCACTCTACTGAGAAATTTACTTTGTCTGGATCTTACACAGTGCTTTTGTCAGCGACTTGGACGTTCTTTCCGGTTTAGACGATTTAAGTATGTGAGTCGAAAATTGTATCAGGGATTAAATTTAACCTCTTTAAATGGATTTAAATTACCTGCGTCTTAAAGTCAATTAATGCGAGGAGACGATCGACAAAGCTGTATAAAGTCCTATATCGATATTATTCGAATATTACTCACAGAGATAGATCTCTCATTATCAGTACAATTCCTCGTTGAACGGAAGCAACGAATTTACATAACACACCTGCCAACGTGGAAGGCTATATTCGTTCTGCAACCTGGTATACTATCAAAACTGCGGAGCACTATAATCGTAAAAGTTTACACAACTTTAATTCACCAATCATCAAATTCTCATACCATTAACCAGCCCACTAACCGACGCACGCGAGCGAAACCTATTTTCTGGCAAACGAACTAGAAAACGAGCGTAAAACGCGAAGCAATTTTCACGCCCACGCCTAACCACCCATATAACATACACATACACACACAGACAGCGTATGTAATCAAATCAAATTATCCGGAATCTACTATATTTATCCTCTCCCCCTTCATTATCCAACGATCCACCGGTCACCGTGCTCCAAGTAGCCGCGAAACTCTCGCGAAGGAATTCAGGCGAGGAAATAAGGTAGACAGATAATTACTCAATGAGCTTTTCTCATCGATTATCATCGATGACCTTTCGACATCGGTACTCCTCCCAATAAGACTAAGCCACTCGTCTTCCTTCGACCCATCAACGTTAAAATTAACAAACCAGTGAAAATACCTGGTTTAGAACTTCCTATCCTCTTAGAGAAGTCAAGTTTCAACTCCCTGCAATACCATAAAATTTCCAAGTCACAGTATCATTTAATTCGCATTTCTTTCATCTATTACTGTATTATTGTATCATACTATACTATTATACACCATTGTACATGCTACACTATACAGTTGTAATAACATTAAATATTCCATTTGTTATAATTATGGTCTTTGGTATCGTGACAAGCAGCTATGTCTTTGCGAGAGCGAATAAAATTCCAGTTATAGACAGTTCATAAATATGAATAAAGGTTATGTTATTTTTATCGACAACGGGATACAAAAATGGCCAGGCCTAAGGGTCCTATTTCTCGTCTTACTACTTCGTACCAAAAAGGTTAATCTCTCTGGATCGTCGGTGGAAAAAGAACGAGAAGGAACGCAGGCAGAGAAGAAAGAAATCGAATCCGACATAAAGATGTTTTTATCGCGATCGATCATCGGGGTCGTTATTACCGATCAGCCGCTCGACCGTATCGGGCATGGAGGTTGCTCGTGATCGCGAACACGAGCCTCGTATATATATACATACATATATACGTATATCTATCACGGTGAAATCGCGATAACAAAGAGACCACCCTACGAACGGTGTGATTCAATAAGGCTCAATCTGTCGTTCGCTAATCGAATTTGCTTTCGAGGGGCTCGATAAAGGCGACCGAAGCCAGGCTTTTAAACGGCTAGCCCAACAGAGATGGCTTTCTTCCGCTGTCGTTTCTCCGCCAGCCAAAGGATCCACGATCAAAAGCTAGTTTTCTCTCGTCATCCGAACAGGTCGAAATTAAACTTACGCTAGGTACCGTCTTGACCGGCTGAATTTGATTTCCGCTCTCAGCCTTCTTTCCTTCTGTCGGAAATATATCATACATATATACCACACCGTGACACTCGTGACATCAAACGAGTCGTATGAGACAAAGAGGAAGAAACTTCGATAATAATCGGGAGTGGTTGTGGCTATACTTAGAACGATAGCGCTATCTGCAGAGAATTGTACGAAGTTCCTGATCTTCGCGAAGAAAAGAAACAATTCCAAATCACCACCAGAGAGTCCCCAATTAAAGGAAATCGGACAACTTGCACTTTTGCGCTTACCAAACTTCCAAAGAACTCGCGTATATCACTGGAACCGGCTACCCATTCGGTGAGAAGAAGAACAGAGCCGAAGTTCCCGATGGAAAGCCCGTTGGATGAGAATACCTTCGTTCCTGACCTTCTTGCTCCTCTCGCGTTAATTCACTGTGATTTATCGTACGATTGCGTATGCCACAATATGTCTCGTAATTTTCAGAAGAGGTCCGACTGCCTTCTCTTCCTCTTTCTCCTCGGTCAATGCCGCTGTAGCTCATCGGCTACGTGAAGTTGGACGACTTCTCGTGTGGGCCCTGGTTGACGTCAGGAACCGAATCGAGATTTCGACGAGATACGGGGAGAAAGTTACGAGTCAAAGGGCAAGCCAGGACGCAGGGACCCGTAAGCTCTTATTCGTAGGTTTCCTTGGCGGACACCGAGTTTTGAAGGGACCGTCTCTCTCTCTCTCTCCGTCTCTCACGCGCTGGACCAAGAGCAGCTCATCGATCATACGTTTTGTGAGCTCAGCGATATCCTTCGCTTTATGCACGCTCATTTTTCACGCTTCTTTCCACTCCGATATGTCTACACGAAACTCTTAAGCAACACTGTGACAAGCTCGTTACGACGCCGAGACTTCTGTCCCGTTTTCAGATTCTACCTGTCCCCTTCTTTTGCTCCCTTTATGGTGTCACTCTGTTTAATACGCAGTCTAGGTCTTTTTCTCTCGTGCTTTCGTTCTCTGAAGGGTTTGGAAGGACGTAGAATACGTGGTTTCTAAAGGAGAAAGATGAGAGGGAAGCGGTTGAGTTTCTGGATGGATAGTGGAGGAACAGTTTGATTGAATGTGGATGAAGAGCAGAGACAGAGCCTCGAGTCGAGCAGTGTTTTTGCTTTATTTTATCTGCGCTGAATGAAGAGTGATATCTTTCCAGATAAGAATATCTTCACGTTTTTTCCATTTTTAATATGAAAATGATTTTATTGATGATTTTATGATATTAAATGATCTTGTCAGTTGAAGTATTCAATTATACCAAAATGCTGAACGATGATGATTCTATAATCAGCTATTCTTCACGTTTTAGCATATGTGCAAACTGAGTTTTCAAACTGCAGACAGGAAATCGATTCGATTGCAGTCGCATAAGTGGAAACAACTGTACCTTGAAATGTCCTCATTTTTCAAAGAGAGTGTCCAGTTTTATATACCTGAATCAAATGGAAGATCTTATTCCAGAAAACTGTAGATAAGAGTAAAATAGCCTAAATATGGCTTTTATAAAATAAGGTATATTTCCAAACTCATAATAGAAGATCGACTTCACTACGGTCAAGCGTATCTTTGAAAATAAAATGTCTGAACCTTATGTACCTCAGTCACATAAAGACGTAACATTCTTCTGAAATATTAAATAAGAATATCTTTGACGATTTTATTACATCATTACGATCGTTCCTTATATTATTAATACGAGTGCGCGGTTAAAAAAGATGGCAAGTATTTGAATAATAATTTTAAAATTAATAACGCCACTTATATTAAAGGAGATAGGAGGCAGTAAATTTACATGCTATAAAGTACGTAATAAATTTTGCATATCGAAACTGGAGCAAATATTAATAACGTCGTATAAGGTACTTTCTATGCACAGCATTTTTAATTTGCTAATTGATTCCGCTGCTGAAGCATGCATATACATTCTAAATAACGTCCCAGATTTTCTCTTACTCCCAATTATTCTTTTTTTTCTCCTTTTTTACGCACGCGATCAAAGTAAACCAATCAGAAATCACTGGAAAGTGTATTTGACTGCGAATATAATCCATGCTCAGCTCCAAGCAAAAACCTCTACTTTCTCTACTCTGCTGCATCGCAAGTAAACAAATTTCAGTCCAACGATGCTGTAAATTTTCCTGCATTCCTATGAACGAACTGCACAGCAATCATCCATTTCGAGCACCTTTCGAACAAGCTGTGCTATATATCAAGAGTGGTTAAAACGAAGGTTTACTAGAAACCTAATGTCAGGAAGAGTCTCAAATTCACAAACCTCCTACCAAGAATATTAACAATTAACGAAGGAAAAGGAAAAGTAGACGCACGTACTATTTGTTATATATGTTTGCGAATTGGAGAAAAAAAAGAATAGAAAAGAAGATAATCCATAGATTGTCATAGAGAAGCTAAACTGCACCTGTCTCTTCATTCCAGACCTGCTGTCGAACAAATTAACGACATCCTTTCGAATCAAGCATGATTACGCGCACTCACGGTGTCTGCCGAATGCAAAAGGACGGGGAAAGTTTTCATTAGATGCAGACCCAACGTCCATCCCTTGACCCAACCCCGAATTCGCCGTTTTTCATCACAGTATTTCGCCTCCTTCGCTCCTCTGCCACCCTCTTTCGCGCGCTCACGCGGTCTCTCGTTCTTCCGAGGGGGATGAAACTCGCTGCGGGCACAAGCCGCTGCAAATGGGCCAATTAATTATTCCGTTGGCCCGTCGCTCGATGTTTTCGTTCGAGATGCCCGTGGAATAAGGGACGACAGGCCTTTGAGAACTTCCACGTCTTTCTCGTTATAAGCAGCGTTCGTCTTTCCTCTGCAGAGGCTATTCAGACGTGGAAACTTCCGCCGTCGAGTTTCACAATTTGTTTTATTAACGCGCCACGCAGATGAGGGAAGAAAAGGATTTCGAGACGCGTGCACGAGGGTTAAAGTAGGGGGATGTTTTGCATGGGATAAGGCGAAGTGGGGTGAAGATTCGGAGACCCTGTTGGTTGATTGGGGTTTAATTTAACGAGAACAGAGAAGGTTACGTGATAATTGGTATTTATTTTTTGTGGACAGATATTAAATTTACAATTCTTCACCCCGAAACTATTACAGTGAACTAAAAGCAATTAAACTGGATCACCTCCACTCCAAGAAATTATAAATACGCAAAGTTACGGTATACAATAGGAAACTAAGACACGCCATAGAATTGTATTATCCAGCAACGACTATTAATTACTTAAGGAAGCATAACCGTGCAAAGTCTCATTTCACGAGAATTTTACGGATTACATTCCCTACGAATAATACTGTCATCGAGGAAAGGCGTTTTAAACACAGCGAGTTCCAGTGTACAAAGAGCGGCATAAAATTACCATATTTCATTACGAGCTTTGACGTGGCACATTGTTTCACCAGCGTGCAAAATAGCAGTCAGCTTCAACCTTTGTAAACATCATTTCTGTCAGAACCAGTGGCAAGACGCGTCGTGATACCCCCTGAGATCTTTAACGAGACGAGACTCATTATTCCTAAACCATGCCTATCTTTGATACCGTCCCAAAGATCCTCCATTTCAATTTTCTTCGCTCCACGATTACACGCAAACGTCTAAGATGTACCACGCTCACCAACATGTTCCTCAAAGAATTTAACCCGTTCCTGTCGCCTGCCTAAAGCTATCCCTCGTCAGGCTCCAGAGGAAGCCTCTTACGTGCCCTTAATTTGTCTTTGACGTATTAGGGTGTACAAAATTTTTGAATCACCGTAAACGAGACTGCAAACTCATTTCTTGTTCGTTGCGGTTGCAGTCACATACACACACACGCGCGCACACATAGCCACTCTAATAAACACCAACAGGGCAACGAAGATGGTAGATGAAAAGATTCGCAGGCGAGAGTTCAAAGGGAATTAGAGCAAAGCAGGATTGAGGATTGTCGAGAATCTTCCAGGTAACATGGGAATTAGTGGATAAGTTTTCAGACGTCTTGAGAAGCTTGTTTTTCACGTTAGAAACAAATAGCAAACCTCATGCAGCCTTCTACCAAACATACACTCTCGACTCTGGAATTTGCACTTAGGGGCAGGAGAAAGGATGATTCCAAATTGAATCGAGTTAAATACGCGGAGTTATGAACTCCAGACCTATCCCAAAGTGTCTGTATTATAATAATTCAATGTTATGATGTCGACGTCGGTAGATTCGTAACCAAACCCAATAATAGAAAAATATGTCGTACCATTCATCCAAACTCGCGAAGAAAAAACACACATCGTTAGTGTAAAGTCCAGCTCGCTTCCCCTTCGAAAAGCGATCGGGTCAGAGATTAAAGCGAACTCATGTCGATTGGACGGCGTAAAACGATGTACGCTGAGAAGTTCGTTTGACTAATGCCAGGAGGATCCTCGCGATTCCCTGGGAATCGCTCGCAGGGATCAGCAGCCTCTCCCATTCACGCGAAATAAATGAAGTTTCTTCGCGAGCAGATAGACCAGGTGGAAGAAAAGGCACGAAGACGGCTGGAGCTCGCTCGTTTGAACTTTAGTCGATTCAGTAAATACGATAGAGGGAAGAAACCCCATCGGTGTACGAGGCTCTATTCACCTTTTTAAAGGAACGAGGAAAAAGAGTCGGTAATGACGGCTACATTATTCAAAGTCTAATCGATAGACATTTCTCTATTGGCAACACGTCTCCCGGGCCAGAGTCTGGCTACGAAATCGTGAACGTTTCCAGGATACTTTTGTTTCTTCTCGTTGTGGACCTGGGTGCTCTCTGGAGGACCTGGCCACGAGTGGCGACAAAGAAAGCCAGTCGAGGGGAAGGATGAAAGGGTTGCATGGCTGAGACCTGGTCCAGCGGTTTATCGGTGGTTTCACCGAGTAGAATCGGAATTCGCAAACATTGGTAACGAGAGGGAGGGCTACCTCGAGAAACTCGTTTACCTAAGCACAACCGGCGGTGTCTGTCGTTTGTATTGGGATCGGTCCAATTCCTGCGGCGACCTCCTCGTTCGAGGCATTACTTACCAACGCTCGAGAATTTGATTAACGGAGGAAAGCTCGCGAGTCTGCGCTGAACGACTCGCTTTCTAATTAAATCTTACGCGCCGACTGAGCCTGCTACAACGGGCTCGTCGTAGTAATGAGACGTGGACTTGGATGACACGATTTGGATCAGTTTGGAGCATCGTTAGGATCGATGAAGAATAAGGGTTGTTTATTCGTAGTTCGTGGATTTATGGGGTAGGTAGGTATTTCGATTCTTGGGAAAAATTTCCGAGACTATGCGAGATAATATTATCTCGAAAACTTTCGTATATTGTAATTTCCTTCGAAAGCAGATTATGTGAAATGAAATTCAACATTTTTCTCGTACACTTATTTCTCTCTGAATTTTAGAGATCAGTTGCTATATTATGGGTCGCACCTCTTGCATATATGAAGCTAGATACTAAATGTACGTCCCATTAAAATCCATACCGTTACGACAACCATCAGACAGATTAAGAATAGTTTACACGCAAGGAAACGTATAAATAAAGCAAGATCTAGGGTAGACTGATCCTCGTGGAAATTACTTTAAAGTAACGATTTGAACGAAATTACACAGTTCGAGAGGGACTGAGCCGGCACAGGGAAGAGCAGCGCGGAATTAAAGAACGAACGAGAGGCGGAGAGACTGAATAAACTCGAGGACGAGCAGAACGAGAGGCAAGCCAGCAAAGCGAAGATCTGCACGGATAACGCGAACGAGAGACGCATCGAGTTTGATTAATGAAGTACGCGAGAGGGAAGTAGCACGGAGAGCTAGAAGGGAGAAAAGAAAATAATCCAACCCCCTCCTCCGCGATCGCAAGCACGCGTTCACCGCGAATCGAAAGGAACCCGACTCGATAAACGTAAAAACGCATTCCCGGATTGCGAGAAACGTAAAAATCGCCGATCATAAATTTCAGACCGGAAAATATCAGGTTTCAATTATCTGCGAAATAATCGACGCGCTTATTCTATCTCGCGATCCGCGAGAACGACCGCAGCGCCGCCATTCGTATCAATGGCGTCGATCGACTGCGCGCCATTACCGAACCCGCGTTCCAGAAACAAAGATATGAAAATTCGAAAGGGCGGGACGATTTTTTCCCTCCTGATCTGATACGATCTCGCGTTCAAACCTCTGCGAATCGAATTTTAATTTCGACATCGGCCGTTTCCGGTATACGCTTCGCTGCACTCCGATTGAAAGACATAGAAAACGATAAATGGAGCCGTTCCTTTTCTCTTCCGTCCCTCTATTCTCCCTTCTCTTCGAGATTAACTCTTGAAAGACAAAAATCTGGATCACTGTGAAAGTACGCCCTGCAGGAAATGAGCTGTTTCAGAAAGTTAATTAACGTGTGTGCTGAAGTATGCAGAAGTTGGAAAATTCTTAGCTTTGCGAGAAATAGAAACGTTGTATGATCTTTACGTCGTTTGTCTAAGAAGCAGGTTATTATTTAAGAAAGAATTACCATTCGCTAAAAACTTGTTAAACCTGCCCTAAGCAGAGTTGCCGTTTCACGCTTATGCCGTGGAATCCTAGAGGTTCGGGTTCCAAAAATGAGTTTGCTCTTGCCAAGAGTTAGACACGTGTCCACAGAGTTAAAAGCTGAGATTATTATCCTGCCATGAGGTTTACCCCGTGTTTATTCGCGACGCGAAGCGTGCCAATAAAGATACTCCCTTTCACCCCTTATTGGCAGTTTCCTTCGATAACCAACTTTGTAGCGAGGGTTGGGGATGTCGCGGCAAAAGTCGGCGCTAAGGTCCGCGAATCGCGATTTCGCATCGCCATAATCGTAAGTCACGATTATTAGGTCGTTAGCTTTGCGCTGTCGTTTTGGGAATGTCGATGGTGAGGTTACGCGGCTCTTTAATGGATTTTCGGGAGCAAGAAGTAATTGGTTAGTTTCGTTAGATACTACGCTATTGAAAAAACGGTTTGACGGAGATCAAACCCCGAAATCGATCAAAAAACTCTCGCAAACTTTTGTCCAACTTATTTCTGCTTTTGTTAAAAAAATGTGGCGTATTTTAAGAATATTGGGAATTCAGTGTAAGTATACATCATGATCTTCAATCACCAAATCGTGTAATCAAGTTCTTAGCCAATTCGATACTTTTGGATAGTTTTGTGTAGATTCATACGAAAAATTGTTGATGACATGCCTCTTGAAATTGTCATCAGCGATGCTATTACGTTAATTTGTAAATTATGAAATGAGAATATCGCAATCATTCGACTACGATGTGAGATATAATATACATTAACAAAATGAACGTTTAACCTGTCTCATTACAGAAAGAGCTAAAAGCTGTCCAAATGCTAATTAGACGTTCAATTAAGTTAATTTGTAAATTATATAATAAGAATCAGAATTATCCTGTCAACACAGGATACATACACCACTAGCGATACATGGATATCACGATGCCAAATCCACAAAGAACAATCGCGAAACGTGACACAAATTATCCGTAATACAAAATCCAATCTCGAAATTAAAAAGCAACCTAACCTATCAAACTCCATCGATCTCGAACAACTCTACCGGCAAGCTTTTCAAGAAAAAAAGAGATACAACGATACAACCAACGAGACATCCTCGGAATGCATCGAGAAATCTGGAGCATTTATCCGACTAGCAGAAACAACCTCAAACTAACAGCAACTCTCTTCCCAGCATCTGCAGTCGACTTAAGTAACTCGCGTTTCTCCGGACATTAACGAAAATTAACTCAAAATCCTGTGTTGCTTGCGCGGGGAAGAAAAACGAGAAGCCGCGAGAGAGGGAAAAAAAGGGAGCGTCAAAAAAGAAAAAAGAAAAAAGAAAAGAAGAGGAAGAAAAAACAAAGAGAAAAGAAGAGAAGGGTAAAGGACGGAAAAAGAAGGCGCGACGCGACGCGACGCGACGGGAACAAAGGATCGTCGGCAGTTCGACCGCGGAGTAGGCGACTGGAAGCAGTAGCCATCCGAGGGAGTCCCCGGAACGAAGGAGCGCCAGCTGGCGAAAAAGAAAACGTTTAATGGCCGCGTCGTGGACAGCAAGCAGAGAGGGAACGTGCGCTGTGGGCCGCCACTCTTTAATTACGTCGTGACTGTCGTATGCTGCCAACATTATTACTGGCCGTGCAGCGGAGGGTTTTAAGCTGGTCTACGTGCACGTGGCTTCATCCCCGCGCCAGAGGACTCGAGGAAGAGAGCCCAGCCCTCGATAAAACTTTCACGAAATTACACGCTCGGTAACAAGCTCTTTCCATGCAAATAATCTCGCCTGGGAGACGCCTACCGATACAACCCGACGCTAACCACCAGCATGACGAATGTTATCGCGTCCCGTGATCCCTCCACGGCGATGGATCACGCCTCGACGTGGACCAGATAAGTGACAAAAACACGGTGTGGTAATAAATAAGTCGACCGCCACTCATTTCTTTCCTTCGAGGACCTATATCGCGATGGTGTGTGATGGGTTTTTGAAGAGTCGGATTACTCCCCATGGGATTATCGGGATCGGTTGGAGGAAAAGACGAAGGTTGTTTGGACGATCTCAGATGGGCTGATAGATATTGAGATACCAAGGTGCCAGGGGAATTTGTGTTTCATAATGTTTGCGTTTAACGAGAGAACTATAGGTTCCAGGAGATAGCCTTTATTGGTTTCGGTTAGGGGAAGACGATTGTATGTTTTTGAATGATCCTTTTTATAGTACGCTTTGTATACCAATTTCGAGCAAGAAGGGTGAGACTGTGTCTGTCAGGGGATCTGGAATGGGATGATAGATGCTGCGATATGCAGGTGTTAGGGGAATCTATATTCTCCAATGTTCCAGTTTAACGATAGATTTATAGGTTATGTGGGTGCCAAAAATAAAGAATGGAGTGTACTAAGAATTTTAACTGATTATTTTTCGAGGTATCTAAGGGAATGATTTTAAAAAGGGGAAAAAGCAGTGTAGTATATAAACACAATGAACTAGTAACTAGGTTTCACTCTAGCGATTTCCAGGGTGAGTAACGAGAGGAACCAGTGAAACATCGACGGAACATAGCGAACACCGATTCGTTACGGAATTACAACGGTTGGTCGACATAATAAATATACAACGAGGCTGAAACCGATCGAAATCGGAGGGTAGCATTTTCACAGCCACGGTTTTCGGTCAACGTGGAGGCTATAGAAGCGATTCGCGACACGTTAGCGCTTAATTTGTGGCCGTGTATCGGTTAATCGCGAAATTATGCTCGCTGATCGTGCAACAAAACCGCGATGAACTCGATGTAAAGGATGTGCTGACACGCTCGCGGAAGTGCTTTCACGGGTAATAATTTTCACGTAGATCGGATAAATCGTCGTACAGTGAAAAAGTGGTTCATTTTTTTAATCCACTTTTTACCGGGCCAACTGGATGGGAAAGGGGTGGCAAAAGTGCCGGAAACGGCTGATTTGAAAGTATTATGAGCAGTTCCTCACGCGCATACTGTTAGTACACAGCAGTAAGCGCCAGTATCCGCAGCAATTACGAGGCAAATAAAGGTACACGAAATTGCAAAAATTATTCTAAACGCGATTTAAAGCGCCGTATTTCTTCCCCAATGGCTACTCCTCCTTTTTTCTGGTTTGGAATAAAAAGCAGAAAGATGGCTCGTAAATAGAGTTTGGCTTAAAAAATGTTTGTTGAATGCCTTTTAAGCAATGTGCTTTAAAATCGTTCTTTACTGCTGTTTTATATTTTTTACATTAATGATAAGTAATAATTTCTAGTATGATGGTCACGATGGAAACAGAAAAAGATATATTAAATGTCTGTTATATATGCACTATGAATTAAAAAAAGTCGTAATAAACTAAATAATAAAAAATAAAGTAATATAGAACGATTTTATCGTACGTAGGTTTACAAGGAAATATGAAAAATTCCCGTGAGAACACAAGAATACAATTCATCCAGATAGAATTTATAAAAATCACAAAGCAACCTCCTAGAAGCATAAAAGGATTATAAACAAAGGTGTCCACGTCACTACTCGATCTCCGACGCGCCATCTAGCCAACTAGACGTCCCTAACTTCAAAATCTACAGAGTTCGTTTGCAACGCTTCTAATTCCGCAACATCTCCAGAATTTCCACACCATTCCAATGCGCATTTCATAAAGCAGATGCTTGTCTAATAACCATCAACTGTTCCTGGCCGTTATCTACTGGCCTGGTCGGGTCCGGGGACCGCGTAAAAGCCGATTCTCGGCGCGCGTCGCGGCGCCCCCACTGCCTACCTTCAACAGACAATTGAATGCGCTGTAAATCTCGCCGCGCCGATAAAACTGGAACGCACACGCCACGAAAACGGATTAATGGACAGAAGTGACCCGTTTATCCCGGTGCAACGGACCCGGTGGTGGGGGAAGGAAAAGGGAAAGAGAAAAAAAAATTTTTTGATCGTTCGCCGCGCCATAAATTTCCGACACTGTCGGTGACTCAGCGACGCAATCAAGACTATACTAGCAAGCGAGTGGTGTGCAGGGGGGTTGTTACAAAACTCGCTGTCATAAAACTAGCCACCGCGAAATTAGACGGTACACACGACCGTATGCTACTATTTCTTGTTTGCATATATCTTTATTCTATTTTATATTTTTTGTTCTCTCTCCCTCTCTCCTCGCGTGTGTACGTATCTTCTCGAATTTTTAGTTTATCTTCTTATTTTTCCTTTTTCTTGGCTCCGCGTACTAGGTTTTGTTCCTTTATCCCACACGGTCCGTTATTTCGCATGGCAATTAAAGCGTTTTTTAGTTTTACAGCACGGGGAACAGCCTTTGCGCGGTTTCTCGTAGTCCGAGATTAAAATATTAGCGCGACTCGATTATGAGAGTGCTGTATCGTTTATGGAAGTGGGCATAATTTCTGAGAGGGAAAAATTTTGTAATTTAAAAGTGGATTTGTTAACACGTTGCGGAACGTGTTTCGCAACTAGTTATTTGAGAAAATGTTTTTGGACGTTGCTTGTTACAAGACCAGTAGATTATTCTGCCCAATGGATTAGTTTTTCTTGTATGGAATATCCTCCTGCTTGGGATATTAGTACGAAGTATTTGTAGGTATAATAACTTTTTGTTTATGTAATTTGGGAAATACCTGCTTCAGACAGAATTAATATTATCGAATATAATAAAGTACTTCAGTCTGAACGTATAGCAAGATGATGTTTCGATATTTGAATTACATTTTGCCTTAGTTTCTTAGAGAGAACGAAACAACAAAGAAAAATGTGTGTAATACGTATAATCTTATAAATACTTTTAATTATTGCTAATGTTTCTTTCACTAACGTTTAAATTTATCCTCGAATCAAATTTATTCAGTCGTAATACCCAAAAGTTCCTTCATTTTCCCCTTTTACAGCAACATCGATTTACACTGACGCATTCCACGCCACGTTCGCACACGAACATTGCACGCAACTTTTCGGTGGTGGGTGGGATAAGACAGCACGTTGCAAAGGTCCGTGAGTTTCTGGCAGTTGCAGAAATTAATTTGGTCCCGGTTACCAGCACACAGTCGGAAATTTTGCATCGTTACCTTCACCGGGGATACCCCCTGTTTCCGACTTCACCGCGGAAACCACGAATGCACGCGCGAGCATGCGTCGAAACGAGCACGCCCGATATGACACGCGGAAACGCGACGCATCTGTCGACGCTGACAGGTTTCTTGGCATTGACATTTCGCCGGGGCTGTTGCGGGAGCCAGCCACGCGACACGCTTTAAAGTAATACTACTCGGTGGAAACTGCCAAACAGATCGTCATCGCTAGAGTGGTTGCACCTAAACTTAAGAACCGTGTTCGTATCAAAAACGTCGAATCACGAAGTACAAATAAAAAATTTTTACCATGTTAATAGGGCAATTTCAAGAGACATGTAAAATTGTTAAACTTTTATTCTAAGATATTTGTACTTGAATAACAGAACTAAGAAGAACTCAGAATTACAGCTAATAAGGGGAAAAGGGAACAAGAAAATAGCTTACATTTCTCGAAATCCCAACGAACTAGCAATGTTTAAAGGAGATAAACAATTTCCAGTCGAAAAACGAGAATTAACTAACAGTTAAGTATCGAAAGAAACACAGTGGTTTTTCTTCATCGACGTATCAGCTCGAAGACACATAACGTTGTAACACGTTCATATACACGCTTTCCGCGGTGAGTATACATCCAGGGGCAATAAAAATTCGCGAAACCGTGACACAACGTGCGCGCGACTTTGTACGCTCGATCGGGATCCAGTTAGCCGGTAAGCTTGTTAGCCTGAGCGTTCGACCACCGTCAACGATTCCCCAGTGTCTCGGCATACACGTGGCGCCTCTGCCGGCGACTCTTGCAGGTTCGATCGCCATAGAGCATCGCGTTCTCCTAGAGGGGTAGTCGCAGTGCGCTGGAACGATGCTGGATCCATCGATCCACACCGGCATACGTGCGGCTGTAGCAGGAGATCGATCGAGTTCAGCTGAACTTCCGGCACCCCCCTCTGCCGGCAGAGTCCATAAAATTCCGCCGAACGAATCGAACGCTGATGAATATTCAGGGAAACAAAGGGAGCCGTGCAATCCGGATTTCCTGCCCGGTATATCGCGCTCCTCTCCTTGCTATCGTTGTGAGAAGTAATTTATTCTAATTGGCGGCACAGGGGGGTGAAGCAGCTAGAATTTCTGAAAAGCTTCGTTCACCTCTATCGATGGCTACCCTGATTTTGTTTTATTTCAGAGGAGAAAGTATTACAGGGATTAAAAGTGGATTTTTTAGGGGACCTGTGCTTTCCACAGTACTACGGTCCTTAGACGACGCTAGTATAACGGATTTAATAATTCGTTGTACCTGTGTGTGTAGAGTTTTTAAGAAGTCTTCCGGTAGTTTGGAGTAGACGGTCACTAAGTGGCGCCAGTGTAACGGTGTTAGGCGGTTTAGTGATGTATTATGCGTACGGTTATGGAGTTTTTAAGAAGTCCCGGTACCCTAATTACTCTTTATAACTCGTTAACAGCGTCGCGACTGCTGCATAGATTTTCCCTTAACGATCCACAGGCGCGTGAAATATTTCACGTCTCGCGGACGTGTCTAACATAAATTTTTCCGATCCACGGCATTCGAAGTTTATTAACCTCTGACATGTGCCGCGATTACGGTATAATTTCCCTCGTTATCAGGTTTTCTACCACAAGGGCCAGCATGTTAATTATGGCAATCGATTGATCATTACCGCGTTATCATGTTATTTATATATGGAACGTATGCGCGCAATCTAGGTTGACTTTAGGAAATGTTCAAATCTACTATAGCCGGATTTAACACTACAAATTTGCACCAAAAATACAGGCAAACGTTAAAAATAATAATTACAGTCTTGTATAATCCAAAAATATTGTTCGTAATTCTCTAACTAACAGATTAAAGTTATTGCTATACATATTATTATAAATACTCAAAATGCAAAGAGTGTCTTAGGAAATAGTTTAATTACAAATCATAGTTAGTAAATTTTAGTAATATAATCAACTAAATTAGTTATATAAAGTTACATAAACAACTAAAATTCCGCATGTACCAAAATATAAAGGATAGATCAAAACTGAAAAATCATTACTATAGGAACTCGATGCATAGATAACAGAGAAATTCCAAGTTACAAAACCAATATCCAAATTCTCGATTGCCCGATTCCCCAAGAAGATTTCAACCCTCGCACAAATTCTCCTTTTTCCAACGATTCGAGGTTGATCGAACGCGTTCGTTCGACAAGGGGCTTCGATTTTAGTGGGTCCTCGATGGCGATTTCCAAGCGTGGAACGAATACGCGGTGCCACGCGGATGATAGAACATGGAAATGGTCGCTGGGCGGTCGCCGCGGCATTCTGCGTTTGAAGGGGTCCAATTGTTGTGCGGACGGGCACACGGCACGAATTATGTCGTCGAATTTTGATGAAGAAATTATTGGCCCGGTCGCGAGGGCGGTTTTCATCAGTCGCGCGACCGAACCCACGTCGATTTTTTGCCGTTGGAATTGTCCGCCCCGAATATATTTGCCGATCCTATGCAATCCGACGTGAATCGATTGGATCTTCCTCGCGAAATGTAAATACGGTACCTCAACCCCCATATCGAATTACGACTTGATTTCAGCTAGTCCAGGCCATTTTACACGATCAGTCTTGTGCCTTAAAGTCCTCCATATTGATATCCTTGCCTTCAATTAATCCAGCAATTCATCGTGATATTAGGTAACATTATACTTGCACGTTTTCTAAAATTTATTTCCACGTGGTCAATAGAAAAATCGAAAATATTCCACGCGATGAATAAGACAGTAGCAATAATGATGCATTGCTTAAAATGATCGGTAAATAAAATGTTAGTTAAATTACACGTGAACTTGAATATTTCCGCTACTAACTCTAGTGCGCCATCTACAACTCAAGGTTCTATTTCTGCTAAAAATTCTGCAATGCGTTAACCACTATTTTTATCTTCGCTATGTTTACATCCAAAACGATGTTTGATACGAAAATACAAACTATGGCGAGATCGGGTATGTTTGACTTCATATATTTACTATCGCGCATAATATGCAATCCTCAATGAACTGACCTGTCAATTATCCTACAGCGACCTGTACACATAGATAAAAAGTGATACACGCGTGATGAATTTTATTTGTAATATATTTTGTTCATTTTGTCCAGGAAATAATGATATACGAAGACAAGGAATATCATAATTATAATTAAAAATAATACAAATTTACTAGACTGTAGTAAAAATTAAAATTCTAATGAAATATAAATAAACATGCATCGTACACAAAGAGTATAGCATTCATTATAGTGACTGAACATAGATAATTGAAAAGTATTGACTGTACATCTTCAACTGCAACTTCCAAATGCCAAAATCTTACAAAATGATGAATAAAATTATCAGAAATTTATGCAAAGCGATATACCGTGCATAATAATGTACACAAATTCGTGTAACAACATTCCAATACACAACAAGATATGTTACTGCCGAAGCGTTTAATTCACGCTTAAAATATACCTTACGGACCTACCGAATGCCGCCATTCGTTCCCACTAAATCTTCTTTACTGCTATCGAGTTTCGAAGTACAGGAGCGGCGATCATCGCGCGGAAACGGGCCGTTTTCAATGGAAGACCGTTCCGTCGTTCGACTTCGAACGTCGTGAATCGCTTTAGTGCGTGCGATCGTACGAGCAGCAGTAAAATTAAAGAGAGGCGTAAAAGAGATTCCGCGGCGAGTGAATGAACGTGTCCCTTTTATGGTCGCCCATAAAGGGAAGCGACGTCCGATGCCGCGGGGGCGGAAACGACGACGCCGAAACGGAAAGAACGGTCGGGAAACGCGGAACGAGTAGCACAGCTCGTCAAACATAATTATTTTTCCTCGATGCGTGCAACTCGCTTCTAATTAGCTTGTATCGCGCGTGCAAAGTAACAGCGAGGGACCAAAATAGGGATAGGAATGCCCAACACGAAGTGGAGGGGATTAAAAAAAAAGAAGATTCGTTTCAAACAATTTTCCGCATCGCTGAAGGTTCCACGACGATTTCGCGGGATTCGATTGTTCGGTTATTTCATTCGAGTTACTTCCCTTTCCGAATTTGCCTCTTTTTTTTGGTTTTCTCTATTCTCTGTTCTCCGCGTTGTTTTTCTTTTTGCCTGCTTTTTTCCTCTTTTTTTCCGTCGGTGATTGTCAGACACGATGAGAGTATTCTAACCGTGTGCTCGCGTTTAAACTGGACGCTTGTGTCTGCGAACCAATTGCCCGTGAAACGTTCCCGCTCGTCCTTTGCGTCTGCCTCGTGGGACCAATGATTGGCCGAATCTTATTACGGATGAATAGGGAATTTGATATTTTAATTAGAACGGCGCGCGATCGTGTGGCTGGTACCGCCGCGGTTCTTGGACCTATGATTTTATGTTCAAAAATTCTTTCGAGAATCACTGATTATTTAAGAAAGTGAGATTTACATGATAACGCGATAGATATGTTATTCATGAATATTTAAAGCTGTCCTTTGTAACTTCGCATTTAGAAAATTGTCGATAATCAGATTTAATATTTAGTAACTAACTCAATCATAATACTAATCCTTTGCATTCGATGATAGTGATACAAAGTTAACAAAAAGTCTTCCAGTCCCAGTTCCAGTCACTTACACTAAAAATCGTATAGCTATCGAAAAATCCTCGGTCTAACATTTGTGGCTCCCCACTAGTAATTCCTCCCCTAACTTCCTCTATAAAATAACGGAAGCCACCGAACAATCCTCGAAACTAAAAACACAGAATCAAGCCTCCAATCTACTCGCGCCACTTCAAGATACTCAGCAACCACCTTCGCCTAACTTCCTATCCGCTGCTGCTCGACCTCCAGACAGTTTCACGAGATTCTCTCCTCCGTCCTGCACCCTTCATCGTTCCAACGTTTCTCGTTCAGGGGGCCGCGTTTTACACGGACACCTCCCCCCTGCCCCTCGACTGTTTCACAGTCCGGATTCCGCGACCGGTGTTAAGTTTCGCGGTCGTCTCTGGCTTTGTTTCAACCGAAGGCTAACTCTCGCGGCGACGTTCCCACGAGCGAGAAACCCTCTTCTTCCCCTTTCGTTCCGCCGCGTCCTTTTTTTCCCTCTCTCGGCGTTCTTGCGAGTCCGTCGGATTGTAAAATTCCCGGCTCGATCGTCGGGCAACGGCAAATTAAAATAAATGGCCGCGATGGGGGCTCGCAAACTCGCCTGCGCCGTTTTTCCTTCCAACGGTCTCTATATGCTTGTTTACGATTATTGCCGTGGCCTATCCACGGCTTCGACACGCCGCTGCTTCTATCGGTTTTTACGGCAACGGGATCGACTCAACGGAGACGGATCCGTCCGAGAGAGGGCGCGGTTCATTCGGAAATGTTCGCGCTGCTAGGACATCCGATGGCAGCTGGAGAGCGTAGAACTTCCGCAAAGACCGACGTCCCGCTCCTTTTCCTTCGTGTTTTCATTCGATTCGTTTGTTTTTCTACGAGAGCGGTCGTGTCTGATATAACAGTTGGAATTGGAGCTTCGGTGTCGAGCAATAGTTAAAGGTGTTGAGTGGCGATAAAGGACGCGGCGATGGTGAAATTAATTCTGGTTTCCTGTTACTTCCCTTTCATCCTGCCGTTTTTTCACGTTTTCTTTTTCTTTTTTTTTTACATTGCGAGGTGTATCAGTCACGAAGTGAATTTATGTTCGTTTCTTGCTAGAACAAAAAGATTAACGTGCAAGTATAAATATCCCATGATACAAATTGATGAATTAAAAGAAAAGTTCGAATTTTTGAAATTCCTGCGATTTATGTAGAATTTTCAACGATGTCTTATCGAAAAATTATTCCTGCATGAAGCGACGAGAAAATAAAAATTGGATAAAGAATATAGTGGAATAGTAAATAACAATTATGTCAAAATATCGTACAAAAGAAATTTGTCGAGGAACACCAAGTACCTAATAAGACAGCACGATGATTTACCCAGTGTTCAACACTCGCTAAGATACATATTACCGAAGCGTTTCGAAGATTGATTAATTGCCTCAGCAACTGCTAGGTACTCGATGTCCATTAACGTCAATTCAACAACCTAACAGATTAATCAACGCGAAACCACTGTGCTAAATTATTTCTACGTCGCGGACGTGTTACAGCAATAATCTCACCTTCCTAACTCGCGATTCGTTCGTCAAAATTCGCACCCGTTTTGGCCAGGAATCGTTTCGCGTGAGCTATAGCGAGGGCGGCTAAAAGCACGGAAGCTCATCGATAGCTGCCGACTCGTCGATAGGAAATGTGCAGGAATGCGTGTTCGACTTAAGAGCATCGGATTCGGTCGTGAAAACATCCCGTCGAGCTTTTTCTAAAGGGAAATGTGGTGGGGATTAAATGCCGAGGAGGGACGAAGAAATTAATTAAATTCTCCCTAGTCGTACGGGAGAATAGTTCTCCATTTCCGGCCTGGATCAAACACACGAGAATGCATTCGTTTCGTAACCTGCAAACAGGAAATCGTTCGGTAGCCGATAACAATTTTTTTCATCGAAAAAAAGGGAAGGAAAAGAATGGATCGGTAAACGAAAAGGTAAAGAGGAAGAGAAAGAAAAAAGCTGTCGAACGAAAAAACCAAAATGACGGACGGGAAATGGAGAAATAAATTTAAAAACACTAGAAAACAGAAAAGCAAAAAAAAGAAGGTGGCAAAATAGGAGTGAAAGCTACGCTATAGACATGACGCGACGCCTATATTTGGGGGGGTAGTTCCGTTTATTTTTCCACGATTTATTCGTAGCCCTATGTTTACACGTCTGTCAAACCGGACGTTTTGTTTGATTAAAAGCTGTGATCGTTAGCGACTGCCGCGTGTGTGCATGGCCGAAAAGGATTTCACAAGCAAAACGACAAGAAACATTTAGGATAGACATAAAATACTGTACACGATATTTCAGTATAAAACAAATTAGAAATGCAACATACCACTATAATCAAGAAATATGATAAATTCTGTTTGTCTTTACAATATTTCAACCTCCCAAAAACGCATTGATGCAAGATCTTCCATCCACCAACAAAAAATAACCACAGTCACGAAACATCCCATACAATATTTACTATTATGATATTTCAACTCCATATAATATCGCATTAAAGTCAAGCCTTATCTTAAGATTAACTTTCTTTCACCCTTCACCATCGCTTGTTATATTACGCAACACACTGACATAATCACGAAACATTGCACAGGATATTTCGACCCCAAAATATCCAATTCCAAAAGTTATACGTTATTGTGACCTTTTGACGCGTTCCCTTCGCTCTATTACGTTCCGAACAAGAACCATTTTGCGGAAGAACATAAAAAAAGTTTCAGCACGACGCAGAGAAGAAAAGGAGGAAACGAAGAGGAGAGAAAGCAGACATCTAAGGGAGAATACACGAGGCCGTAAGCGGAGAAAGTTTCATTAAACTACGCGGACGGTCATTCGGATCCTAATTTTTCCATGTAAAGGACGAGCTACGCAGACCCTACTGTCTGCAACTTCAAACAGCACGGACGAGAGTTTAATTTGATCGCCCGACAGGTGGCGAGAGGCGGGAATGCCGAAAAGTGGTGGGAGAAAAAGTTTCGCGTTGTGTAAGCGGAAAGGCAATTTCAGAAGATAACTTTGGGATCACGGTGACAAACACTCGCGGTGAATACGCGTGTTTGAGACAAAACGATACGATGTCGTCGCGACTGTGAAGCATTTACTTGTTCAGGACGCGAAGATTCGCTCGAGAATCGCCAGATAGAGTGGAAATTGTTGAAATGTTCCTTTAAACAACCGCCATACTGCATAAGTTATGGCGATGTGGGAAATTAGCGGCGAATTTCTTAATAAAAGTATTAAGATTGATTTTGCTCTTGCTTGTTATTCGAAGTGCTGTGTAAAGAAGAATTACTCTTTGATAGAACGATGAAATTAATTATTAATAGGGAAGAGTAATGAAAATTGGAACACGATTAAAGTCCTCTCTCCAGACCTTTCGCGAAATCTATATCCTTGTCAAACTTTCTGAACCACATATCTTCCAAACGCGCGCAAATTCGGAATACTCCAAACATACAGGATTCTGGAATCTTTCCAATGCACGCGAATCTGGGATCTGTCAAACACACGCGAATTAGCATTCTAAACGAGCGTTAGTTCGGAAGCTTTCCAGGCCACTGGCCTCCAAATTTATTATTACAACTCAAACGCATGCATCCACTTCAAACATTTAAATCTCTTGGTATAACTGTGTTCGAAACATATTTCCGAACGAAAATCCCAGCGAACATCTCAAATTCTCGAAAAGGAAGAAAAAAAGGAGGAAAAAATATATAAATAATCGTATTACTTCGATGATGAAACTATATGTCGATAAAACTCGATTACAGCACGTTTGCGATAAACGTGGAACACTAAATTATTCATTTGCCCGCACAAAGGGAGATTGAAGATTCAAATAGCCCGTGCAACGATCCCGCTAACCGACCATTATTACGCGTAAGATATCAAAGAGTGCGTAATGTTATTGATTAACTTAATTTTCGCCGTTTGAGCGTGTCGCATACCGGAACGGAAAAAATGCATGCCTGATACTATTGCATAGCCTGTAATCGACTAGCACGCCAAGTTAATAATCCAAGTTACGCGGCCGCTTTGATGATTTAAACACAAGCGACATTTCTGCAATTCTCGTCGCCGGATGGTCGTTTCAACCACTTTTGGCTTGTTAATTCGAGAAATTGTTTTACCAAGTTCAGCTAATTGCATGAACCTACTTTACGATTCACATTTCATAGTTTCGATTTGAATTTTCCGGACGAAATGTAAACTCTAACGAAAGTGAAAGGACTCATAAATTATACGAATTTTGTAGAGTTATTTTCCCATCCAGCAACGGGGATAGCAATGGTACTCACGATGAAATAGAACAATTTCCGATGCGTAATTTGCATTTGAAAAATTGTAACACGCGTTCCGCGCATTGATAGAAAATTACGATCAAATCAAATTAAAATATCACCAACGGATAAATTGAATGAAGCTCGGTCAATTTACGAACTGCCTTTGTTTCTCCACGCGTGTTCACTTTCCGACACCGATATCAATAAAATACCATGACGGTTTAAAACCTATCAGCGGGAAATTGAAACGGATTTGCATGCTTTAAAACTAATTTAACGCGACCACAGAGATTTTCTATATCCTTTTCCGTTCATACCCAATATTAATTCAAAGGATTCCCTAGATTTGTAAAAATTTTTCATTGTATCATAAACGACACGACAATATCAGTGAAACAAATTCGAACATAGTTCTAACACAGCGCCAGTAATTTATAACAAAGATAATTTCAAATTTTCGAAGAACAATGCAAAATTGATTGCCGGGAAAAATTGCACAGGAGAGTTGCGAAACGTTTTTTTTTTTTTTCTTTTTTTGGTAAGGCGTGCTGCCGAATATTTGTTAGGCCTATCGATGTAAACAGACTAATGCCAACTAATCGATTGACAGTGGCGGTTGACGATAGAAAGAGCATTCACGGAATTCGTTTCAGTCAACGGCACGCCGTGTTCGCATTCACAGCGGGGAAAAAAAAACATAGCAACCGGCGACGTCGCAAACGCTGTATTTCGACAGGTCCAACAATATTGGTAATCAACGTTGTGTATCACACCGTTAGCGTGTTGCAACCGAAACTGCGTTTTCCAATTAAAACTGGGGGAAAAAAGGAAAGAAAAACGAGGCCTATTCGCTGTAAATGAAAATACGTCGAGCGTCAAAAGGTAATGGTTCATAGCTCGTCTTCCGTTACGATGCACGTGAAAGAAGCGTTTGAAAAATGTTAACGCTCTAACGCAATACGTAACGATAAAGTTTACACGTGTCGGAACTCTACTATTGATCTCGCTCGAATTGCTTCGAACTTCGAAATCAAAGAACAGAGCGTAATCTGGAATTATTCGAAAACAAACTTTTTAAATCGCAGTATGTTCATTTTATAAAAAGAATTAAGCAGTTTTGAATATTAATATTACAAAAACTTCATCAATTGTGAAAATACATTAAAATAGTAATTTACGAAATTATTCTATACAATGTTACAATTGTAATTCTGACTCTATAATTAATTTCATTTGTATATGTTCGCAGTATTGTTTGTCATAATCGTGGAATAAAGTATGAAAGAGAAGAAACATGATATATGGTAACTCGGCATAAGATTATAATAAATTTTCCACAAAGAATCTAAACTGGTATTGGCACAAATATTCCAACCTCACTCTTTCGTATGTATCAGCTGTACTATAATTTTTCACTTTATTCGTATCCGTGTAAATGCTAACAATTTCCTTTGGAATCATCGATAAATCGTGTAACAAGCGGAATGGTAAGCTACAGGTAAAATCCTTCAACCTAGATCTTTCAAAATGTCGTTCGATGAAGCGCGTCTTGTCGGTGCCAGCAAACACGAAAGCGTCGTGTAACAAACCCGACGGCACCGCAAACGTTAGTTTACTGCTTGGTTTCCACTCGAGCGGACGACACGCCAACGGACAAACCGTAATCCGAAGGTAACTCGACAAACACAGTGGTTCGAGATGCCATTCCGCCAGAGCGCTGTTCGAACGTCGCGTTTCTACCATAAAACAAAGTCTTGTCGATCTGGATCATCAGATTGGTCAAACGGCGAAAGGAGCTAGCCGATGGAACAGAGACGGCGGAAAATAAAGATCCTCCTTCTTCTTCCTACCATGCTGACGATTGCACGGTACCTATAGTACGTCGAACGAGTCAAGTCGATGAAGATAAACAGTGGTATAACGAGTGAAAGATGGCAGCAGCGTCAACTAATATCTAGCGAATAATTTAGCTAATCAAATCGAAGTTCAGAAACGAATCACTCCCTGCTATGCATCCGGTGTTCACCAACGCGAAAAATAAATCTTTCATTAGGTTATTCATATTCGCGATGAATAATTCCAAAGCATAAGAAGTAAATCGATACACGAAAAAGTTGCAGCCTCGTAATACCTTCAAATAGCGAACCTCTGATCCTGTTTACAGCTGCTTACTCGACCCGTTGGACGTGCTATAGGCAGAAAGTGGTGGAGGCACAGGACCACCTATAAAGATTCGAATGCGTCACGAACCGTAACGTTTCGGAGCAATAAAGGAAGGAATTTCGGTGGTCGGTCACGATGGCGGCGCGATTTGAGATCCCATTCGGTTCGGAAGCGTATATTAAAGGACTACCTAATGAACTTCAGCGGCTCTCCCTTTTTCACCTTTACCCGAAGGGAAACTGTGACATGGAGTCACTGAGCACGTGCTTCAGGCCGCAAAACAAAGACGGAACGGGAGTTAAAGGAACTTGGTCGCTGCTGCTAAACAGAACGCAGTGACGCGACACGCCGGAAGGGTGATTGCAGAACGCGACGCCAGAGGGACCTAGTGTCTCGAGTAATCTATCGGCGCCATTACCGTGATCGTCGCGTTGCGATTAATTAAGGGAAGAGTCTCAGGTAAAACGTCGAAGGAAAAGTGATTCTCGGAAACATTTTTATAACGTAAAATCTTGACAAAGTGTGACAATCTTTTTCCTTGTCACATGTTATCGACCTTTTCGAGGTAACGAATGTTACTTTCCGTGAATCCATGTCTCGTTCCTTAAACGACGACATACTTTGATTTGTACGTGTACCTCGCACGAATTTCAAGGAGTTAAACGTATGAAAAACACGAGATGAAAGCGGATAAGATAAAAACATACTGAAACTGAGCAATGCAATGCATTATTAAGACTGCACTGTTATGAATTTTCTGGACGATATATAGGAGTACATGGGGAACTGTATAATGCATCAGAGCCCAGGGAATTCCTCTGATTTAATTTTGCAAGTTCCTATCGTGTTTTCCTTCTCTCTCCTTTTTCATATGTCCGACATATGGTTTTTGCGTTGAGAAGCTAAATGAAGTCCGAGTCTATCCATGCGGTGTTTCTAGCAAAAAGTTGATTTCCTTTTTTGTCTCTTCCTATCTGGTTCTAAGTACCCCATATGTGTCTTATACAAGTTAGCATAGAGTTCCGTTCGTTGCACTATGAGCAAAAAACTCGTATCTCGAAATATTCACTTTTTCATCCATTCCTCTGCCGCTTTATATTTCTATTTTCAAAATATTCCATATATAAAGAGCCATGTAGATTGTAAATATTAATTTTGTTCACGAGATCAAATACCTCCTCTCCCCATACAGTACTGTACCTATCATTGTTTCAAAAAGCACGTCTATGGATCTTTCTATATACCACACTGATGTTAACAAACCGAAACCGTCGAAAATGCCAGGAAATCTGCTTAAACGACGCATTACCCGCACGTTACACCGAATTTCCACTATTCCGGTCCCCTTCGCGACAATCAAATTGCTCTCTGGCATTTAACGATCCTGCAAAATTGCTTAACCCCTCGGACCTATAGACCCGTCTTAAAAGGTAACGAATTACGTCAAAACATTTCCCGGCGTGTATTCTGCTTCCACGTCGGAGACATCGGGAGGTAATTCAGCGTGAATCGTGTCCCAGAGGATTGTCGTGGGTTAACCGACGTTGTCATCGGCAACGGAGCGAGGATGGACGAGCATTTTTGCGGACAACGACGCGACGTGATTATCGTCCTTTGGGAGGGCGGAGCGGGCTCGGTCATGGAACGAGTGGCACGAAATTAATTTTTACTGTTAGCGTACGGGTAATATATTCGCATAAGTTAGCCGGCGACGTCGCGAAACGACTTCACGGGGGACTGCAATCACAATAAACGCGGCGAACGAACGCGGTTACCAGTGGCCGTATTGTTTAAGAGTGGCCGTCCTTCTCTCGGTAGCGTAACCGAAAGGGAGCATATATCGCGTGCTGCATCAGCTCGGTAAATATTAGCTCGTCCTGGATATTACAATTCTGAAACTGGTTCAACGGGAACGTCGTCATTCCCTTTATCCGTGAAAAACGAATGGGCGATTACGATTATCCTCTTGCCATGTGATTAAATTATGAGAAACTGTTTCAATTAACAACTGCAATTAACCACCATATACCTATTTTATCTGGGATAAAAGTATAACAATTTTGTAGGCTATATATATTCAAACTTCTTTTTGCTCACTATTGTATACTCTTCCAGTATCACATAAACGACTTAACAACGCTATCCTAATTTCCTTTAATGAAACGATTTTATATTATGGATAAATTTATATATATATCGAAGATGGAGTATATACATCGTATTGACATCGTTCATTTAATAGACTATTATTCGAAATTACAGTGCAAAATTATTTACGAAGTGACTTTAGTTAGTAAGAAAATGATTTGGAAAGAAGAAAGTTAAAATTGGTTTTCTTATTTACAGATCTAAATATGATTTTAATATGGAATATGTGTATGGATCTGAATTTGTGAGGTTAATCTCGTCTACCAAATGAACAGCGTTTCCTTTCGAAGTAAATCTATTTAATGCGAGCTATACGTTATGTATGTAGGCTCTTTCATTTCGTACGTTTAGCAAACTGATTTCCATTCTTAATGAATATCCCTTTGAAATTATTCTCTATCCGAATTGGTCCGGATTGCAAAGCATCTAGCTATTTGCTTTCAGCAATCACCCGACCTCATTAGGTATTTTTATTGTAGTAATGCTCATCTCTAACACGTGACGAGGGGAAGTTTCGCATTAATTCGGATACAGGTCAAATATAATGAAGCCATAAGTATGAATTCATCGTCGAAATAACGTTAACCCACGTTAACGTAACGATGATTCAAACATACATTTTATAAAAAAGAAAATATAGTAAATTATTCGAAGTATAATAATTTGTTATACTAGATAAAACAATCTACGGCGAAGAATTTATAGTGATAAATACAGTTATATCGCAAATTTATGATTACGACCGTCAATAACAAAATTCGAAACTCGAAATAAAATATACATGCAAAAATATCTATGAGTCATCAGCTTTTAAAAAATCGCCAATAATATTTACTATAGATAAAGGTTTATGCCACGGAAACAGATCGGATGAAGCCATAGCTTCCAGGTAATCTCTAGTCCGCAAAATTCATGGCTATAAATTCACCGGCGAACCCGATACCCTGGTATTTATAAAGCGAACGCGTCTTGCAGGGTTAGAGTTTCAAAGCTCCTGCTGTTAAAGTGAAAGGAGTATCCTTGTACTTGGGGAACACTTCTCGACCTTGCAGCGACGTTCAAGCTGAGACCTCTGTCGTTGCTTGACGATCCAGTAGAAACAGGAAGGAAATTGGAAAAATATTAATGAAGATGTCGTTCAAACAGGTCGATTCTTGTTTTATTTCGTAGAAAGGGGGTAACTCGTACAAGCAACGAACAGAGTTGTTACCCGAGGAAGTGGAACGAGCATTCATAGGACGTTGAGGTGTAGATTAATCGGACGTCGCAGTTTTAAATCTTCCTATATCAGGTTGTACGTTTATTACTAGCAATTGATGAGAAATTATATTCATAGTGCGAATGGTTATTTGAATTTAATAACTGTACACATAGAGAAGTACCGTTTCTCAGTTGGATGAATAAGTAATAGGTTATATAAATATCGAGCTCCCGAGGATTAGTTCTAAATATACATAAATATCGGGATATTAATCATCATATTTCAGGATGAATTGTTGTGTGTAGATGTCAAGATATACTACATCCGTAGCGAGAGTTAATACTGCAAAGTCGAACTTTCAACGTTATATCAATAAAACTAGAAAATAATTTAACCATATGTATGTGTTTATTACATACACATATCATTTATGAATTACAAAAATATTGCACAAGGAATAACATTAGTCGAAAGTGCAATTATTTACAGAATAAGCAGTCCCAATATAATGCTCGTTAATCTTTCATTGCTTACGACATCCTTATGACGCTTTGCCATATAACCCGCTAGCGCCACCACAGTTCATACCTATAATAAATATATCATAAGCATTGTAAATATTGATGAATTATTTTTTAGCTTTATCGATGTAATCTACGCAATTCCTCCTTACTACGCGCACTAATTTACAAATTCAAAAGCATCCCGGAAATAGAAGAAGAAGGAAAAGATTTATCAGTAAAAGTACATCAAATATACTTCGACGTCATAACTCATTTAATACCACAAAAACTCTTCATTCTCTCCCCATCATCGAACCCTCAAGCCGAATGTACAGCAACACCCTTTACAAATTCACACTCCATCCAATTACCTTCAATCAACCTCAACCTTTCCTTCACCGTCGCATTACCATCCAACCGATCCGAGAGGCAGAAGAAATAAAAAATGAAAGAAGAAAAGGAAACAGAGCAAACGTGATTACATTCAACCACCATCGATCGTCGATGGACGAGGGATCAGTACCAATCGAGCGACCAGGCAGTTGGGTAGAGATAAAAGAATCAATCGGAGAAAAGTGTGCGAAGAATTTAAGGGGGCCAGCGGAAGATCAGTGGCAGGGATAGTCCCGACAGGAACAGGTTCGTCTTCGGGCAACCGAATGCCGAAATAACCCGAGCAATAACGCGATAATCCCGCGGTTGAAGGAGGCGAATTAAACGATCCTTTCGCGGTTGGAAACCGCGCCGGGCCGAGACGGAAATTGGGTCGGAGTTCCCCCCGGGAATTTCAGATCTTATTACGGAATTGGAACGGCCTACGACAGGATACACCGGAGCCGGTTTTCGAGATTTCCTTGGCAAATAAAACACATCGGCGTAACACATCGGGGCTACTTTATTACGTCGGTTCGGATGCTGTCGCATTTAGATCGTCGGGGATAATTAAACGCGCCATTCGCGGATCGAATCTGCGATTTAAATTTGCCTCGAGCGACACGGTTGGAGATCCCTCGTCGTATAATCCTCTTAGGAGCGTGGACTTTTTATGGTCGTCGCTCCCTCGCGCGCGATCCACGCTGCAAAGAGTTTCGGATGTAATTCGAGTAGGCTGTGAGGCGATTGTCTAAATATTTGCTGATTTTTTCCGAGATACTCTGTTTCGATTATTACTCGAATTGTACAACGTAACTTCGACAGACTGTGTATTTAAAAATACAGACAAATGACTGCTGAAATAATTAAGGGTGTAAATATAATTTACGTTTATATTATTTTGCAATTTTTATGGAATAAAACTCGCTGCTGGATCAGTCTTATCTTGTAAAATAAGAAATCTTATATATACTTTATATTCACCCAGTATGTGGACTAATCCTACCCGAACGAATTTACGTTGAAGAAAAACTTGCAGGAGGTTCGAAATTCGGTAGCTAGGTCGATCGTTTATACGCCCCAGAGGTTTTAAATGCATCGTAACAAAAAACTCTCGAAGTCGATGAAATTGAACTTAATACGTCCGACTTTTTACGATAGTTAGTAGTATAAATGAAAGTTCGTAAATCGGAGAGGCGTGTAGGTCTGCGCTCGTATGATATTACCAGCCGTATTCTTACCGAGGGAAAATTTGACAGTTCTATGGACAACAGGATAGTAGCCTGGATTAAATAAGTCGATTTTATCGGGCCCTACAGAAAGAACGTAACCTACGGCGTAAAAGAAGTTATATGCGGACACACACGGTGCACTGCAATATTGACTTTTACGATAACGCACTTTTATGTCGCGCGATATCCTTCGTGTATTCAAAGAAGCTCCGCTGGAAGCATAAAAACCGATAGAGGGCGTTACGTTAGAGCTCAAGAGCTAGTCCATCCCCTCTCTCGTGATTGAATCATTATTTCCACTTGCGAACGAACGTCTCAAGTTGTCGTTCGACGCTTCGTTGGCCAATAATGCAATCCCGAAATCGAAATGTTGGCAAACGTGGGACGTTATTGGAAACAAGCTTCACGAGCTTTCAGACGGCATGAAGTTTCTAGACGCTAAGTATTTTGAGCTAGAGTGGGTGTAGTTGGAAAGTATACTCGTTAATTGAGATTATGTACCGATGGCTGTGTAATAATAAAATTAACAAGATTACTTTGCTGTAAGATTACTGTGGTAAATAAAAACGACAAGTCCAAATTTTTCTTAATATTCAGTTTAATACATATATTCTACATATATTCTAAGACTCGAACATCCATGTACCCTGTGCGACATCATGCTCAAAAATTGATCGTAAACTCTGCCCGTTAAATAACGGCATGATGACGTCCATAACCGAAATTCGTCTTTGGAAAGTAATCGAATTCTCTCGTACCCCGAAAGTTACATCCTCGCGACGTAAAAACTGGCGAATGTTACAGAGTCGCGTGGTTGGATTAAACCAACTTCATGAAGCGATCGTAACCGAACGTCGCCCCGCGAAGGCAACTAACCGCTTTTATTAAATCCCGAAGGATCGACAAAATGGCGAAAGTTTGCCAGAGCGTCAGGCTCGTATTTAACCGAGACTTGTTTCGGAGGATAAAGCCACAGATGGCGGCATACTTTCTCCCGTGATCGTACGCTATCAATTCGAGCTATCTCCGTCAGAATGAAAGATAACCGTATCGAATCTGCTTGTAAATGCACGGACGTAATAACTGCGATGTATGTCGGGCGAGCGATGTTAACTTTATCGAGAATTTCTCGATACGTATTACCATCGACTTGCAGCGGTTCTTTCCTGAAATTGTCGTTTCGTAGTTATTCTTGATCATGCCCTATTCCCCGAACTGATCTCTGTTCGCTTTGATGCGTTTATATTTTATGACTGAGAATTCGAACGATCAACGTCCAGCTGCACCAGCTATTCCAGAGACTTTTACGCCTCGCGTTCTAGAGTTCCCCATGAGAAATCTCGATAAGCTATTTGAATTTTGATTTAAGTACACTAGTTTAAGTCTTATCGATGTTCGTATATGTGGACTGGATCGTTACGGGAATGCGAAGAAAATTTCTACGAATTATTTACAATTTTCAGGTACTCGCATTCGTGGCTTGCTTGATATAAAAGAATTTTAAAAAAGCTTAATTTTCAAAATTAAACGTCTGTTATTCGGACACCTTAACCCTTTGTATTACACGCGCGTCGTTAATATGCATACTTGTTATTTCGCTTTCTCCTTACCAATGAAGATGATGGTGAAAGTGATGATGACGTCACGATGACGAATATAGATATCACGGTTAAAATGATGACATCAGGATGGCTAATATTGATATCATTATGATGTCACTTTAACGGGTCTGATGATGTTAAAGGTTCCATTATAATGAATATGAATAAAATAATGGTAATGTGACGAATGGGATGATACTGAAGGGATGAGGCTCTAGTATAACGAACACAAATAAAATGATGGTGATATTATGACGAATATGATGACAGTGGTGGTAGTTGTATCACTGTAACGAATATGAATATCATGATGAAATTACGACGACGTATATTATGATCATGATTATGACAGTGACGATATTAATATGATAACGAATATGACAATGATAATAACCCGGTTGATGGTGATATCATGATGTCGAATATGAATTCTACCCCGTAAAATTAAATAATTCTCCGAGTAGAAAGGACTAAGTAACGACTCGTCATTTTAGTTCCAAAATAACTCACCCGTATGTCGAAACGTATTCTACATATTTTATTTCGTCGTACTACCTAGGACCCCAACATTCTTTCAAAAGGCTCACGTTCTCACATCGAGCCATTACTGCAGCAGCTAGCAGTATCACGTCGGTGCTCGACTGAGCTGCTCACGAGGCAACGCCACGTTTAATATACACTTAACGGGTCTCTTTGCATGCGCCGTTGTTTCATGGGCCGTCATTAATTACCAGCAAAAAGTTCCGATCTAAAGGGCGATACTTTTGTTGGAGCTGGCTCGGCTTCCGGTCGATGAAGCCAGCACCCATGGGCGTCAGCGCCACGGACGAACTCGTACAGCCTGACACTTTGCTCGCGAGGCGCCAGCGGAAGATTAATGACACTTACTTGGGTAACTCAGCTGCTCCTGCATCCCATTAATACATTACCTGTACACGCTGGCCATCCTTCTCTTTTTCCCCTCTTCTCTTTCACCCCTTCGCGTTTCCGTCCATTGACACCGTTCTACTCGTCCACGTCGTCATCGTCGTCGTCGTCGTCGCCGTCGTCGTCGTTTCGGACGAAGCAGACGTTCTAGAGACGATGCTTTAGAGGATCGCTCGACTACGCTGTTCGACGCCTGTCACTGCACTCCGTGCGCGTTATACCTCGTAAATTTCATTCCACGGCCAATCAACGGGCCACGCCGGATCGAATGACGCCGTTTCCGACGCCCCGCGTCTTCTCACGGAATGTACGAACCGCGCCATTTCCTTCCGCTTAATCTCGTTACGTCGACTAACTCGGCTAATTGCTCTTTCCGAATTGCTGGAAAGCTTGCATTCGGAGACGCGTTGGTAAGCATTCCTTTCGATGGATGTTTCTTGTTGACAAGGAACTGGAGATGCTGCTCGAGGGAGGTTAGGGGATGAAATACGATACGATTCTCGAGCACGTTGCCTGAACACAGGGAAGATAGTTAGTTTGGAGAAAAACCAACAGATGTCGGTAGAGGGATATTATCGAGTGGAGTGTGAGAGTCGAAATGACGAGACTCATATTGTATCTGTCTCCTTTCTTTAGATTTGATCGATCTCTCTTCGTCATTGGTATCACAATTCACTGAGATCGAGACATTGAGCGATGGGACAGGAGTGTAGTTGATCTGTGTAAATTTAACCGAGTACTACTGTCATTCTTTTCGAGAAAGACAGGAAAAAATTGGCTACACAGGTATATCACCGTGTAAAGTAATCTTCGAAACACTTGTCACCTAATCTCTCTTCTATATCACACTGCACTAATTAAACATCTGTCCTCCACGTTAATGCACGGGGTTTTTATATTAAAACGTCGAGATAACGGCCGTTATATTCGACGTTAATCCCCCGTTGCCCTATCGAGGGACGATGACGGATGAAATATCACTGGCAGCCGCGCGATGCCCGGCGTCGTCTTTCAAACGAGCGAGCAAATGTGGCCAATTTCCGCGAAAAGGTTCGCCGTGCATTCGACTGCAACGGCACGGCGAAATCCTGGCGTATCCGTCTCCGAGGACCGACCTCGGGAACAATGCGACGATCACGCATCAATTTGCCCATGCAGCCGCTTCAAATAACTGGTCCTACGCTGCGGGGAGAACTGGCAACTAATCCGGCATTGTGTGTCGGGCATGATGCGATTATCGCGTTATACGTTTGCACTATGGACGAATGCCGAGTCGCGAAAGCAGCGCCGAGCCTCCGGCGAAACTAGCGCCGGCTACCGGCTGAAAAATCAACTATAAGCCGAATTTCCATTGCTGCGATGTTTCGTTAACGAGATTGAATCCTTTGAGTGGAGCTGGTTTTTACACCTGAAGAAACACAACGTGAAAAGTTGGGCCTGGATTGACCGTTTATCTTGAATCGTTTTCAACTTGCATTAAAATTCATTCTTCATTCTCAGAGGACTATTCGTGATTTGTCTGCTGATTTTTTTCTTTCAACTGTGCACATAATTCTGAGGTAAATTCGATTGGTATCATACTTGAGTATTTGTATTCATTTTTGTCAAGTTTCTCACGTTTCTCGGCGAAGTAATTTTCGTACAGATTTGCGCCGATGTATTTTGATTATTGAATCCATGATAAATAGTTTTATACGGACTCTAAAGTAACTGTACTTCAGATAAGTAGAAGCGAAGAAAATTGAAGGAACGTTTCCTTAAGGTGTGTTTCTACACACGTATCGTGCCAAGTCCGAGTTGCTCTATGTCAAAATTATATTCTTACGTGCGTGCAGTTAGAAAACGGAGTAACGGTTCATTGAATCGTACGTGTAAGAATGCGGTCTAAGGCCGCGAAAAATCTACCTTTAAGGCATGTTTCTACAAGTGTAACGTACAGCTCACGTTACGGAATGCACGCGGTTTCGTATCAAAATCTCGCACTTAGTGGAATATGGACTGGAAAATAGGATGAGAATTTATAGTGGTATATTCTGCGTCATATGTTGCACATATGAGAACGAGGCCTTAAGACCTTCGCAATAGCGCCTTGCTGCGCAACTTTGGTGCCGTTTTTCCGCGAAGACCCGAGGCTTCCCGTGGTGCTAGCGTGTAACAGGCATATTACGCTTATCGTGTATCATTATCTGGCTAGTTTTTCCAAAGATTATCAAGAATGTTGCGGAACAAAGTTGCAGCCGATATGGATACACTTTAATACCACCGGTTATCAATACCTATACATAATTTATACTCGGTACTACTATCTCGCAGTAATGTCTGCATGATAAGATGCTCTTTGTAAAATCCTGATAAGAGATATTCGAATATTTCTCATTCCTGAGGAATGAACTTACGCATACCCGAAGACGGAATGCGGTACCCCGTGTACCCATATATTACACAGCCAAGTGCTTTAAGTGCTTTTAAGTCTGGGTGCGGTTTACGTGAATTCTGTTCCACACTTTCCGTGTTTCACACTTCGGTTTGAGCTATCGTGCCACCCAAACGGTGGAAATAGTACTTTCGGAAAAAAGTCTGTCGAGAAACTCGATACGTGTAACATCGATCAAGGTTTCAAATAGGTTATCTAAAAATGTGTCGGAGAACTTGATAAATCAACCACACGGCGGAGATTCTTGCACGCGCGTTTACCACGGTGAGACACGTCTATTCAGACGTTACCGACGCAAGTTTCAGTTTTCGTTTACTTCCTGTTACAGACGCAACCATCGTCCGGTTGTGGGCCGCGTTAGCACGCCATCTGTCATTAGTAGACTTTCTTGCGCGTGCGAAGCCCTAGAGCCGCGATTGGCAGCAATTGTCACCGCGTCATCGGCGGATGATGATCGATGAACGGCGATCGATGAATTTCCACCGATGGATTTCTCTACAGAGGCGAGAGGTCGACGCGAACGGCTCTCCTCTCTCGTCCTTTTGCCACGCTCGCGATTCATCGTGCGACCAAGGTAATTTTATTCGAAAGTTTCATCGAGCATCGCGCGACGCAGGGGTCAACCAGGATTCTCGTGAATTTCAATGAAACTCGTTAGAAGTGTTCCGCTTCCGCGGTCTCGCTGTTTGGTCCATTTATAGGATCGTTAAGGTATAACGGTCCGCGGTCGGCCATGACGAATGAAATACGCCCGTTGGGTTACGACTCTTCGGAACTTCCAATGATTCTGATAATAATAAGTGCCGTGGCCGATTCCTGTCACCGACCAGAATAAGTTAGAAGAAAGTTTGCTATTATGACGGAAAAGTATTCCGGAGTCCTGCGATTATTGAAATTTCGACTAGCCAAGTATGCAATTTGGTGGTATTCTTGATAAGGTTGTAATAACGCTTTCTAACTATTTCTAATACATGCGTTAATTATTTTCTATTTCCTCCATTTTTTCATACAAATTTCCTTCATTCGAGAACAATCTGGGATTTATACAGTCGATACGACGGATTTCCTAACTGCTAATATCAAAATGTGGTTTAATTTCTGAAGGATATAGTTTTCTTATAGTTTAATAATTATTATTTGTGTAATTCGTTCTTTCTTTGTTAATGGTTCATTTTTTCTTATTTTCATCGTCGTCTAATTAATACCAAATATCTTCCAAATAAACAGGATTTTCTTCCCGATCCGAATAAATCGAATTCCTCGTGCAAAACGACGATTAATCGAAACATATTCATTTCGCATTTACACCGAATCGAAGGAAATTTCTCACAATTCGTAACCGGAATATCAGAGCCCCATTCGCATACCGTGAACCCAGTCAACCACTCTTGCGATATCAATATCTCTCAGCAGGTCCTCCGGTTCTACTCATTTCCAGACTTCAAAAAAACTCGTCGAATGATCTCGAGCGTTGTATTTTTCCGCGCCGAAGGATCGCGCGGCGGGGCGAGGAGGAAAAAAGGTGGCTCGAGCAGGTAATTGAACACGAAAACGCTATCGATGTCGGATACGCGTGGTTTAATGGAGGCCAGTTTCTTTATAGCCATTTCGTTTCATATCAAACCTAGCCCAGCGTCCACGTACGAGCCTCTGCCAGCGGGATGTGCATACTTCTCGTTTGCCTGTGCTTACTTGGGATTCACGCTGGCGCCGCATCGGCCAACCAGCCGACAGGAAATTAATAATAGTTATCATGCGTGTAAACGAGGATTATCGAGCGGGCAACCGAGGAATTCGTTGAAGAAAACTAATTCGCAATTACGTACCCTAGCAGGGGGAAGCATAGGGTACGTTTTCTCATGGAGCGACTCGTTTACATCGTCGCGGGCCTGTAATCTGCTTGCTTTCTTCGCGAACGTTTGTTTAATCCGGCACTTAAGGTCTTAATGAGTTTGCCAGGCCCCGACGTGTTCGCGCGTACCGTACGTTTTCGCTCGCAGGTACTTTTTCTTCTCACGGCCCGTGGCTGAAGAAACAATTACATCGATCGTGTCGCCGGGAGTGAGAGACCAGGGGAACACCGATAAAACGGACCCGCAATTTCCGGAATGTTTTCCGGATAAGGATTTCAAGCATTTACCATTCAAACGTTCGATCGTTTACTATGTTAATAAACCTACGGGACGTTAATAAGCTTGGTATTTATCGAGCCTGGAATTAATCCCGTTGCTGGCCTTCGTAAGCTACAACGTCTAATGAGAATGTACAATGGTACTTATTACACAAAGAACGTTGCGATTTCCTGTTAACGTTGCATCTGGCTTTCTCTTGCTTTTTCAAGTTGGTCGCAGAGGATTGGGTCTTTAATCCAAACATACGATGCTAAAACGTCAGCTTGCAGGATAATTAATTAGTCTTCCACAATTTTCTTGTTTCTCTTATTTTAAATTTCCTATACCTTTTCGGTGTCTGTGAAATTATTATCGCAGAGAGATTTTGTGAACTCGAAGTCAATTTTCGTGAGTATATAATCCTGCTTATGAAGGCCTTTAATATTTGTTACTCTTGGAACGTCGTATTCTCGTAATTGCAGTAATTGAATGGAATCGAGAAATCAATGTATATGCACAATAGCAGTCATTGCTTTTTAAACGCTGTAATTATCTGTTAATAACCTTGTATATCAATTACTAGATTTTCATTATGGTTCTTCTCTCTATTTCTGTCTACCGATCAAGAAAGATAAGAGTCATTAATACCGACTCAATGGCATATATCGCAATGAAATTAATTCCTTGCTGAGCTCAGAGAGCACTGGTGATTCTTTATCGCCTTCTTTTAAACTTCGCTCTTTAACGCATAATACGACGGCGCCTGTTATTCTCGGAACATTGTGATTTCTTGTCAAGAACGTTGCACGGAATCTGCAGAATCTCCTTCCATCTTAATTTTTCTTCCTCCCTCCATTCATCAAGAGGGAACCAAAAACTAATACAGACGAGGCCAGGAACAATGGTACTTGTTATTCTTAGAACGTTGTGATTCCCCGGTTAACAACATCGTACCCCAGCCACGAGATTTCCATCCCGATTTTTCTTCTTCTTCCCATTGTTCGAGAAGAATCGAAAAACGCTCGTTACAAAAGAGTATCCCCACAGCGTTTATCGCGAGTATCGTGAGTGATCCGGGCAGGCGAAATCAATTCTCCGGTTCGCGAGGACACCTAGGAGCGTGAACAGGAAAGGAACCGGGGAGAGCGTGATTTGTTCCGCGGGAATCGATTCGGCATCTCTGTCGCGCGATTTCTACGCTGATACACAATACACGCTCCGATCACGGCGCATATTTCCCCAGTGCCTGCAGGCCTTCGAGCCAGCGATAGTTGTCGACAAAGTTCTCTCTATTCCGTTCTTTTCTCCACTCAGGCCTTTCCTATACCCCTCTCTCTCGCTCAGCCCACTCGAAATCCCTTTCTTTTCCTCTGTCTCCATTCTCTTTTCTCCTTCCTCGTCCCCTTTTGCCCTCTGGATCTCCTTGCTTTTTCTTCTCATCCCTATCCGCCCAATTCTCCCCTGCCCTACCCTCTCACCACCCCCTTTCAAGCTTTCCTTGCCGTTTTATTTCTCCCTCCAACGGCTCGCCCCCTCTGCAGCTTCCACTGCAGCTCTCTTTTGTACCTACACATTCTTCCTCGCAACAGTCTAACCCCCAAACATTGTTCACCTTTCGACGACCCTTGGATACTCCGCCGTGTGCACCTGCAACCCCCTATTTCCGCGTCGACGACCTGCAAAACTGCAATCCATGTAACTTCCGCGTCGTAGCTTCGAATTTGCTGTTTTCGCCGTCTTCGATTGTTCTTACACCTCCGCGTCGCCGAGGGTGCTCCAGCAAGTAATTAGAGTAACGGTTTTATTGGCGAATCGTGGTCGATGTGCAGAGTGGAAAGAGACGTGGTCGGTTGTTTTAAAAGGTATTGCGAGCGTTTGGTGAGCAGGAAATTTAAGTCGGGATCGTTGCTAAGGCGAGGGTGAAATTAAAATGCATTCAAATATACAAGGAAATGTTAAGTTCGTGCATTTCTCAGTTTCCCGAATATCAATGAGAATCTTACCATTAGAAAATAGTATTCGACGCAATAATAAAATTCTTCCTGTTTTTCAGCACTTTTTCGAGTATTTTTGGGGAGATATATCTTGATAAAAAGAATCGTTTTATTTTAATATCAATTTCTAGTAGTTAAAATCCAATATCTTGGATGCTAATGAACACTCAAAACTAAAATTAAACATTTCGATTTTACACGTTTTCTACGAACCGTCTAAAATTTCCTACCAATCAACCACTAATGCCTTACAAAGTTAGACTGAGAAGTACAAGGTACACGATAGCCTTCGGTTTTCTTTGCTTCGATATCGTGTTCTGGTAATCACCGATAATTGAAACTGGAACTGCAAGCTATGAAACGGTTGATTTTCCATTATTCTCGATACAAAGTGCTTTTGTGCAAAGTCAGCAGCGGTTCGATATACAGGTCACGATTAAGCAATCTGTTATTAAGTTGGTTGTTCTCAGAACGTTAATAAATCTGTTCCATTACAAGCCAACTTGCTTACGCGCGCGTTTGATCATCCTTCATTTAGGTTCATTTGCATTGCACAATAAATGGAAAATTAGTCATCGTCATTGAAAATTTCCCGTATTCAACTGGACAGAATAGGTAACACGTGCTCTTTATCATCTCCAGGCTAACTGTTCTCGCATTCTACCAGTCTGATTTTATATTCATCCTGTTACAAGTGTTAGATCGCTACGCAGGTTGTAACATCATGCGGAGCAATAAAGTTACTTCAACCTGGCGATTAATTACTCGAACAGCTATAACTTAGTTTTATACGTGCAACCAATCTAAGCACCACCGTTTCCAACCGAGCGGGTAATACGAGTAATACAAGAAATTTTCTAACTTCGAAGGACTAAAGGAGCAAAACGAGCAAAAACCGAATAACCTTAGATGGCTATCGTGTGTACTCATCAAATGTGTAACTGACTTTTCCAGAAATATTCTACCTGGATTATTTAACGCTAAATGCATCGACTATTTCTATACATCCATCTCTGCTAAAACAAAAGCTACACTTGTTTACAATTTAGCACACATAATGGTCAATTTGTTACGAGCAATAATTCGTAAGATAGTTTTCAAATAACAACGCAAGAAATTGTTTTTCTTTAAATTTAATGTTAAAAATAACATTGAAGAAATATCGGTTTAAGTATATTATCTCTCAAATATGGACGAAAATTCACGATATATCAAAAGGGATACAGTCTACGTATCAAGCCACCATTAAAGCAACCCAGCTACCAGCTATGCATAATTATTTTGCTCCTCGGAAATGTAAATTTATCCACGGTTACGTCTACGTAAAATGTTTCAAAGGTGTCAGAGAGAGAAAGAGAGAGAGAGAGCGAGAGAGAGAGAGAGAGAGAGAGAGAGAGAGAGAGAGAGAAAGGTTTTAATAAATATTAGGATTTGTAGAAAATAATAATTTTTTGCACACTCAATTAATTGGGTAGTGAATTTGTAGCTGTACGTGTGAGAAAAATCTCAGTCTCATCAGGTCAGGATCAGTTTATATTCTCAGAATATTCTCATGAATATATTCCTTGGAATATTTACAACAAACATTCAGGTTACCTATCGTTCATCTAGAAGCAACATTTGCTATGCATTTTTCTCTCCATTTCTTTTTTCTTTTTTTACTCTTCACGGTAAATGTGCTTCCTTGAAAATTCATGGAATTTCAAGCAGTATTTTACAAGCAGTTCCAACGCGTTCCTTAAACTCGTCTCCATCGTTAGCAGGTGTCGAATGGATTAAATTCTTGGAATAATCGAGTTACCCACACCTAGTGTCACCTCTAATGAAAAAGCTCGCTAACTTCCACTCTACGGTTTAACACTTCATACAGTTATACGTATAATTACCTAAATCGCGTCAGAAATTTATATCGAACATTCATTTCGCTGACTTTCCAAATAACCCATTTCAAAGAATTCATACCACACTTTATATAGGCCCATCGACACCTTTGAAACACGCTGTACAGTTTAAACTCAATTTGTCACGTCATTAGTCGTCTACGTTGTATCACAATTTCTCGGCAGCCAATTTTACCAATTTATCAAAAAACCCATTTCTAAAGAACTCATACAGGTCCATCGATATATTTGAAGCTGCCTGTAGAATTTAACCACCGTTCCAGAGAAAGGAAGCCAAAAGAAGGTTCGCGTGACCATAGCGGTGGAAAAGTGCGGCTGTTAAACAAAGTAGTTTCTCGAAACGACCCCGGCCCGTTTTCGTTTTTCATTTTACGTACGCACCGGTGTTTACCATCCTGAACCGCTTTCGCGCCCAGCAACCGGGCAGGAAAGAAACCGCCGATGGAGACCGACTTAGCGTTATTTACGTTATACCCTCGCATGAAAACCGCTGCTCTTGATGTCCCTCTAACTATAGTAATCAGCTGCACGTTTAGCCAGCACCAGCAGCCAGTAAACCGTCCCGTTTTTACCTTAATTATCGCTGGCCGGTCGCACGACCGTCGGGGATCGACGTTCGCGCGCCATTACCAGGGCCCTCGCGCGATTCCCTGAAATATTCCCGTCGCTCGCCCGTTCGCATTTATCGTGCATTCAATTTGTGAAACGACGAGAAGTCGATGGCTCGAACACGACTCTAGATCCACGGATAAAGCGAATTGAATCGCTTGTAACGACGTCCCTATGAGGATAACGATCGAACGAGACATGAAAATGAGGCTTTATTCGACAATGTCGGTTTCCTTCGTGCCGGTGAGGGCTGAAAGGCAGGCGAGGAAACTGATGGAAAAAATCAGGGATATTTATAGAGGCTGCGGTGACCGCCATGAAAACGTCGCGCTAGACGAGCGATGGAAAAAAAGCAGACAAGTATAATAAGCGTAGGATGTAACTAAGGTGTAATGGGATTAAAAATAGTCGAAAGGTGGAGTGGTTCGAGTGGTGCGTAATGAATATTGTCAACGGTACAGCCCCTCTCAATTAGCATATAAATACTTTCATAGCAGCTTCTTATTACATGGTAAAGAGCTAAGAAATAATAGGGTGGGCTAAGTGGAGTACAGGTTGAGGTTATGTAACGCGATATGGAACGTGTTTGATACACGTAAAAGGAGTCTTAAATGAGCAAATAAATGGTTTCGCTGATACATTAATCTCTAGACCATTTCACTCTGGCACATCTATAGACATCTATAGGAACACGGTACATACACCCCAACGACCTTAAATCAAAGTTAACGTTCCAATTAGCCGAAACCATAAAAGCTACCTTTCCGGGTCACGATCGTGTCGATTCGTTCCTATCGGGCCCCCGAATAGCCCGGCGTGAGAGAATATATCATTTAAGCAGAAAGATATTACCGTGTCTAACACGTCGATGATATAGAGAGGGGGGCCATGAATTTCTATCGGATATGGGAAATGAAATACATGCTGGATCGCGCGTGTAGTATCTATCAGAAACGGATTTCGAGCATACCCGGAAAGAATTCAGCGAATTTGCTGAATTCCACACTTCCTCTTGCACGTGGCTGACCGAAAAGCCCCTTCGACGCGAGACGCGAATATTAAACGGCTAAAGCCACGCCGCCGGGAATGGGATCACGGAAAAACGCTGACAAGGTGGTCGTGAGTACCGTTCGTTAAGAATAGATCTTCATAATCGCTGACGAACGGTCCGGTTATACATCATCGTTCAGACGATCGAGCGAGGCTGTGCACTGGCTGTATGGTTCGCGTTCGCTTCTTCCGCCATAGATAGAACCGATATTGATGTAGAGTTAATCCTTACCTGTAAGCAAAGAGAAAAATGGAATTGGTAAATTCATTTGTTACGAGGTTACAAAATATTCGGACATATTCGAGGTAACTATATTCCGAATATTCTAAATTAATATACAATACAACAGTATCTAAACATTTTGTGCCTCGTTTACGAGAATAAAGTTCGTTTCCAGATTTTTCGCTAATAACGGTTTACTTCCGCGTCTGAAGTCGAAGTTTTCGGGACATATTGCATAGCATAAAGCGTGCTTTATTAATTTAGGGAATATTTCGTTTATTACGACAGATATAACTTATTCTTTGAATAAGAGCTATGGAAGTTAAAGTGTCATAACAGTAACAAATGCTGTTAGATAAACGTGGTATGAACACGCAGTAAATAATAAAATATTCCGAGAAATAGCTTTAACAACGTAAGAAATTAATATTTCATCGTTCCAGAGTGGACCTTGTGTTTTTCTCCGTCCTATATTCCGACAACAAACAAAATTTACATGGAGATGGAAGATAAGCTAAGATAAACCTCGGATACGAGGCACGACAATAGAATTTTTTCCTTCGCTGCTACCTTATCGAACAAGTCACTGATAAGAATGAAAATTCTCGTTAAGCGAGGAAGCGATTTTCTGAGACGGCGTTTAAGAGGCTCGAGGAGCCAATGAAGTTTACTAGTCATTATCCACTTTGCGAAGACCTTCTCGGAATACAATAATTACCAGCTCGTAGCAGGGCGTGCGTGCATCGACGCCAGATTAGACTATTTTAATGCATGCCTGCGGGCCTTTCTCCGTATTATTACACCACGTGACCCCTGTGTATCAACGCGTTATTATGTGTGATCTGTCCATAAGTCACCGACAGGTTAATGGCGCACTTCCGCGCGTGACTTGCCGAGGAGAACAGCGAAGCGGAAAAAACTACTTGCATTAGATTGGATCGAGTCGTCGCACGCGCACACGCGCACGCACATGTGCGCGATAGCTGCACGCATGGCGCTTCGACAGCGGCGAACACGCGAAAGCAGGTTAGAAAAATGGTGGACTTCGTTGGTCGACCGATTTATATCGATTTCGATACCGATATCGCTGAACGGCTGCTCACACAGCGAACAAACCACTCGCATTACTAGGAATATTTCCGGGAAACGGAGGAATGCATTAGTCACTCGTTCGAAATTGTTACGTGCCATAATCTAATTGATATATCGATATAGATATTAAATACCGTATACCGTGTAGAACGTTGCATTTGGACACCTTTCCGCAGGAATTGAAACACTCTTGAGCATAAAGTACAAGCAGCTAATTGGCCTACTCGATTAGAAAAGTAACGATTAGTAAAGTGGTTATTAAATCGAACCTAGACAGGTTACAAATATTCGTTACAGCTGTTAATTTCTTGGAAATTAATTGGTACAATTTACCTTCAGTCCCTGGTAATCTACCTTTCTTTTTGTTACACGCGATGAGGCATTATTCACGTATACGTTGCCCGATTGATTCGCGCGAGGTATATAGGCTACACCTAAGAAATAAAAGCGAGGTGATAAGATTAGATATAACGTAGTTTCAATCCGATGAATTATTACACAAGAAGCAACCGCGGTTACCTCAACTACGATCAAAAAATCGTGTAGGTGGATCGAATTTTCAAACTTCAGTTCTCAATTGCTAGGAAACCATTCAACCAATACTCGCATTTCTCGATTCCTTTAAACAACCAATCGAAATCAATAACCTGGAACAACCTCGGTCACGCGTCACGTTCCGATCGTACGATAAAACGCTTACGGCGTATCCAATAAAAGCGTAAGAACCTGGAGTTTCCGAAATAGACAACTTCAGGCCAGGGTAAACCGGGATGCCGAAATCGGCCCCTCGAACATCCTCCGTGCGCTGTCGCGCGTTGCGTTAATAATAATAATAATAATAACGCGGAGGGTGCGAGACGGTCGTTCTGGAGAAGTGCGCCAGCCGGTTCGACACTTGCCTACGTACACAAGAGATTGAACCCCGGAGACGTTGGGGTGCACAGCCTTTATGCGGATATTGGTGCGCCGGGGCAATTTAGGAAGATAATGCCCAGCGATCAAGCTCACCCTTTCTTCCCTCGAAAAACCCGCGCCAAGGCTTCCCCGCTCTTTTTTTCTTCCTTCTTCTTCCACCACCACCCCTCACTACCCAGTCCACCGAGTTCCTTTCTCTTTGGCCGAGGAGCTGGCCTCTCCTGCGCCGGTGTTTCTCGCCCTCGAGGCGAGAGGAGAATGGAAAGGACGTTATTGATGACGCGCCTACAGCCACGGGAACAGAGCGTCGTAAGAGGCGCGACGTGGTCGAGAGGGGGGCAGCCGATAGGACCCCGAAGCGGGCCGAAAGAGCGCGACGGTGGCTCCTCTTTCCGCGGCGTGAAAAATTCCGACGCCCTTTTCACCGGGGGACCCGGGCTTAATCACTACGCCCCGACGCACAAAGGACGCGTGCGAACGCTTTGTTTATCGGATCGATCGAAAGTAGCCCCGCAGGCGGCCTACCCACGGACCATTTCGTTTAATGATTCATTCAACGACTAACGAAGCGATAATACGGGCTATCGCCCCCTCGATAGCCACGATCCGATCTATTTGACGGGTAGTTACCGGGAGAATTTTATGATTAATTCGAAATTAATTGACCGCTTGGCGTCGGTTTGGAAATTTTCAGGGACCTCGGAAAGGTGGGGCTGGATTCCTACCTTTATGGCTTCGATGGAGTTAATAGATTTAGAACTGATAGATTTTGCTCGCGCACTGATTTTGCGATATTTCGCCGAAATTTTCTGCTTTAATTCTCGGTTTGGATTTGCTTATGCGCACGATAGTAACTTAAATAAAAAACACGTTAATACGTAAAGACGGAAAGAGAAAAGTATCTCTGGCCTTAAAACTTCGGAAAAGAGTAATCTTAGAAAAACAAATCACGACACAATTTTTGCAAAATTAAACCTATACAGTTATATTCAATTTTTAAATTATATACACCAGAGTATACTAGAATTAATTGCTGCATCTACAAAGTGGTACGTGCCTCGATGGCATATTGGTAAGCTAGAAAAAAGGATGAGAACCGCTGATTTAAAATATTACACCGAAAGCATTCGTTACGATATCGATTCAGCCCCGAAATTCAAATCGCAGCGACAAAAAGCTCGAAGATCAAACAAAAGCGAAAATGCACCTGGTCTGAATAAACCGTCTATATCCGGGGAGTAACAAAGTGGAATCACAAAGAGGATCGTAACTAATGAGGAATTCGCTCACCCTGTTCATCGAATTTTTCCTCTATCTCGTGTTTCTTTGAGTCAATTCGGTGCCGTTGAAAATAACTGGGATAATTTCATTTAGAGACGGCGTATGTTTACGAACAATGTGTGTTGATAGTGAAGATCAAGAGAAAGGGACAGAAGATCTTGTGGAAGGGCTTTTGTTCTTGTTAGTTGCGCCTAGATCGCCGTTCAAAGCTGAGTAAAAGTAAAAATGAAAAGTAAAATTCAACCAATTACCGCCAACTGAACTTCCAAGTGTGCTTCTATTTTTGTGTAATAATTTTTTGTAAATATACGTATCCTAACAAGAAGTACCCCTTCTTAGATTTCTGGCACAACCAGCTAAAATATCAACAGATGCCAATCAATGGATAAACGTTATGAGCCACTCGAGAACTGGCATCAAAAGCACCGACCGTGCTTTCGCGATGCGCTTTCACGTTAACGCGATTGACCCTTTAGCAGAGGTATAGTCGCAGAAAATAACGCCGCTGCGAAACGAGAACCAGTATCGCGGCACAGCGATAAGCGAGCAACGACAATGTCGACGTGTGACGTATCGCGTAGTGTTGATAAACGGGAATAAAAACGGGTACGATTGCGGCCCGCTTAAAGGCTCATTTTTCTTGGCAGCGTTGGGTTCGACGCGCTGCCATGTAGCGCGCGCAGTTAGTACATAGAGTCGCCGACGCGCGCGTTTGAATTATTCCCGCAGATAAAAACGTCGGTGCACGGGTGAAAATTATTGATCACGCGCTCTCCTCGCGCCGCCGGAATTTCCAAGGGAAAACTCCGTACACGTGAAAACCGATGCATTAAATAAAACGGTAACGCGAACAGATGGAATAATGGTCTAGTTTCCCAAAATATTCGCTCCCACGTGGATGCTTCGTACGAGAAATGAAAGTAACTGTCGGATTATTTACGAGCACCGTTGATTCACCGGCGCATAAGTGATTTTCTGAAAAAAAATTTGTGAACGAATTTTCATTGACCTCCTTTCTTTCCTCTTCGTTGTTACCCAGTAATTCGGATACCTTTGTTATCGTGGAATATATTCGGAAATTACGATAGTGACTAAAGTAAGGATTACTTATGGATAAACGAAACGAAATGACGAATTAATTGCAAGTGTCCCTTTGGCGGCGCTAGTAGTATAAAGGCTTAAATTCTAAGGCGTGTCCTACAACTCGTGACAGTTCTCGAGTCCTGCAGAGGGGTTAGTTAGCGATAAATTTCGCTCGATTGTTTCGTGTTCTGGTCGAAAAGTGACATTCTCACGTCACGCCTCCCCTAGTTTGGACACAACCCCCGACATCTGGGTCTCCAGACAAGGGTCGCGAAACGTTTTGACCAACCCTGACGACTCTTGGACAATCCTTGACATATACACGATACTCCAACTGTTCGCGAGTCTCGAAAACGGTAAACAAGCGTGTTCGCGTTCCTCGAGACATGGTGGAGCAGAGAACATCATCAATTATTCATAATTAAGTCACGTTCCGGGTATCAGGGAACGAAAAGCGTTAGACGGAGGCTTGAGAAAGCTTCGGCCACGCTTTGGAAAACGGTGCGCCAGAAATATGGAAGCCATTAATAATCCGCAAATCATATTTTGACTTATTGCTTTGATAAATGAATTACAACCCGGCCGGACCTTTCGCCCATGCATTATTCAACTGGGACCGGTGGAAGGAAGGAAAGGAGATACGCTCGGGAATAGTAACACTGCGTACGGTTTCAGACGAAATTGACATTTACACGGGCCCCGATCCTATTAAATTCTCGGATAGAGAATATAAAGGGATGAAAAAAGAATACCCCTGCTAGGGGTGTTAGAACAAAACCACGTTCCACGGCTCGGTGGATACTTCTCTGATAGAGGACTTAATTGATTTCACCTCGGGGCTGGTCAGCGCAAACATTTGCTGAACAGGTCCCTCCCTTTGGCGAAAGCCGAGGTGCGATTGTGGTTTCTCTGATTTTTTAAAGAGTTAAGGAGGTCGTCGATACACGCGAAGGTCGCTACGTATTAACTTAGGGTATAAGTAATTAAAGAGTTCGCGAATTATGTAAATAATGTAAATAATGGGTATTGTTAACGGACCGATTCTATGTATCGACATTTACGATCTGAAACCTTTCAGTCTTTAAGCGATACCAATGTTTAATTAATGAAATATCTGGGACTTTAAATCGTATCTCCGTTATTAACAATAAAATTGTGTCCATTGCAGTATAAGTTATGCTTCAGCGGAAATTAATACTTTCGCTGCGGAGTCAGCGAAACCGACAATAAATGGAAAGGGATCCCCAACTTTATGAATTATAATTTGTCGTGTTTAAATGACCTGGCCCCGGATATGGCAGCG